>VWZD01006533.1:318354-401351 GCA_013396695.1 Sakesphorus luctuosus
AGCCGTGCCTGGCAGCCCGGCGGCGACGAGCCGCGCGCTCCCGCCCACGGGGACGCGCCGCGCCGGGAGCGCGCACCCCCCCCTTCACCGCCACCCCCCGCCCGCAGCACATCGCGGGGCGCCGGGGGCATGTCTGGGGCAAGGCGTGGGGTGTGCGGGGGGTGCTCGGGGCGCGGGCACTGCGGGTGCAGCGTGGGGGCCGCGGGGGAGCGGGGAAACACCCCCCGGTACAAAGGCAGCCCCCCAAGCACCTCCGGGAGCAGAACGCAGGAGCGATCACAGAATCATAGAATCAGAATCGATTGGGTTGGAAAAGACCTCCGAGATCATCAAGGACAACCCTTGGTCCAACTCCAGTCCATTTACCANCTAGTCCGTTTACTAGATAATGGCACTCAGTGCCATGTCCAATCTCAGTTTAAAAACCTCCAGGGATGGGGAATCCACCACCTCTCTGGGCAGCCCATTCCACCCTTCGTTTGATAGGGCAGAGCACAAGTGCGGGGCCAGCCCCCCAGCTGCTCATCCTCTCTATTTGGCCCTAGTGAGGCCACATCTGGAGTGCTGTGTCCTGTTCTGGGCTCCTCAGCACAAGACAGACAAGGAGCTACTGGAGAGGACCTAGAGCAGGGCTCAGAGATGATGAGGGGTCTGGAGCATCTCACGAGGAGAGACTGCAGGAGCTGGGTATGTTTAGCCTAAAGAAGAGAAGACTGAGAGGGGATCTCATTAATGCATATAAATATCTCAAAGGTGGGTGCTGAGAGGATGGTGCCAGACTCCTTTTGGTGAGGCTCAGTGACAGGGTGAGGAGCAGTGGCCATAAACTAAAACACATGAAGTTTTACCTCAACATGAGGAAGAGCTTCCTTAGGTGAGGGTGGCAGGGCAGAGGAACAGGCTGCCAGGGAGGCCGTGGAGTCTCCCACTCTGGAGACATTCAAAACTCACCTGGATGCATTCCTGTGCTACCTCCTCGAGGTGACCCTGCTTTGGCAGAGGAGTTGGAATAGATGATCTCCGGGGGTCCCTTTCAACCCTAACAATTCTGTGATTCTGTGATGCTGCCCCAAGAGGCTCCCATTGAGGGGTAAGGCTGGGCCCTTGGGTGTGACCCATTATCCCAGAGGTGTGGTCAGTGGTGCTCCCCCACTGGGCACCTGTCCTCAGGCAGAGAGCTATCTGATGAGCCTCAAAATCACACTGCAGGGAAGCCTGGGGCTCTCGTTACCAACACCCCTCACCTTACCCACACCACATCCCTGAGAAGGGGTAGCAGAAAAGGCCCTTTGTGAACAATGGGAATCCAGATTTTGGGGAGATCCCCTGACTCTGGGAGGCAGAGACTGCAAGATACACACCTTGCACTCCTGAGGCTGCAGCCTTGGGAGTCACCTGGACTTCTCTGGCACCCACAGTGCCACCAAGGCCACCAGCACAGCCAGGAAGGGATGCACGGGGAGAAGCTATCCAGCCTTAGGGGCAGTTCAAGCTCTTTGGCCCATGCTTTTTGCACACAGTAGCTGCACACCAGCTGGCTGGTCTGCTGGCTGCTGCAGAGTCCCTGATAATCTGTGTTAATAGAACTGAAATGGAAAGCAAGCCTTTGGGTTGCTTGGAAGCAACCCACATGGCTCAGGAGTGGAAGCCAAAACCATGCAAGAGCTAGAGGCAAATGTATGGGGGAAATAAATGAGCATTTAAACCTGACCCATGGTGACCCATTTGGAGTTGCACCCCAAAAACTGAGCAGCCATCCCTCATCTTCTGTGGGGGTCCTTTTGAGGAGTAGGCTGGAGGCAGAGGATGGTCATCTAGTCCAGCCGCCCCTCAATAAGCATGGACATCTTCAACCTAGATCAGGTTGCTGATCTAGTCCCTGTCCAACCTGACCTTGAATGCTTCCAGGGATGGAGCAGGTCTATTTTAGGAAGAGGAGCTGAAGTGCTAGCACAGGTGGATCCTTAGCTCTCCAGTTCATACTGGTCTCTTTCTCAGGAAACCAATCTGCCAGGTTAGAGCAGGCAATGAAATGTCCTCCAAAGAAAGCACATCATGGTCTGTATGGGCTTTTTCATGCAGGTTTGCACACAGCCCTGGCTTTTACTTAACCTGCAGGGACGGGAGTGGGGAAGGGAGGGTAGATCTATGGGAGTTGCATAAGCATGCTTAACACCTGGATATGCCCTCCTTAATCATTCACACTAGGTGGGTAACCAGCCTCCTCACGCTGAATGGCTCAGCTGTGTTACACCTGTGCAGCTGGCAGTGGGATCTGGCTCTATAGATTGGTGTTGTTTAATTGATGTTTGCAGTAACTTGATACACAGCCTTGCATTGCATGTTACAGGTCAGCATCCCCGTGGAGGGAATTCGGATGGCTGTGATGCTGTGGTCCCTGGCAAGGAGGGAGGAGGCAGGGCAGGAGTCATCCCTGGGGGCACCAATCTCCTCATGGTGTTGTGTTTGTGAAGCACATCCTTATCTGTAAGCCCCAGGAGACCCTGAGGGCAAACTCTGGGTGCCCCATGTGCGGGAACCTCTAGACCACCCAGCTCTGGGTTCTGCCATTGCTGTGGCCTTGGGTTTGCATCCCCTTTTGTACCACAGGTCTTGGTGGATTAAGGCCCATGTTCCTTATCCCAACACAAATTTATCTACCAATTCCCAATTTATTCAGCCTCTGGATGTGGTGAGCTGGATCTTATTATTCAGCAGTTTGATTATTTTCCACAGATAACCTCATAGATGCATCTAATACCATCTCAATCACCCAGCAGCTTCATCAGCTTCCTCACTTTGCTCGTGTCCTGCATCCTTACCCCAGAAAGAGGCTGTAGGTAGCAGGATGTGGCCATCAGCTGAGCTGGCCAGGCTCTGAGGTTTGCCAGCCACTTGGATGCCTGATGCCATGCCAGTTATCTGAGCCCTGGGTTCAGCCCACATTAGCTCATCTGAGGCTCTCAGGCTGACCCAGAGGCAACATGACACCCCAACAATGAGAGTGAGAGGCCAGAAGTCATTCCTCCAAAGGAGCAACTCCTTTTTTCTGTTTTCTCCCAGCTAACAGGTGCATGTTCTGCATCTCCAGTGATGTGAAAAATCAGGTAAGCAGTTTGTGTGCCCCACGCTAACCCACGGTGGTCCTTGGAGGGACCACATCTCACAGCATCGTTTTTTTGACACCTCCTCATCTGATCTTTAGCCAGCCCAGCCCAACAGGCAGCTGGCTGAAGTGGGCAGCTCTGCTCAGCCCTGTTATCCTCTCCTGCCCCTCAGACTGGGTCTACTCCAGATCCTTTAGGGTGGTCCTCCTTCATCTCCTTGGCCAAGAGCTGCAGGATTTCTCGCTGCAGACCAGAGCCACTTCAGGGGATGTGTCAGCCAGAGCTGTGCAGCATATCAGTTATCCTGTAAAGGTGATGTGCAGTTTCAAATCCAGGGAAGTCTGAAGGAACTTCCTCAGCTGGGTCCTGTCTGATTTCCCAGTATCAGTGAAGGGAGAGTGAATAATTTATCTCCTGTCTCCCAGCTCCTTCTCTGTTCAGGTTTCACCTCAGCTTTGCTTCGCTCCTGCCCTGAAGATACACAGTGCCAGCTCTAATGCTGGCGAGTTTCTGACGTGGCCCAAGCCATCCAACATCTCCCAGAGACGTGGCTGGTCCTCACGGTGCTCATCTGTGTGCCAAAATGGCAATAAATGGAGCCAAAGAAACAACAGCATGAATAACAGCTGGTCCAGACAGGTTCCAGTGAAAGCCTTATTTTCAGTTCCTCTCTCACAGAGTAACTTGAGCATGGACATTGGGTTTATTGTTTATTGTATTTATTAATTCAACAGCAGCACACAGAGGCCTTGATTGAGTTTGGAGCTGTGCTGTACCAAGCACGTGGGAATACACAGCAGGACATGGCCCCTGGAGAACACATAACCAGCCTGAGAACATGTCCCTGCATGAAGGAGAAGTTATTTGATACCTTTTTCTATTTTGAGATACAAGCAAAAGTTGTGGGATGGCGGTGCTAGCAGGGAAGCCTATTTTATGTAATTAGTTTTTAATTTTTTCTTTCTTTCACGTTACCATGTTTCCTCACACTGCCTCACATCTTCTGCAAGGTTTGCCAAGTGCCCTTTGCTCGCGGTTCCTCAGAGCCTCTGACGGCTGCAGAGCTGTTTGATGGAACCATTTCATCGCTGCCCTGGGACGCTCCCAGCCTGGAACCAGCACATCGTTTCGTGGAAAGGAAAAGCCGCACCTGTTCGGGAAGGACACACTGTGTGGCATCAACACCCCAAAGGGCGGCATAACGCGGTGCAGAACCACAGCCAAACACTCCTGTGAAGAGCTGAATGTGCTTTACTACGTTCCTTCCTTACCCTGCGCTCTTTTAAACTCCAGTGCCACACTGTCTGAGCGGCCACCGAAGCGCCCCCACCAGACGCTGCCTACGCTGTCGCGTTTCCGCCCATCGCCGCCCGCCAACCTTTCTGGCCCCATTCGCCGCCCGTAGCACTGCGCGCGCACCTCTCGCGAGACCTGGCACGGAGTCCTTATAAAGGCGGCGCGCGAGAAGTGTGGCCCTTCCGGCGAGCGCGGGGACAACATGGTGGGTGCTGCGGGCCAGGCCCGGCCGCGACATCCTCCGCCATCCTCCGCCATCCCGCACCATCGCCCTGCGCCAGGCCCTCCAGGGCTCCTTTCGGGGCGCGGGCGAGGCGCTGCCGCGGGGAGGCCGGGCGGGCCCGGCGGGGCGCGGGGTCTGCGCGGCCTGCGTGGCGCTTGGGCGTTTGGGACCTTTTGTGGGGAAGGGGGTGGTTGTTCTCTGGGGAGCTCCCGCAGTAATGTCCTTTTGAGGCTGTAAATTTCTCTCGGCGTAACGCGTGGCAAATATTTTTTAAAAATAGAAAACGTTTCTCGTTTGCTCTCTTCTTAGCTGTGCAATATTTTTTAAAGATTCGGGTGTGAGGCTGAATGGATAGTTGTTTTTTGGAGCTAAGAGTTCTCCACATAGAACCCAGCTTTATGTGGCTCTCAGGTTGCAGAGCGAGGGTGCAGGGGTGGTATTCGAAATAAAAACCTGCTCAAACAAAACTGCACTTCCGTCCAAAATGCCTGGCTACGGTGGATGTTGAAATGTCGGGTTACTGCAGTTTTTCAAGCGGAAATTATTTCTGTAACACTTTGTTACTGATTCGTTGAAAGACGATGTGAAGTTTTCTGTGCTCTGTTTTCTAGACTTGTGCAGTGGACTGAAATCAGGGTGTCTTGCTGTGGCCAAGCTCCAGCTTTCTAGCTAGACTGGGACTTGGTGAGGTCTTTAAATAAGCTTGGAAGGGGAGGAATGTTAAATCTGGGAGGTGAGGATTACATTCTTGTAACATAATGGAATTCAGCAGCCACACAGCTGATACTGAGGAAAATTCCTAGGATGTGAATTGTCTGGTAGATACATAATAATCATGTTTTCAGGCAAGGAGAGAATTAACCCTTGGGTGGGTGTGAGCAGATCCCTGCAGCAAGCACTTACCTGTCTGTTTCCTGCCCACAGTCTCACCGCAAGTTCTCGGCTCCCAGACACGGATCCCTGGGCTTCCTGCCCCGCAAGCGCAGCAGCCGGCACAGGGGCAAAGTCAAGAGCTTCCCCAAGGATGACCCGAGCAAGCCTGTCCACCTCACTGCCTTCCTGGGCTACAAAGCTGGCATGACCCACATCGTCCGGGAAGTCGACAGGCCTGGATCTAGTATGTATTACTGCTCCTCCTAATCCAGGAGAGGGGTGTGTTGATGGATGGTGACAGGTGCCCTGTTCAGTAGCAGCCCTGGGCTTTGGCCCTAGTTTGATTTCACCTTCTTCCACGCCCTTGAGTGGGTGGTGTATGAAGCACCCAAACCCCTCCCACTTCTATGTGAGTGCTGTCCTGGCAGCAAGACTTCAGTTCTGGCAGCCTCTATTTAATGGTTTTGTTCTGTTCCTGAGCTGCACAGAGACCTCCTGGTTTGGCTTAGCTGTAGGGTAACAGGCTCCTTAGGATGGCTCTTCTGGGTGCAGAGACATCAGTCAGTTGCCTTTGGCATTTTATTGCTGATTGTCCAGTCCTGAATGTGGTTCTGTTACTTGCTACCATCCATTTTGCCTGTTGGGATTTGCTGTCCTTTCTGTTGAACCAGCCCCAAGTTGTTGCAAGGTGCTGAATTATGGTTTAGAGTTGATCACTTTGTGTCATCGCATGTATCATCTTTGTGAAGAGAACTTTTATCGTTTAACGTTCGACATGAAGGATTTGGAAGTGAGAAAGAACAGGTGATGTTTAATAGCTGATGCTGGTGTTAACTGTGCTGTATTTCTGCCTCCCTCCAGAGGTGAACAAGAAGGAGGTGGTCGAGGCAGTGACTATAATAGAGACCCCTCCCATGGTCATTGTGGGCATCGTGGGATATGTGCAGACTCCTCGGGGTCTCCGTAGCTTCAAGACCATCTTTGCTGAGCACATCAGTGATGAGTGTAAGCGTCGCTTCTACAAGAACTGGTAAGAGAGCCGGGCCTTGCCTTGTTGCTGTAACCTCGTGCCATGGTTTATATTTCTTCTTCTGCTGGGTTGCAGATGATACTTGTACAGCTTTTTGAGGAGGCTTTTCAGCAATTAGTGTTTGGCCTTGATAGCTGGCCTAATAATAATGGGATAGACTAGGAATTTCTATGTGAGGGTGACAGCATAATGTTAGGTCATGCCCTTCTTGGCATGGGGGTGACAGTTTGGGTTTTGCCTGAGATCTCCGTAACCGGCTACACATGATGATACTTCGACGGGCGGACATAAGGAAATCGCCTCTGGCGCTTGTTGTTGAGTGTCGAGTCCTGACTGTAGCCCTGTTTTCTCAGGAAAGGGGAAGACAAGTGTTACTTCTGATTGCTGTTCCAGGCACTGTTGTGATTGAAAGTATGTGCACTTGCCTGAGTGTGGCTCCAGCGTGTCTAGAGCTCGCAGCCTGTTTATGAACTTGGCAGGCTTGAAAAGACGTCAGAGTTGAGCAATAAAGATCTCAAGGGTGTTTCAGTAAGGACCTTGCTGTCGGGCACACAAGGGGGGGAAATTATGGTATTTTGGAGCAAATGGTAGTCATCTCACAGTCACTTTAAAGGTCTGGTTTTTTTCTGTTACTGTTCGACATCTCTCTACAGTCTTATGTCTTCTGTACTGTGAATGTTAATCTGCTTTGGAATTCATGGCAGCTCCGCTCAGCTTTGGCAATTTTGCCACTGTCTGATGAGCTCAAGGCTCCGCTTGCCAGTGGAAGAGTCATTAGAAGCTGGCAATGAGCCAAAAACAGCTAAGGTGGCAGCTCCTTCCGCTCGTCCCCACTTCCCTGGGGATTGATGAAGGACTTAGCCAAACCTTGTCTCTGCTCTGCTCCTGAAGGCACAAGTCCAAGAAGAAGGCCTTCACCAAATACTGCAAGAAATGGCAAGATGAGGAGGGCAAAAAGCAGTTGGAGAAAGATTTCAATAGCATGAAGAAGTACTGCCAGGTTATTAGAGTCATGGCTCACACTCAGGTAAGTGCCTACAGGACTCACGTATGCTAGAAAGAGCTGAGAGAGCAGGCATGAAACTTGATCCGTCTCTTTAGGGATATTCTGTCCTCCCCTGCAGCCTGATGCTGACTGTTCAGCACAATACAAATTTATTATGCACAGAGCTGTGCTCCCAGGATGCTTGAGCAGCCTTGAGGACAATCACTGGCAGTCTTCTGAAGGAGTGTCCAAAAGAGACTCAACTGTAGTAGGAACTTCTTGTGTTCAGTCCTTTGCTGATACCATGTAGACCTAGAGGCTCTTTATTCCACCTACAAATAATACCAGGCTGATCACTGAACCGTGGGGTTTGTCTGCTCAGTATCATTTCAGGCTGCATTCTGTCTGGACTGTGAGCACTCAGAGATTTTTGGTGGCTTCTCTTGCTCAACTGGAGGAGCTGTACTGCTGAGTAATGTGGTAGTGTCTCCCCAGCTGTCAGTACTCTGCTAGACTTTCTTGAAAGATGCAGTTAAATCTTTTGATTTGGTTTGAAGTGCAATAAGATATCTAGTTATGACATGGCTAATTTTACTAGAATTAGTTTTCTGTATTAAATAGCAAGGATAGTATTGCAGCTGCTGTTGTTATGCTCACCAGTCCCTCTGTGCGCTAAATGTAGCAGAAGCAGCTGTAAATGTGACTCTGCCCTAAGAGGCCTTCAGTGTGGCAGACTTTATTACAGAATGGCTTGGGTTGGAAGGGACCTTAAAGATCATCTTGTGCCAACCCTCCTGCCATGGGCAGGGACACCTTCCACAAGGACAGGTTGCTCAGGGCCCTATCAAACATGACTGAACCCTTTGGGGAGGGGGCCTCCACAGCTTCTCTGGGCAACTTGTGCCACTGACTCACCACCCTCTTGACAAATTCCTTCTCAGGTCCAGTATAAATCCACACTTTTTCAGTTTAAAACTATTGCCCCTTGTCTCCTGTCCTTCCTTGCTGGAGTTTGGTTGGTGGCTGTGAGTTTAGGGAACTCTGGTCCTATGGGTGGCATATAACTTCCAGATGCAGTGACTTGTCATTTCAGCCACAATACAGCCTTTCCCATTAGTGCAGGGCCTTGTTGAAATTTTGTATCTTGGAAAAGGATATATATGGTAAGGAAAACAGATTAGGCCAGGATTAGAAGGATAGTTGGCTTATTAATATAAGTCCGTCTTGGAAGAGCAGGACCTGAATTTCCTTCTTTCCGTTTTCTAGATGCGTTTGCTTCCCCTGAGACAGAAGAAGTCTCACCTGATGGAGATCCAGGTGAATGGTGGCAGTGTTGCTGATAAAGTGGATTGGGCCCGGGAGAAGCTGGAACAGCAGGTGCCTGTGTCAACAGTCTTTGGCCAGGATGAGATGATAGATGTCATTGGAGTCACCAAGGGCAAGGGATATAAAGGTAAGCACATAAAAGTTTCTGATGGGATACAGTTTTTAGTGAAATCCTAGCCTTGAGTTTTTTCATGTGTATATGCATGCCAAGGGCTGGGGAGGTAAATCCATATTGCTGTCACAGTTCAATGATGAGACCATGGAATGAGCGCTGGGCACAGCGCCTGACATCTGTGAGGAGTCATTCCATGCTGCCTTCCTTCTGAGAACACAACCCAGGGACAGCCAGGGCGGGAGCTTCACCAGGAAATGTTGGATAATTCCTGGAATGCTGGGTTTGGGCTTCCCTTTTCTTGCCTGGGGACTGCAGCTTGTAAGGTGGCCTGACCTCTAGTTTGGTGTTCTCTCAGCTTGTCAGAGGTTGTGAGCACTGCTTTGGTTCGTTGCAGGCGTAACCAGCCGCTGGCACACCAAGAAGCTCCCGCGCAAGACTCACAGGGGTCTGCGCAAAGTGGCCTGCATCGGCGCCTGGCACCCGGCACGCGTGGCCTTCTCCGTGGCCCGCGCTGGGCAGAAGGGCTACCACCACCGCACCGAGATCAATAAGAAGGTTTGTGTCTCTGAACTGCTGGGAGGAAATAAGAGCTGCCTGATGTGACTCCCCACCATGTCAGTGAACAGAGCAGAGACATTAGCTTTGGATGTTTCACTCTGTCAGAATGTGATCTTGGGGACAGTAACCATAGTATGTTGTGTTGATTAATCATAAAATTCTTGTGTGGCCACGTATTTTCAAAGTGCAGCAGACATTTTTGTCTCTGACACTATGTAGAACTCCATGCATTTCATCTGATGACAGACTCTTTCTCCTACATTTTGTGAAGTCGAATTTCTCTACATTTTAGATCTACAAGATTGGCCAAGGTTACCAAATAAAGGATGGAAAGCTGATCAAAAACAATGCATCAACTGATTATGACTTGTCTGACAAGAGCATTAACCCTCTGGTGAGTTGCTGCAGCTTTGTGCCAAGAGTTTGCTTATGAGCTGCAATCCTTAGGGGAAAGTGGGCCTGGTATAAATTGCAAAATGATGGAATGAAGAGCTCTCAAGATAAAACTGCTGCTGTGGGAGATGGTGTTGCTTACTCTCAGCATGACTTGTGTAACTTGCAAGTTCAATTTATTATGTGGCAATACAGAGATGTTACAAACCTAGGAATGGTACTTGTAAATTTATAAGGAACAGGGAGAGCAGCTTTTGCTGTTTTGTCAGCCTCTGCTATTCTTAACAAGTCTTAAACAGCAACTAAATTGCTGTATAAAGAAATTTGACCAGTGAAAGGCAATACTGGGAGCAGGATTTCAGTGAATGTGGGAATGGCCAAGGCCCAGAAATGGTACGAGAACATCAAGCTGGAGGCAGGTGTGATCACTGGTCCTTCTTTGTACAGAGCACTAACTGTTCTCTTCCTTGCTCAGGGAGGCTTTGTCCACTACGGCGAGGTGACCAATGATTTCATCATGGTGAAGGGCTGTGTTGTGGGGACCAAGAAAAGGGTCCTAACTCTGCGCAAGGTGAGTAGTGCAGTCTGCTATCACATTGGCTGGAGTGAGCTGTGCTGCCTCTGGTGCAGGTGTGTTCACAGCTGTTGGGTATCATACAGGTGCTGGAAAGAAAAGCTCTACATGCACAAACCCACCTCACAGTAATGACCTCGGGAGTGCCATGAGGTCCTTTCCCCCAGTAATTCAGTCCAGGGCTGTTTATAGTGGTAGGCATGCTTTAGGCTTGAGAATTCTTGTGGGCAATAGGACACTGGCAGGCAGAGTGCGGCTCACCTGCTGTGAGCTGGCCAGTCTTGAAAGCCAAGGGTGCAGGATGGGATGGCTTATTGTCAAGTGCTCCTTGCACATCACAGCAGCTGAAGTCTGAAGTCACGGTGACATGCAGGTGACAAGAAGTAGCCAGTGCAGTGGCACTGGAAGGGTGCTGCTGCATACTCACCTGGTATTTCTCTTTATAGTCCCTGCTTGTGCAGACCAAGCGTCGGGCCCTGGAGAAGATTGACTTGAAGTTCATTGACACAACCTCCAAATTTGGTCATGGCCGTTTCCAGACAGCTGAAGAGAAGAAGGCTTTCATGGTAAGGGCAGTTTCTGGCAGCTTTGTGTTGTACATCACCATATTGTCTCTAATGGCAGCTTATAGCTTGACCTTAGGGCTGTCATGCCAGAATTTCTGTGAAAATAAGTGTGTGTGTAGCTTCACTCGAGAGGCCTCCTCCTGTCAACTTGGTCATAACTGCAGGGGGCCTGGGGTCTCACTTCTGCTCTGGCAGTGCTTGGTGTCTGAGGGACGTTGCCTTGTTTCGGCACAAGTTGTTCAGTGATAAAACGTGAAACCGCTCCAGCTCCTATAAATGCAGCTCAGGAGGATGATGCTCGCAGTGGGTGGCATTCCCAGTTTGTGACTTGCTGGAGAAAGCAGCTGGGAGTGCTGAGGGAGTCAGACCGGAGCAGTGCCGTGCTCAGGACTGTGCAGGAGCTTCCCCACCAGGTGGCCCCAGCATCCCTGCTCTGCCGCATCCAAAGGCTGCAGTGCAGCGGCGCCAGCTTCAGCCTTCCCTGAAATCCCTGGCCCTAGGGAGGGGGCAAGGGTTTCCAGTGGGTTGCAATATGGGGGAGCTTTTTTTGCCTTGAAATGCTGTAATTGGGCTGTGATGTCTTTGGTGCAGACTGCTGTTTACATAGTTTGTTTTTTGGGCTTTTTTTTTCAGGGACCACTCAAGAAGGATCGTATTGCAAAAGAGGAGACTGCATAATTGGGTGGAATGGTGCTATGGCCTGTGTGCTCTCAACCCAAAAAATAAACGTTTTAAACAAACTGACTTTGGCTCTTGGTTTATACATTGCTGTGTTAAGCTCCACCTTGTAGCAGGGTTCCTTTAATGAGAATAAAGCTACCATTGCTGGTTTTGGAGAGCAAATATTTCGAGGCAGAGCAAGGCTTCTGTGGTCATGTGAAATAGTAAAGCAGGAGCCCTAAATGCATTTGCATTTACTGAGGTATTATTCCATGTGTTAATCCTCTGCTGGGTAGATGGAGAGCTTTGAGTCAAATGGGTTTTGAAATTAACTACTTCAGGCAGTTGAAATCACTAAATTTGAGGTAAATGGCTGATGCTTGTTGCCATGGAAACTCTAGTTTTGGTATGATGGGCTGTAACCTGCATGCTTTGCAGATAACAGTTTGTTGCTGTTCCTGAGAGCAGCAGAAGGCAGCAGGTACTGTGACAAATTCCAAACTCACAGCAGCTGGCTATTCCTGAATCCATATCCTTTCCCTGCTGCATGGTGACAGGAAGCAGGCCTGCCTGGATGGGGAGAAGGATGACTTCTGCATCACACCCTCTGAGAAAGGAGAGAGAGCTGTGAGTGCCACTAGTGTTGTGTTACTGCCTGACTCAAAATACTGGGATGGTTTGGTGTATCCTTCACTGACCATAATTGGAGATGTGGCAGCAGCTAAGGCAGTAACTCCAGACCTTCACAACCAAGGGTAGCACTGCCCTGAAACAGACCTGGTTTTGTGCTGTTTGCTCTTTAGCTGAAGCTGGGAAAGGTGGGATGTAGAGATTATTTCCTGTGGAGATGCATTAGTGCCTTCCAAGACTTAAAAGGTGGTGAGAAGGAAGAAAAACATTTACCTTGTTTCCCTAGAAACCAGACTGGGTGACTGCACAAGCTGGCTGTCTCTCTGTCAGCCTTATTGAACAGATCGACCTGCTGGCTGATTGCAGCTATATGTGAGATAGGAGAGGTCTCATCTGCTACTTTTTTCCCCCCTGTCATAAGTCTCAAATCAGCAGGTATGTACAGAATAACCTTAAATTTGTATTCCCCTGATGCAGAAAAGTGGAATTCTCAACCTCTGTCCATCCTGAGGCTATAGTTTTATGGGCAGCTCTGAGGAGTGAGGGTTTTCCCCCACCTTTGGTGGGCTTATGATTTTTTAAAGCTGGTATGTGCTAGGAATGGCATGGCTCTATACTAACCCTGTCTGCCACTGCTCCTTCCATTACACCAGTCAGATGCATCCAAGGGAACTGGGATTGTCAGGATAAATGGATGTGTTGGGGATGAGAATCTATGACAAACTGTACACTACTGTGATGAAAATCAGTAAAATCGTCTAAGTTTACTAAACCACACCTATTGGTGGGAGATCTATGGGGGCTGGGGAGTTCCTGTTTGTATTTTGAAGTGACAAATGGCAGGGCAGGGTATTTTTAGTAAAATCGGCATCTAAGTAGGTGGAAGCATTCCTGAAGAAATGTCCTTGTTGAAGATGCTTGGCGTATCTGGCAGGAGGAGTTGCTTTGTCTTGAACCCCAGTGCCAGACTTGTGTTTGTTTATTCTTGAAGTGATTGTTGCTGACTGATAAAACACCGGATGGGGGAAGAAAACCCACAAAGCAGTTTCCTGGAATCCTGGGGACATCCAACGTCAGGAGGTGGCGCTCCTCCCTCTGTAAATGGTGTGCAAGACACTTGTCCCGGAGGGCTGGCTGGTGGGACTTGCCTGGAGAAAAACCCTGCTTAGCTGAGGCTGGGTCATCTGGGCTATGTGAGCCCTCTCGGCCCCCCTGAGGGCTCTCTGAAGCCCCAGGATAACACCCAGACACCTTGCTGGGGAGGTCCTGGGATCCTGGTTTGGGATGTCCCTGCTGAGCCATGTGGGCAGGGAGTGAAGCCATGGTATGCCAAGCCGGCTTCAGCAAATCCTCCTGCTCCAAAAACCTGGGTCCACCCTGCAGCCCTTGTCCCCCAGCCTTCACACTTCTCTGTTTTGGTGACAGTCCCCAGTGCAATAGGCAGCAATTGCAGGTCACACCTGGGTCACAATGGGTCCGGCAGCTCCCGAATGACTTACGTTGTTTTGAAATGACTGTGAGATTTTCTCTCCATCACTGTCATCTCATTCCCTGCAGCTCCATGAAGGCCATGGTGGTGCTTCTTGCATGCATCTTCCCTGCTTCAAACATACAACAACACTGTAGTCTGGTCAGAAAAGATCCTTCACCCTGGTGAGTCTCAGACTGACCCGAGAGCTGCAGGAGGACAGGGACAGCCCTGACCCTGCTGAAATAACACCGGGTGCCGTGGGAATGTGCCCTGTCCCAGCTGGTGGTGGGAGGGCTGCAGCTGGGAAGTGGGACTGGGTTTCACCCCCAGCACCCGGTGCTCCCCAGCTGCCAGCAGTGCAGGGGCTGGGACCCAGTGCTTCTGGTTGGGGGGTCGCTTTTCTAAAGGCATCTGGCTTGAGCACTGCCTCTTTCCCTTGCTGCAGATGAAACAAAATGCAGCTGGGACGCTGGAGCGGAGACCTTAGAAGTGTGTAAGGATGCCTGGGGGGGTGAAAAAAAATTGGGTTCAAGTTGGAGGTCTTGGCTCCCACAGTCAGCTTCACAAGTGGCCCAGCTGACACGATGCCTCCCACCTCGGCCCCTGCCTTTGATCCCAGTGACAAGCAGGGAGCTTCAAGTATGCTTGATGGGGGAGAGGGGCTGATGAGGGTGCCCCGGGGGAGTCACAGCCAGGTTCATGCATTGCGACAGCTTTTCTGCCAGAGCAGCTCCGCTGGGCTTTTCCAAGGGCGGCGTGCATTTGATTTGCAGCCCGCCCCGCCGGCCTGAGGACTTCTTTTGTACCTGACAACTTGCTGGCTTCTCACCAACCCTTAGAAGTGCCTGTGGGACCTGGGGGGATGGATGTAGTGAGGAGATGGATCCCCACAAAGGCATTATCTGCACAAGGCAAGGGAGTGACAGGCAGCCCTGCTCCAGGATCACAGCCCTGCTCCAGGATCGCAGCCCTGTGGGCACCCCAAGCTCCCCAAGCAAAGCCAAAGCTGAAGCTCCGCTATTCCCACGGCCACCAGGACCTCGACATGGTGATATCAGTGGTCCTGGTGCAGTGCTGCTCCCTGGCTGGACATGGGACTTATGGGAGCCCATGTGAGTTTTGGGAAGTCTTTTCATCCTCCCCCGAGCGTGATGCTGGGGAATCACATGTTTCTGTGGTGACTGATGGGCTCAGTGGGAAGACTAAATTTACCTTCTACAGTCTCCCAACTTCCCCAAAACACAGTGCAGGGCTGTCCTCCCTTCCCAGCAGGGACAGCTCCTGTGCCAGAGTCCCCTGGATGTCCAGGTGCCACTTGGCTCCCCACAAGCCCCAAAGCACTCCAATGTCAGGTGGCACTCTTGGTAGCATGTGTGGCTACCCGAGAATTTAAAACCGAGGATTGAATTAGGAAAAGACATATGCGAGGATCTGGCCCAGGGACGCAAAGGATACAGGGACACCTCTTTGAGGCTGTCCCCCGGGCTCAGGCATCACTTCACACTCAACTGCCACATCACAGGGCTTTTAAAATATATATTCTTTAACTTCTTCATTGACATCAGTGGCAGTAGAGACTGAATTAAGCAAACAGGGGCTGTTCCTTCTGGGCACAGCCACGCAGAGAGTCACTGGGGGAGGCTAAACCCACATATATCATTCCCCCAGCAGCTTTATGGCTAGAGCTGTCTGCTGGGCACTCTACTCCTATCTGCCACCATGTCTGAGCAGTGGATGGAAACCAAAGTTAATTTTTCCCTTTGGGAATCAGCCAGCAAGTGGGGCTCTGGCAGACCCAGGTCAGTGAGGAGCTGTTGATGGCAGAGGTATTTATAATCTTTGTTTGGTTCCAGCTAGGCTGGACGCCCACTCCCGCTTCCCTCCATACAATAAGATCAAACAGCTCCGGGACATTTCCTTGCTCCTTGCAGATGAAGTTCTTGCATCTGCCGACCTGCTCCACCCTGCCTGGGGCTACAGCCTCTTCCCTTGCTCAAAGATGTGGAGGTTGTTGCTGCTGTTTCTTCTGCCCCTAAACAGGGGATTTGCTCATTTTTCCCACCTCACTCCACTCTATTTTCAGAGTTCATGGGTTGGGGGTACAGGACTGGAACTGGGACACCTTTACTTCAGCTTCATCCCCTCTCCCACTTTCAGGGGACCTCAGTTGTGTCTGATGGCTCACATGCAGGCTCTGTCCACAGACATCATTGCAGGAGAGGCAAGAAAGCAGGAGTGTGCTTGCTCATGGCAAGGGCCCAGCAGGAGTTTATATCTGTCCCACACGTCCATCCTCTTCCTTGGTGCCTGGCCCTGGTGAGAAGCAGGGCTAAGGAGAGGGTGAGATGCCATGAGTGCAGTACAGCTATGCTGGACAGCTTGTCTGCATCACCAGTGATGTGGAGGCAGGATGTACATCCTTGCTGTTGGAACCTGCTGCTGCTGGCCCCATCCCAGCCAAGGACCCTTGCTATGCATGTTGGGGATCTCCTCAGACCCTTCCCCCAAAGGCCATTTTTCTCTGGGGATCTCTCCCAGGCGCTCAACAATGCGAGACCACCACCACTACTGCCAGGGGTAAAGAAGTAACCATTCAGCATCTCTGGGGAGGTGGCACTGAGCACTGCCAAAGGCCAGCTGTCCCCCAGACTCTGCTTGAGGCAGAGTGGAATCATCCCCTGGCACCCAGCCACTGGCAAGCAAAGGGAGTGATGAACAAATGCCAGCCCAGCTTCACCCGCCTCCCCTCCAAGAGGGGCAGGAGCAGGCCCTCAGGATACTGGCCAGTTGGTCGAGGCTGTGGCTGGCCATATCCCAAGCTGGGCTGGGCTGGGCTGTCCTGTCCATATCCCAAGCAGGGATCCACTTCCCTCTCCCAGCAGGAGCCTTCCCAGGTGTCACTGGTGTCAAGGGGCTGCTGGTGTGGTGGGGAGGCGTGACTGTAGGCAGGGGATGCAGCTGCTTTTCATGTCCCTCCTCATGGTGTGGCTCACACTTAGTCTTTCAGCCAGTCCCTATTATCTGGGAGTAATTATGGGTGTCAGGTTTGGGGCAGCCAAGAGGGAATTTTAGCAGGGAAGAGGTGGCAAGGAACAGCATGGGGGCAGTGAATGCCCCCAGGTTGCTGAGCCAGGTCTCTGCTATGGAGGTTTGGGATGTGTGCCAGAGGAAACAGGGGAGACGGCGGCAGGGCAGGGACCCAGGTGCAAACCCACACAGGTAGCAGAGCTGTGACTCAGCCATCCAGAGCAAGCACCATGGTGCCCCAGCTGTCGGCACAGCCGTGACCGGGAGGGCTCTGGCAGGGAACCCAGACAAGGCACCGGCCTCACCGCTCACCAGCGTTTTGCTCCAGCAGCCGTGCTTGGCTGCCCCAGGGCCAGTGGGGTGCAGGAGCACTCAGCTTCCAAATCTAGCTCATTTCATTTTCATGGGAAAAAGCCCCTCCTTCTTCTGGAGTCCCAAGAGACATGTGTACCCCAAAGCTTTTCTGCCCCTCTGCCCAGCCTAATGTCAGAATCTGATGGGGACCAACTATGGAGCCCCTTTCTCCTTGCAAGCAACCTTCCCTTTTCTTCCCCTTTCTATGCAAAGGGTTAAATCTCGCTCCAATTCAGCACTTTTCCCCTCCCTCCTGCCCCTAGGATAATGTTTAACCTAGCTCATTGCTAATTAAATATCGATGACCTCAGGCAGGTTTTGTTATCGTCTGGAAACACCTGATGCATGTGTCACCAGAAAGAGGTTTTTCTCATCTCAAGTACACCGGCAACCCTTGAACTCACTTCGGCTTTTCCCTTCCCGCCCCACTGCCAGCCGCCCCTGCCCGCGGGCACTGAGGCTTTGCTGGCTGCTGAGCGACTCGTGTGGGCTTGTTGTTGCCACTCCTATTTGCAGGGGACAAACGTGGTGGGAAGGAAAGGCGTATTCCTCCTTTCTTTTTCCAAAGCATGGCCATTTCTGCCTGCCATCCACGGCCAAGCAGGCTCAGCTTGAACTTGGTGGACTTTCTTCATGTGGTCTGAACCTGTGCTTTCCCTGCTCCTGTGAGCATGGGAATGGCCCATTTGGGAGCTTGGCTCTCTAAAATATCTCCTAGGCTTTCTCAGGGGAGCAGCAAAATCCAGAAGAACTCCCCATTCCCTCTCCTCCTGTCCCCCAGGGACAACACCTGGAGCAACACCATCAAGCCGAGCAGGCTGGAGCTGAAAGCCTTAAAGGCTGCAGTGGAGAATGGGATAGAAAAAATGGGTGCAAAAGAGAAAGACAGTGAGAAAGGGATTGGAAATGTTCTGGAAGGGGGTTATGAGTCCATTTTAGGCAAGATGGGCTTTTACTGGGGCAGAGCCACATCCCAGCTGGGTTTGGGTCAACTGTCTCACTGAGCTGGATGCATGGAAGTAGAGGGGACTCCTCAGGAACTGCATGGCAGCTGGGGTTTCCTGCCAGCTCCACCAGTCTCTGAGCCTTGCTGCTCAAGGAGATCTCTTGGCCCTGCAAAAATTCTCAGAGCAGATATTCTTTGTGGTGAAGAGCAGAGGCTTCGCTGACATCATTTTCACACTCAATAGCATAAATAGCCAACCTGAAAAACAAAGGAAAACTCCCCATGAAGACCATGTAAGGCAGAACTACAGTTGCACCATTTATTTATTCGCTCACTGTAGCTATTTCCTGCCTCTGTTGGTCAGAGACCTCCTGTGTTGGCCAAAAGTCAGCTTTTCCTCCCTTGACAGGAATTTATGGATCAGCAGCACCACTGTTAACCCGGGGATTACAACCTCCTGGCTACAGCAGGGCAAACTCATGCCTACAGTTGGCCTTGCTCTGACTCTTTGCTCCAAGGTCTGGTCCATCTGCTGGGCATCTATCGGGCAGTGGTCATCTCCCATCAGAGCAACAAGATCAGGGCTAAGGCTGGAGGGATCAATAAAGCTGGAGGAATCAGTAAGGCTGGAGACAGCATCCTGCTCCAGCTTTGCTTGGCAAGGCTGGCATTCACTGGGTGTTGCAGCAGGCAGGAATTCTTCTTCCTCTATCTCTGGGACATCTCTTGCACTGCACCACCTCCAAGACACCCACAGCCCCATTGTGAAGCAGATGCCCTGTTAGATTGGGGCACAGTGGCAGGATTTTTCAGGCCATAAAGCTGAGGGGTGTCACTCAAGTGCCCCCAGACTCAGTTTTTCCTGCCCCCCAGTCTGCAGGTCCCTGCTGTGTGAGGCAAAGGGAGCACTTGGTTAGGGATGTGCCCAGCACCTGTGTGAGGAAGGGTGATGAAGACACTGGCATATGCACAGACCCAGCTTGTTCAACAAGCTGGAGCAAGGCTACAGATGCATCTTCTTCAGGTTGCAGCTGTGCTCCTGCTCCACAGCCTCTTCCCAGTGCTTGCTGCTGCCTCCAGACCTGCCAGCAAATTGATCTGCACATGTGCTTCCTAGGTCACTTCAGGCAGCTTCAGCCAGGCTCGCTCAGGCTCCTTCTACCCTTGCCTCAACTGTGATGGCCAGCTTTGCATGGAGTAAAGCAGGCCATGCTTTTCCCATGGCTCCACCAGCATGCCAGGAGGGCAGCAGTTCCTTGGCAGGAAGCGGTGGCCAGCAGCTGGGGATAGGACCTCCTTCAGAAGATCCAGGAAAACATTTTGGACCATGGGTGAGGGTTCCCTGAATTTCAGATCTCCATCTGGGATGATAAGCAAACCCAGCTCTCCCTTGGGCATGCCTGAGGTGGAGGGATGGACACACAGGTCCAGGGATACTGATGCATGGGAGCATGCCTGCAGGCATTAGATCCCTTGGTCCTGCCTGTAAGCCAGAGCTGCCTTCAGCTCTCCTCATGGATGAATCCAAATCACAATTGCATTTGCCTGCTCCCTGAAAAGCTGGGAAATGAAGCTGGCCTGGCAAGGGAGAGCATGGTGTGGTGCCTACTGCTCTGCCAGCTGCTGATGGGGACAGGAGCAGTTGTGAGGACAGTATGAGAGTTGCTTTGCCAGGTCACCATTGCCAAGTTGTGGGGATGGAAGTACCTGCTGACAGAGAGTATTTCCCTTTTCTGGGTGCTCATTCACCTGCCTGAAATGCCCCCTGTGCATCAATAGCCCCAGGGTACATGGAAGAGGGGGTGCCAAAGGTTGGTATGACCTGTTTGGAGGCCCCACTCAGTCTGGCTCCAGGGAGGGTCCTGTCCAGTGGACTGTCTCCTTGGTCATTGTTATCAGGATAATTCTCCAGCAACTTGAATCCTGTTTTTGTGCTGGTGTTGCCTGGCTCTACGGGAGTGAGGGGGGAGAAAGAAACACAGGAAACAGCAGCGACGGAAGCAGAATCATCTCCTGGAGGGAGCGAAGAGCTGCTGACGCCACTGAGGGGAACAAAGACTTAGATTCAGAAGGAGTTATTCATGGGCTTGTGCTGGAGATGGCCCAGACAAGTAGTATCAATTCCAGTCCCACCCCTCTGGTATGCTGCACCTCCATCTCCTCCAGCCCAAGTGCCCTGCACTGAGCTCTGGGGTGCAAGGAGACTTTAGGAAGTCCCTGGCTGGGAACAGGGGGCAGCTGTAAGCTCACACTGATGTTCTTGGCAAGGAGAAGCCCTGGTGAGGGTGACCTGGGGGATGCCCTCTACTCTACCCCAGCTGCTGCAAAAGCTTTGGCTGGTATGGCAGAGCAAGGGCAGCCATGGGAACAGCACAGCACAGGGTAGCAATGTGGGCACCAGCCTTGCTGCTGTCTCAAAGCTCTCCCCTCCACCAGCTCTGAATGCCGGGGGGCTGTCCCCATGCTGTGCATGCACAACAGGCCCTCTGTCCTGCAGGCACAAATGGGAACTTTGAGTAAAAAGGTCAGAGGTCCTGGCCATCTGTCTCACCCTGGGCCACGAGGAGCACGCAAGTCCCTGTCTGGCAGAGTCACAAGCTGCTCCTGTCCTCACCCACCCATGGCACCTTTTAAGTCCTGAGGAGGTTCCCATGTCCTTCCTCTCTTGAAGGTGCAGGTCAGGAGTGCTGCATCCCAAGTGCCAAGGGCTCTTCTGCATGGCTCTGGGGCAAAATATCCAGCATGGGACAAAGCCCTTGGGTCTCCCAGCTCCTGGTCCTATGGGATGTAGGTGTCCCAGCCAGGATGGGCTGGGGAGCTCAATAAATCCTGGCCTTGTGCATGGCAGTGGAGAGAGATGACAGTGGACACAGCCTTCTCCTCAACACACTTGTGCCAAGGAAATTACCCCCATCCAGTCCCCATATACCTTATTCCAAGAAAAAGATGTGTACCACAGCTGCAAGTGATGAAGACCCTCTTTTTCTGTTACAAGGGGCAGCATTCACATCTCAGACCCTTCTGTGGCTGAGGAGTAAGAGCCTGTCCCAGTCCCATTAGATGTAGCCCCCCTTGGTCCATAACCCTGTCCTCGTGGCACATGAACTGCCTGCTCCAGAGTCAGGGAGGAGGAGGAGGAGGATTTCTCCCATCAGCTATGCCATGATGCTCATGAGGCACTGCTGACACTTGGGAGAGCATTGGAGACCATGGAGCCATTGGGGTGGCACTGCTGGGGGGAAGCTTACAGCACCCCTACCGTGATGCCTGGAGGAACAGCAGCACAGCCAGAATGCTGCTGCTACCAGGAGTGCTGCCAATTCCCAGGGTCTGTCTTCATGAACAGTGTTTGTGGCTGGAACATGAGCGCCAAAATGTCATCAGTCCCTTATCTGCAATGTATCTGGGTCCTTTTGGTACCCACTCAGCCTCCAAAAATAGCCCAGAATAAGAAAAGAATACATCCCTAAAATAGCACAGCCACTTGGGCTCTCCAGTGCTGGAGCTGACACCTGGTTAAATGCCCACTGTGGTTTTTCAGGGAGATTTCAGGTCTATTCTTCTGTGCTTTCCCAGCCTAAAATAGCAGCCACACCTCATCGCACTGCAAGGCTGGCATGTGCTTTCCAGCTTTTTCCCAAAGCAGTGCCGGCTGCTGCCCAGATGCCTCATGCCACCCCAAGGCACCAACAGCAGTTGCCCTGTGTGTCACACACAGGACCCCTGTGCCCTCAGTGCTCATGATGGGGCAGGGAGGTGAAGCCCCAGAGCACAGTGAAGGACAGGTGAGTCATCCCTAGGGATGCAGACAGCAATGTGGGAGGAGGAGGCTGGCCAGCTGCCTCTCCTGAAAAGGAGAGCTGCTGAGGTGGAGGAAGCTGGGAGGAAGGAAGGCCTTGTTTGTCTGTTCCCAGAGCAGTGCAGGAACTGCTATATGAGGAATTACCTGACCTCACTTACATCTCCAGATGCTTTTTGCCAGCTTCCTCATTTGAGCCTCCCCCAGCTCCTACAATCTTGCCCTACATTGTGCTGCTGCTGCTGCCTCTCCTGAGCTACCCTAGCACTGGCAGCTGGTTCCCTTCAGGCAGCAATTCCTTTTTCATCTCCTTATGCTCCAAATTTATCCACACCTGCTATTCCTCCTGGATGGTCCCCATTCACTGCCTGTATGTAGATCCAGGAACCTGGCTCTGCTGGGCAGGCAGGGCTTGGCCACAGGGCTCTGCTCACCTGAGAAGTCAGGGAAAGCCATGGTGAGTGGGTCATTCATGAGCTTTCAGTCACAGGGAGGATGCTGCAGGTGTGGGCTGTTCTGTGGGATGCTTTGTGGGACCCAGGTGGGAAACTGGGGGACTCAAGAAGAAGGAAATTGAGGCTTTGCATCTATCACTGATACATGTTGGACTTTAACAGCACATTCTGATTCTACACATCTCACATTGCTCCCTGTGCAGCTCCTGCCTCATGCAGTGTCGCACGGCCGGACTTCTCCGCATCCGTGAAGGATGAGGGGATAAGACTGTGACACAAAGGTTTCATGCTCTTTATAGACTATTGCTTCCTCTCTTGCCCAGCCCTTTAGAAGATCTGGGCAAAGATGTTTATCCAGAATACAAAAGGTTTAAGGATGTGTGTTGGATACTGAGGGATGGAGCCCAGCATGAGATAAATGCTGATCTGGAAGCAGGATTCAGCACTGCTGCTCTTCATATTCAACAGCATTTCCTGGGGCAAGTGGTGGAGGAGGGGTAAGGCTGTCAAGTTCACGAGGGCTGGGAATCATGAAGCTAAGATGCTCCCAGGCAGCAGGATAAAGTCAGGGGCTGGTGTGTCTCGGAGCAGGAATGGAGGCACATTTTGCTGCAGAATAGACCTGGGACTGTCATGTGTGTCCAGGAACAGGTCTGGGAAAGGAAGCATGGAAGAGTGTGCAAAGGAAGGGAGATCCACAATGGCATGTGCTGAATGGAGGCTAGAGCAGGGATGTTTTTGGATCAGGGAAGACTTCTCTTTCAGGGGCCCTGCTGGGAAGGGAGCAGATGCTCAGAGTACCTCCAGGCACAGAGGTGCCCCCTAAAACAAGCTTGAGGGATAGAGGGCAATGGAAATGGCTTGCTGAGGTATATGAGGGAGAGTTGGGAAGGCGGGAAGTGGCAAAACATCCCCACTCTGTAAAAAGCCTTGTTTTCTTCCAGGGAGGTTATGTTCAACTGGAAACTCTCCAGTTTTTTGCAACCTTGTAGCACCCCATCAACTCATGGTTAAATTAGGGGTTGAGGCCTTCCAGGCTGGGGCAGGAAGGGGGGATATGAATCAAAACAGCAAAACCAGCACTCTTGAGAAGGCTAATTTAAAGATTGGGAAGGATCTGCTGAAGTAACAGGTTATTTCTAGACTTAGGAAATGAACCAAGTAGCCCACTGGCTCAGAAGGGACCATGGGGAGGCTTCATCTCTGAATTCAACAACCTGTTGTGCAAGCTGAGGTCAGTGGTCACTGCAGAGGACAGGAACTCAGGGAGAGGAAGAGGGGACCGGATGCTTGGCCAAAATACCTTAAGAAGTGATGTTAAGGATATCCCCTCTCCTTCAGAGCCAAGATGTGACAGTATCTCCCCAGGGCTCAGTGGAGAGTGGTGGTGAGGGGTTGCTCTCACCAGCTGTTCCTAGGAGGTGGTTGCCCCACACCTCTTCCCAGCTCCATCATTTTTCCTAGCCTTCCTCTAACTATAGTGCTTGGTTTTGCCTGTCCCCCTTTATTTCATTTTGACATGAGAAGCAGCAAGTGAAACCTTCGAATCCCAAGCAAACAGGACACATGTGGGGAGGGAGCAGGGAGTGGTGTAGTGCCAGAGGCACAAGATTGCTCATCTAGGAGAAACCATAGGGACAACGTGATGAGCGTTAGGAGGTTTGGAAGAGCCAACAGGCCTGTGCTGCAGCAGCAGGAGAAGCAAGAGGCCAGCTTGAACATCATGCTGAACATCATGAGAAGAGTCTGCCCCTCTCAACCTTTAGGGTCTTACAAGCACATTAGTCTATCTGATTCCATTGCCCATCTGAGCGGGAGTTTGCCATTGCTGAAGTCAGCTGTGAACCTCAGCAGTACTTTCCCAGCGAGGTGTGGGGAAGCCCTGCCAGCATGGGGATGAGAAGTCCTGAAGAGCCATGCCCATGCTTCTTGGCCTGCCTCTTGTCTAGCAGAAAAGTAATGGCTGAAGGACTCATGTCATCTCATGCAGGGGAGGTAGCATAGCTTCTTAGGATCCCTCCAGTCACTTGATGAACAAATATGACTGTTTGAACCTTAAAATCCTCAGTAGAGCCCTGTGAAATTCTGATGATTATCCAAAGAGAGGAGGCTGTGGTCATGAGCAAGAATGTGTCAGAACACTAGAAGAGCTGCACAGCTTTCCTGGTTCCTGGGAAAGGAAGCCACCATCTGTTAACAGAAGGAGGAATCCTGATGGAAGAGCAATTTAATTAGATAATCTCTCTAATTAAGACAGGTGACAGGCTGCACATTTCCCTCCTGGAGAGACCTTTGTAGAGACCTCAAGCAAGGATGCTCCTGACCTTGTCCTTTTCAGTCAAGGCCAAGTGCCAGAGAGAGAAGAAAAGCTGCAGGTGCACAGCACCCTCCTTGCTGCTCTCCACTATCTGGAACCCTCTGGGGTCAGATGGGACTGCTCTACAGACCTGGCTGGCCATCAGCCCGCTGGGTTGCTGGGAACCAGTAGCCAGACCAAAACAAATTACCCCACGTATAGGAGAGAGAGACCCCACAGCAGCAGGCCAGGCTATGGGCAAACCTGTTTTCCCTTGCAAGTCAGCATCTGCTAAAGGCCCTTACTCAGGCTGTGCTTAATCCTGGCAGCTGTGTCATTCTTTCTCTCTCCCCAACCCCCTTTTTCCCCTGAAGAAATTTCTACTAGATTTTTTTTTAATTGGCATTGTCCATTTGATCCCTAGTTCCTATCCAAGGAAAACAAGGCATAGATCTTACTGGAGACAGGATAGAGGACTCTTGGAGTTAATAGTTTTCTCCATTGTCTTTCAAATGTGCGCTGAGATGTCCGTAGCTGGGGGACCCATTGTCCTGCCTTCCTGCTTGTTTTTCCAACATTCTCCAGTGAATAAAAGCAATGCAGGGCTTGCAATACACTTTCCATGACCTCTAATCTTGCTGTACGATCTATTTCAATTGCTAGGTCGAATACAGTATTCATTAGTAGCAGTTCCACCTCCATCTCATCTACTTCTCCAAAACTCAGCCCCAAGCTATCCCTGGCTGGCTTCAGCTTCCCTCGTCTATACCACCACATCCACTGCCCTCATCCATATCTTCTTCTCCCTCCTCTCTTCTTGGTGCTCTTTCAAGTCATATGTCTTCCCCCCTTCCCCTGAGCATTTGATCTCTGGAGCTGTTGGCACAGGGGTATGCTATGGGAGGGAGGTGGCTGATCCTGCATCTTCAGGAACATGCTTGCTAGGGACCTCCTCGTCCCACCACAAGTGGGTAGGAGCGATGCCACATAGTAGTTACCAGCTTTGGCAGCACGACAGAGAGCCAAAGCAATGGCTGGAGGGGACTTCAGGGTGGACAAAGCCTGTGGGTTTGCCTTCCCACCCTGGCTATGAGCTCACTCTGCTGCGTGGGCTTGATGAGATTCCCAGATGCGCAGGCACACTGCAGCAGGGAAACCCTGTTCTCCTGCAGCTATTTTGCATGGCTTCTCTGGGAATGTTTGCCAGTCCTACCACTTTCCTGTGACGCTGGAAGCCCTCAGGTGTCCCTCAGTTAGGACAACCACCTGGGCTTTAAGGATGAGTCACCCCCTCTTCCCATGCTTTTCTCAGGCTTCCCTTTAGCCAGGACAGGCAACAAACATCAGGAATGAATCAGAGGTCAGGATGGCTGAGGGACCAGAAGCCCATCCCTGGGCACCCCAGCATATGTGTCGCACCTGCAGCACCACGGGGGACTGGGCATTATCCATTACTGAGTGACAAGGTCTGGTGACCCCAGAGGACAGAAGAATCTGAGTCATCTCACTGGAAGCTGTGCTTAAAAACTCTCTTCCTAAAAGGACTGAATTCCAGCCGTGGTCTTTTCCATCACCAAAAGGACATTCACAGATCTTCCTCTGGACAGAGCAAGGATCCCTTGCTGCTCCAAGGATTTGTGCCTAGGCCAAGGACAAAACACCAGCTCCATGCTTTGCCCTTCTTGTTCCATCTGTTATCCAGTCTTTTCTCCTTGTTTTTTTTTTCTCATTTGCTTCTTCACTCCAATGTGTAGACCTTGGCCCACATGTCTGTGCCCACTTTGAAGAGTTGGCAGGTTGTTCCTCTTGAACTGTCAGAGTAAATGGCCAATCTCTCTGCTATTGTCAAGGGGACATAGGCAGGAAGGTGTGGAGCTGGGGCACCACCACAGCCCAAATCTTCAGCCAAACTTTGTCAGTCACATCTGCTGAGGAGGCAAGCACAGTCTTGCTCTGGGATTCCCGAGTGCTATGCAGCTGAGACTCTCTTCAGAAAACTGGCATTGGGCTGGGCCTTACTGGGTCTGACTGCTTGCAACTCTTCTGTCTTCTTCCCGCTTCCCAGAGAGCCCATAACACACTGTGCCTCATTGCTAGGAGGTATCACATTGCACTGGAGGCATCACAGCCACAAAAACGTGAGCTGGAGAAGGAGCTTGGCAAGCAAGATTTTCTGGACTGTATCATGCAGGGGACAAGGAGATTGGACTAAGCAGTCAGAGTAGTTGTCTTTGGATTAGAAAAAGCAGCTGGAAATCAACCTCTCCTTCTGGAGATTGTTCAGATACCCATAGAAGGGACTCATGGTTTCATAGTGCTGTTCCGTTGTGCCTCTCTCCCCAGAGCTCTTCACATTTCAAATCCATCACACAGTAATGCTCATTTCAAGCCCATCACATAGTAATATTAATCATCATCACATCTATGGAGGCAGGAGATGGGCTCAGGGTCTCTGAGAATTAAGAACATGGCCTGGCTATGCAAAGCCTGCACAGACCAGGCTAGAGACAGCAGGAACAGGAGTTCAGATGCTTCCTGCTCCCTCTCAGGAAGGTGGTGCTGCAGTGAAATGCTACTCAAATATTCTACCATCTTTATCAGCCTTGGCTTTACCACCCATAATCTCACTCCCCTTTTCCGAATTGCTCCTCAGGTTACAGCTACTGATGTTAATCAATGGGATGTCATGCAAGGGGATCCGGGAACACTGGTCAGATGGAGAGGAAGGAGAGGGGGTCACGGGTGAGCTGCTCCTATGGGAGCCCACCAGAGACTGTGGCAGACGTGGGCACATGCCCAGGGGGATGGGCACAGCAGTAGCTGCGGCTGACCCTTCTGCTGGCAGCTCAGCATCCTGGTAAGGTGCCCAAGACTCATATTATCTCCGATGAAAGGCAAACAGAAAGGGGAAAGTGAGAAGGAATTCCTCACCTGAGAGGCTTCTTATCACCTTTCCGCTTCCCTTGCCCTGGAGAGATAGGGCAGCAGCTCAATGCTCTGTTGTTCCTCAGGGGGCCTCTCCTCCCCTACCCCCACTGCATGGGGAAGTGATGAGGGCTCCCGGCCCCACAGCTCACCAGGCAACCCTAGGCTCGTACTCATTCCTATGTCTGCACCTCTGCCCTTACCTGAGTGTCCACCACAGCACCTTTGGGGTCTGCAGCCCTCATGAAGCACACCAGAGATTCCCCACAGAATAGAAAGGCTTTTGCTTTGCTTTGGGAGTGCCACAGTTTTGTGCTGGTCCCAGCACACACTCAGCTGTGTAGCCAGCATGGACTATGCATGCTGACCCCAGCCACATGAGGGTGATACAGCTTACTGCAGCCTTGGTTAGCAACACATAATTGAGGCAGAGAAAGAAAACTCAGGCTCTTATCAGCCCTGCAGTGAGTCTCAGTGTAGTTACACGGTGACCAAAAGCAATTAAACCTTCCACAGAACCAGGGTGGGTCAAGTTTG
This sequence comes from Sakesphorus luctuosus, assembly GCA_013396695.1. Lineage (NCBI taxonomy): Eukaryota > Metazoa > Chordata > Aves > Passeriformes > Thamnophilidae > Sakesphorus > Sakesphorus luctuosus. The sequence continues at coordinate 346,501 of VWZD01006533.1, forward strand.
CTGGCTGAGGATGGGAGGAGGCAGCTGCAGGTGGTTTTATGCCCCTGTAGCAGTGAGGTCCTCAGGGCAGGCAGAGGAGCTGAAATAGTGTGACACCACATGAAGGAGAGGCAGAGATGAGGGAGACCCATGCTTCATTCTGGTAGCAGCAGGAAAAAAATGCTGATCAATATCACCATGAAATCGCAGGGCTCCTTCCACCTATCCCTGTAAGAAGAGCACTTGGGAAAGATTTTTTGCAGCATGCCAGCTGCCAGAAATGGTGAAGCTATTGATCATCAGGTTACAGAGCTATGGCATAAAATCCTGTGAATCCAACGAGTGAACAGATGGCCAGCCTGAGCAGGGATGAAATTATTTTGTAGCGGATCTGACAAGCAACTCGATTCAGTGTTAGTGCAAGAACCAGATTTGATTTGGCAGAGAAGACAGGGTGCTTGCAAGGCTTGGTAGTGCCACGTTTATTCAGCTCTCAGATTTGTATTCATCCTGAGGTTGTTTTGTTCAGCTTGGGGATGCATTCACAACTCACTCAGCTGCAGTTCAATGCAGTTGCCCAAATATTGGTATCCAGTTTCATTTTAGATGCAGTAGTGTATCCTGCCTGGCCTCCAGCTGCTACTCCAGATGTGTCTTGGACTCCCATAAAGTTCTGTGGCAGATTTGTCAGCCCCCTTCATGTGTCTCAGATACTCTGAGACATCTCAAATGGCTCTAAACCACTTCATTTTGGCAACAGGATCTCAGGTAGATACCTTGGAAAAAGTACTTAATTTCTGATAGTGCTTTGGGGATTTTAGGTAGCATAAGCAAACCCTCGAAGAAGTGGTTATAAGGCAATCAGAATAGAAGAGTCTGTTCAGCACAGGGATGGGCAACAAAATCTTTGTATAGCCAAAGTCAAAGAAAGTGCAAATATTTCCACTCTGTTTCCTCATGTTGGAGGTTTCAAGGACCCTTTTCTCAGTAACTGAGGCCTCTCACAGAACTGTGTCTCTGAAGGTCTTGAAAGTTTAGAAATGCCTGTGGCTGATGTGCTGATTTGGAATAAAACTGATCAGAAATCACAACCGGAACCTGAAGAAGAAATCAGCTAAAGAGAGGAACTCTGACCCAAAGAAAAGCCACAGAGGCTCATTGCAGAGCTAAATCTGGTGAAGGTAGAGGGATATTCGTAGCTGAGAACAGTCTGGTTTTAGAGCTGTCTCATTCTGGTACTGCTGAAGGAGAATGCCTGGGAAAGTCCCCTTATTTTTCGTTGAAGAGGAGATGGTGCCAATGCACAGAAGCCTGGCAGAGCACAAGGGCAGGTTCAAGCAGGTTCAGTCAGGGGAAGTTGGGCTCCGGAGGCTTTACCAGCTCCATGCAAACAGAGTGCTCTGCTCTCACAGGGTCTTCTGCTGGCAACGTGCTTTGGTGGACTTCCTTCTGATGGCAGGGTTTGAAAGAGTAGGTCTGCCTTCTTCCCCAATTCTTTTTCCCTTGGCTTACAGAGGAAGGATATGGAACATGTTGGGAGGTGATAGCTTTTGAAGAAGGATCCCAAAACAGAGGAGCCTCCTGGAGATTTACATATCCAGGGGCACAGTAAGGTTCCACAGGGTCTAGGGCAAAATGCAGGTCTGTGATCTTTCCTAAATAAGGATGTCTCATAATATAATGTGCCAGGCCTCTCTCAAGAGGTACCCAGGGGCAAACTGCTCTCACTTTTCTAACTCCCCTGCCGCCCTGCCCACCCTTCAGCTCATCCTGGGCATGTTAAATGACTTAAATGCATCTCTAATTTATCTCCTTTCTATTTTCCCCAGAGAATGGATGTCCCAGGGTGATCCCTCAGATAACGAGAACTGCTTTCAAAAATTAAAAAATACTTGTTACAGAAACCCCAAAACCAAATGCCCTGAGATCAAGGAGGAGGCTAAAAAAACCCAGTAAATGTAAATCTGCAGAGATCAGCAGCTGTTCAAATGCAAGATGATCACCCAATGGCATATGCTTCCAGAGCATTGACTAAAGCCCTACAGAACTATGAATAGATAAGGAAAAAATGCTGGCAATTGCTTTGACTTTGTGAATGGTTTCATGCATATCCTTGCAGACACCCACCCCAGGCTGGTGAACCCTGTGCTACAGAAACCAGGGTGGGACTCACAACTCAGACATCTGATCGTGAAATTGAAGGAATATTTGTTACTGAAATTCCAGTGTGTTTTCCAGAGCAGGGATGAGGGTGAAGGAAATTACTGCCAGAATGGCTCCAGCCCTGCCTCTTTGTGAAGCTTCAGTAAGAAGCACGAATGACCCAATGTTAATAGGCCAGGGAGCAAAGGTCTTGCTCAACAGGCATAAAAATAATTGGCAGTGTGAAAGTAGCGCCTCATTTGGACGATAAAGGTGATGGGATCCTATGCAGAAGACATTCCTTCACTATGTGGCACAGCAGGAGATCAGACACAGTAAATTACAGCACTTGTCTGGGGACTGGGACATGTAAGGGGAGACTAGGTGATGTCTGCTGTAGGTGTGGTGCTAAAGTCATTAAAGCCCTGCAAGTGCCGAGTTCAAGATGGGGAGAAAAGAATAGCCAGTTATGGGAAAAGCAGATTGTGTAGGAAAGCTTTGAGCTTTCTGGTGTTAGAAATTTCCCAACAATGGTCCAGGTGCTGCCCACACAAGTGCAAGCTTAACCCTGTGGAAACTGGTCCTCCCTCCTTGCGTACAGACACAAAATCTCCCCGAAGCACAAGGCAACCCAGACCTTCTCCGACATCCTTGCCCCTTCTATCGCCCTGTCCCCTCTTGCCCTGTGCCCCTGCTTCCCTTCCCCTTGTTCAGTTGTTCCAGCAGCAGCCCCCATGCTCGCTGCAGCCTGCATGCCTGGCTTGGGTGACCTTTCCCCGGGACAATGGCTGCTATTGACTCCATGTAGGCACGGCCAGCGATGACATGGAGCTGCAGACGCAATGGTCCCATCACTGCAAAGAGGGTCCTGCCCAGCACAGCTGGGAGCGGGGGTGGCTGGCCTGGGAAAAAGGCTTTAGCCACGAGCCTGCCTTTCATTGCACTCAGTGGCTTGTGCGTCACACGGATGGCTCTGTGGTTAGACACGCTTCTTAGCCCATTTAGTCCCACTGTGAGGTGCCAGAACCTCAGCACCAGAAATTAAAGTCCATAACAGGACTTTAGGAGCTGACAGTGGTGGGAAATACCTTCCCATGTGCCCACGCACCATAACAGCTTTGCTAGGGAAAAAAACCATCTCAAATAGCTTTGGAGAGATGGGTACTTTGATTCACCGAGTCCTTTGTGGCTGAGGTACCATGAAAGGGTAGTTCTCTTTTAGTGGGCATTTTTCACAGAGTCCTGTGGATGTGGAACTAGAGGGCAGGGAACAATTTATCAACTAAACCCTACTACTGGCCCTCTCTGCAGGGCTTGAGATGTCTGCGCCCCCACATCTGCCATGGGCTAACAATTCCTCCCTGTCTCATCAGGGAAAATAAATGAGTCAGTGCACACACAGAAATTGCAAGATGGAAATTGATATCTGAATGCTGTGATAGTGATGAATATTACTATTGTTGCTATTACTGCTAGTGCCAGACATGGCCAAAGGATCTGTTCTCTGTAACTCGTGGTCCCTCCCCGAAGCCCCTTCCAGCTTGCCCAGCAGAAGGAGGTCAGCACCACTCCAGATTTGGGATGCAGCAAAGGTGCCAATGAGGAGGAAGCCCATTCCTTCAGCATGCTAACTTGAACATCAAAGGCAGAAGGAATGACTCTTCTAACCCTACCATAAGATAAACTGCAATCTCTCAGTTCAGAAGAGGCAGCAAAACAAATACATAATATTAATATACTGGAGTCTTTAGATTGGTAATTTCCACCAGTGCTAAAGGCAATGTCTCTGAAAACATGTAGAGTCAGGCAGGAACCTCAGGGCAAACCTCAAATGAGGAAAGGCCCACATTAGAAAAATGCACTTAGTCCAGCATTGGCAGGTTTTAAAAGGTGCTCATCACCCCTGGCCAAGCCAGCAGCTGGAGTGTCCCTGCACCAGCTCTGTTCCTGGATAGAAAAGCTCCCAAAGGGAAGGAGCAACCTCTCTCCCAGTCCGATGATTTATTCCAAACCAGTCAGCCAGGTCACCCTTCAGACCACTGGTGAACCAGCCGTCTGAGGCCAGCAAACACCTTGCTGGCAATGCCTGAAACTTCTCACTGCCCCTTACCTGCTGCTGCCCTGGGGGGTTGCTGTTTATTGATGAAGGAATTCCAATTACACAACCCTACCTTTCCCTCCCCCTCTTCCTACCATGCTCAGAAGAGTAGCAAGTGTCCCTGTGCACACATGTGCAGTGGGGTTTAAAAGTCTGTATCAACTGGTCTTTGACCCACAGGCCGCTCAGCCTGAATTCCCACATACGTCCTTGGGGAATGTACCTCCCTCAGAGCAGAGAATCAATACCTGGGATTTACTTTGCCTGCTGGGAGAGTTTCCCTGAAGAGGTGGAAAAAAAGGAGGGTTAAATCAGGGTTTTATTAACCTAACAGTTGATTGAGACAGAATTCTGTCCTTTACAGGAATTGTGTAAGGAAACAGGCTGAAGAGGGAGAAGACAGTGGGTTATTGCAACCCTGCTGCTTCTTGCAGACTTGCTTCCCTCAGCTGAGTCCTGGAATACAGCCGCTCATGTGGGTTTGGATCCCAGCTCCAGGTTCATCAAATTCCATGTGGGCAAGGAAAAGGCAAAGTTGTGCATCACCATCTCATGTAAGAAAAACAGATGATCCCACAGGCATGGATATGGGGACATGTGAGAGTCCATAGAGAATCTCCAGGCATTTGCACAGCACTTACTCCCATGCACAAAATGATATGGCGAAAATCTCACTGCACACACTTACGTGGCCTTCTGGAGATGGGTGGAACATCTCTTGCTTAGAGGTAGAGCCATAGATACAACATCTCTTGCTTAGAGGTATATGCCACATAGGTGTAGGGATACTCCCCAGCCACTGAGTGGTTTTAGAATTAGTTTCCATCAATCTTAGCTTCTGCTGTCAGCAAAAGGACTGGTGCCTCCAACACAGCCATGTCTTCTTCTGCTTCCTGTGTCTGCACAAGTGAGCAGGTGTCAGGGTGGCACGTTGGAGCTGATCAGTCTGAAAACATTCCCAGCAAAATGAATGAAACTGAGGGGGGGGGAGGGGGGCGGGGGAAGGAATTCTCGGCTGGAGAGAGAGGGGAGAAGGCAGGAGAGCTGCTTTATGCAGTTTTTTTCCAAGCGACTCGCGCCAATTTTGAAACCACACCCTCCGTCACAGACAGAGATGTAAATACGTCTGTTTCCCAAGCAGAGCCACGTTGTCGTGGGGACACCGCTCCTTCCCAAAAGCACTTGCTTGGCTGCCCTGCACGGCTGGGGCCAGCCACTCTGGGGAAGGAGGGCGGGAGGGGGATTTTGCTCAGAAGCTTGTGGAAAGTCTTGGGAGCAACTTCAGGAACTTGTGAGAGCTGCAGAGGTGGAAGGAGGAACCAGGGAAGAAAGGAGGAATGCGGGAAGGAAGGAAAGAGCTCTTGTCACCAGAGAGTGCTCTGTGAGTCTGGCGGCTCTGTGAGTCAAGGTTCTGGTGGCCCTGGCAGCCCCACAGAGAGTCTTGCAGGGAGCAGGCAATGGGGAAGGAGAACGAGAGCCCAGACAGGTTGACAAGAGGGTCTGCACCATTCCTAAAGCTCTGTTTTCTTGAGATAAGTCTGACCTATTTGCAGTCACTCCGAGGCAGCAGCAGGAGCCAGCCTTTACGTCTTACTTGACCTTCTATTGTGGCTCAGACATTAAAGGAGATTAAGGCAGTGATCAAACAACTCCCCAACTTTGAGGCATACCCTGTATGGAGCCACAGCGATGCAGAGAAGCCCAGACTTGCTGGCCACTGCCAGCTCCAAAACAGCCCATCTGGCAAGTTGTTTCCTTGACCTATGCCAATTAGATGGACTTGGGAGTCTGGGGTGTCTGAAAGTCTCTAACTTACAACATATGCATCTGGTGACTGTTCATCCCAAAATCCTGTAGGACACCTCTCAAAGCAAAAGCCAACCACCATCAGTGGTTTGAAGTCAAGTCCAGGTCAGTGTGGCAGCCGAGCATGCCGAAAGCATCCAGCATGCTATTATTTTCTGCTTAGTTAAGACAAGCCCAGGTGCAGATCATAAATACTTGGGAAAGGGGGAAACAATGAGAAGAAGGATGGCAGAAAGATACCAAAATCCATGTTTCATGTATCCCTGGTTGGCTGCTTCAGTGGAAAGGCTGAGGTCTTGTTGAATCTTGGAGCACAAGCTTCTTCTGAAACTGGGGAGCAGTGGGTGTACAGCATGTGTGTGTGATCAATTCTGTCTGCCACTGCTCACACATAAACCTGGGCAGATTGGCAAGGGCAGAAAAAAGAGGATGTGAGCTCCATTACTTCTGGACAGTAGGGACCAGAGCAGTCAGTCCTGGCGGGCACCTTTCCTCAGAAAAGGGGAAAGGAGAAGAAAAGCAACACCTCCAGGGAATCTCTTCAGGGAAAACATGAAGGAAACACAATGTTTTCCATGTTTTAATAGAATTTTCAGAGGTGTGAACAGAAGACTCTATCCCCTTGCCATGCCTCAGGTGGATGAATACTCCCACTGTGTTAGACAATCCTAATGGAGCAACCATGGTGCTCTGCCAGCATTGCCAGCACTGCTCCCAGCGTGGGGGGTGTGAGGGACATGGGCAGCCCCATCCTGACAGTGCACAACTATGGGAGCTCCCAGGTCCTATTCATCCTCAAGTTCAGGAGTGTTTCTCTGGAACAGCACATGGCCAGTGCATGGGAAAAGACTAATATTTGGCTGCAGAAGGTAAAGACCTGCAGACTGGGCTTTACTTCAAGTCCGGCCAGAAGTTGAGACAGCTGGTATTTTAAAAAAATAGTTTTGGGGTTTTTTTAACAGCAAGAAAGCATCTTTGGATCCCAGCTGGATCCAAGGGCCTGTGAGACGTGAGGGTATATCTGTACCACACTCCTTTATCGGGACTTTTCCATTCTCTGAGGTATCTCAACCCTCTGTCTGCCCAAGATAATGGAGAGGCAGCCAAAATGGCATTTTAAACTTGGCTCCCTCTACCAACAATTGGACAAAGCAAAGACGCAGGATGGGAGAAACTGGCTTTCTGGAAACTTCTATTAGATGGCAAAGGGTCACACCCCCTTCAATAGAGATTGCAGTTGGGGGTCATTTTACATCTGCCTTTAATGAAGAATGGTGGGAAGGGAAATTCAGCTCCGATGAGCTAATTAAATATATATATATTTCCACTCTGTTAGCAAGGAAAAAAAAAGCCTTGGAGCAGCTGCTAGGTCATTGTTTGCGAATTTAAAAATAAAAGTTTCTTGGCATAGATTTCAGAGATGGAGGCAGTATCTTGCGTTGTCATTCCAGGGGTAAGAGAGAGCAAGTAAAAGAAGGATGAAGCCAGGCAAGGATAGCCCAGCTTGATTACGTGTTGCTCAGGTGTGTCTTGGCTTTTGAGCCTCTTTTCCCTCTGGCTGGTTTAGGTAATCAACATCCTGCCCAGATGGTGAGCCTCACCAGGGACAGATTTACAGGCCCCACACCCTAAAGAGCTGGGAATATCCTGCCATGGGGATGGTTAATGCCTGGCAGTGCCCTTGGTGAGGCTAAATGGCTCAAACTAGGCTCACTTGGAACCACTACCTAATTTAAGTTTCATTTAAGCTCAGGTCTAGGTACCTGCTCCTGCTCTGAGCTATGTGTAGGTGTATCTGTGGCTAGCCTTGCCTCCAGCTGCCTGGGTTTTCTGACTGGTTATTCCAAGTGGACTCCAGGATGTTCCTTAGACCTGTACTGCAGCCTTGTTTCCAGCCCTATCTCCTGCTGCTCCTGATGGGATCTTGCCTTGTCTAAGGCTGCGACTGAAATCTGTCCCTGTCATGCCTGGGCTGAGGTCACCTCTGATTTGTCCTGTCTTGTGGAGAAGCCCTGTTCTTGCTGCTTCCTCACACTGGTGACAAGCCAGACCATGGTAGGAGGCCTCAACTCCAGTGGCCTTGATGCTGGTTTTTCCCTTCCCACCCTGCTGCATCCATTAGTCTGATGCTTTCTGGCAGCAGCTGCACATGGAACAGGAGACCTGAACTTTTCCATTCCCCAGCCTCCAGCACTGCCAATCCCTCTGAGCTGGGAATGGGCATTAAAATCACTCTCCATCAGCAAAAAGGTCTGGGTTCTCCCCTACACTTCTTGAGCCCTACATGCTGTTCACCCTTTTGAGAGGGAAGGAAGGAGGGCATTCACCTCTGCCCTAGCTAGTGTAGCCCTGCTTGGCTTCTCTGCCAGCTCACACTATGTTGACTGTGGCTGTGGCCACTCTCCCACTCCCTCTGAGCACCTAGTGCTGCTCCTTTCCCTCTCCTGTCCCACCAATGGGTCTGGCACGCTTGGTGTGCTGTCATTCTGAAGAGCCTGCCCCCAAACTTTTGGCAAAAGGGAAATTAATAATATTAGTAATAAAAAAGGCTCATAATCCTCTCAGACAGATTATGCAGCCAGGGAAAGAGAGCAAAGAATGGGGAGCCCAGCTTGCCTCAAAGGCCTATTCCACCTGCTCATCAACTCAGCAACCAAGCTGGGGAGGGTCACAGGAGGCTCGAGGGAGACACTGTTCGAAGCTGAAGGAGAGTGGGAAGTTTCCCTTGCTTTTGAGTCAGTCCCCCAGCTTGCCTGCCTGCATTCCACTATTGGACAGAACCTCTGCACCTCCAGACACCCCACAGATATTTTGGCATGCTTCAGTTAGCACCTTGTGTCCATTCTTGTTCAGAAAATGCTGCTGGCCCATGCTCCCCTTTCCAATGACACTGAGCAATGTGGTCAATATGCACAGTCTAGGCTTTTTTCCTCTCCAGGAGCAAGGCAGAAAGGCTTCCCGTGCGTGCACTTAAGACATGTCTGTTCGTCAAGAGGTGTTGGCTCCCTCCTCACTGTGGTTATGGGAAGGCCTTTTTGTTTAAAGAGGAAAACAAATGAATAGATTCCCCTGACACCCAGACTTAACAGGCGTGAACCCAAGGGAGTCCCTTGTTTAAACACTGGGAGTACATTGCTGGATAATACCCCTCCTATCCCTTCCCTCTTGGCTTTTTTTTCAGTTGTGTCAAGCATTTTTCTGCCTCTTTTTGTTCTTTCTGAGCTTCTTGCTTCTGGTCAGACCTGCTTGGGGAAAGTATGAGGACAATGAGGGTCCTGCAGGCCAGAGCTTCTAGGCTGGAACTGCACAGGGGCAGTGCTGCTCCAATGACTTGCCATGGCATAGCCGTAGGAGGAATGCCATGAGCAGATGGAAACATATGGAGAGTGTTTGGGGTATGTCAGGGTCAGGACATGAGGAGGCTCAAGTGGGAGAGAAAGTTTCCTCTCTCCTGATCTTAGGTTTCTCTCCCTTTTCTGCACATCTAAGCTGGTGAGGGAAAAAATGGTGTGCTCTCCTCCTCCCTGCCCTAGAAAAACAGAGTCTAGAGTCAAACTTGGAATTCCCCTCTGTCTCATCACTGGGGAGACAGGGTCTTGGTGGTGATCTCACCCCATCAGAAATCTTTCTGTGCACGAGGCTAAGCAAGCAATGAAGAGGGAGGCCGGGGAGGAGGAGGGGAATTATGGCAGGAAACCAAGAACACATCAGACACTCTAAATTTAGATCTTTTTATTCAGCTTGGACAATGTTCCTTGATTTCTCATTGTTCAGGAGAGGGCAGAGGGCAAGGGATCTATTGAAAGGCTTTGTCCTGAAAGATGCCACTTAGTCTGGGTATACAGGGGGTGGAGGAGCCACAGATGGTGTTGGTCTGACATGGGTGAGAAGTGTGTGTCCTACAGCTCCAAATGGTCTTTGGATGGGGTGGTGGGGATGGGGTACCTCTGAGCAGTCCTGGTACCTGTGAGGCAGAGCTCAGGGCTCCCCTCAACCCTGCACACCCAATGCCATTCACAGGCAAGGCAGTGTAAGGAGGGGCACGAGGCCCCTCAGTGAGCGCCCGTGACCAGCGAGCGGTGCCTTTGCTTTGGGGCACGTCCCCATGCCAGCAGGGTGTCAGGCACAGGGCGTGTAGGATAAATACACACCCGCTCTATACGTCTCACTGCCTTTCCGGCACTGCAGCTCAAAGTCTATTTTTAAACTCCCTCCCTTATTACACAGGCCAGCAGATAGCGGCAGCCTGCCTCCTGCCATGTCAGGCATGCTGCTCTCCCACACACCCTGGGGAGCAGGGTGTCCTCCACACCACATGGGGGGCACCCTGCCCAGTGATGGGGATGGGGCATAGGGTGGGCTATGGGCGGGCATGAGCCACATCTCCCCAGTCACAGACTCAGCCATGGCAGGTGCAGGCAAGCCAGGGTGCCTGTCTGCATTTGTGCTGTTGTGAACCACCTGCTGGTACAAGGGTGCCACAGAGTATTTTGTGCCACTGTATTGATGGGATGTCAGTTTTGCTCAAGGCCCACGACTTAGGGGAAGTAAATGAGGTGAGAACTGGGTGCAGCAGCATCAAATCAAATCCAGTGTCACTACAACCAGATGGGTGCAGGCAGGACCAGCTCTCACAGGTACAAAAGGTCTCTGCAGGTGGAAAGGTCTTCACAGTTGGAGAGCACATGGGGCTTTCCACCTTGGCCAAAGATCTGGCCCCTAGTGAAGAGCTTTTAGAGTGGGTTTTCCTCTGTGACGTGAGCAGCAATAGCAGGTGGTGGGGAATGGGGAGGGGAGAGCTGCTTGCTTTTGATTTTCGACCCTCATCTTCATTTCACATCATGAGTCATGTTACGTTCTGAGCTGAGTAACTGCTGGGGCTATTTTTATTTCAGCTCAGCAAGCTTCCTTCTCGCTGCTGCCACTGCCACAGCCACTCGCTGCAGACCCAGGGGCAGAGGATGGGGAGATGGTGAGTGGCAGAGGGTGAGGGAAGGGGAAGCAGTGTTTGGGGTGGTGTCAGTGGAAAGGGGGACTGCTGCCCACCTAATCAATTTGGAAACAAAAATAGTATCAGCCTTTTGAAAAACAACAGATGACCTGCGATGTGTGGTGTATTCACACACACATACGTATATATTTATTATACTGGGAAAGGGGAAGGGGGGAGGGAGAGAAATTCCTTTCGAGTGCTATTCACCAGTCTGGAAAAATAAAGAAGGAAAGCAGAACATTTTTTCCTTTCATCAAAACAGGAAAGAGAGGGGGAATGGGGTGGGGAGCAGATCCATAGACATAATGGATGGTTGCCAGTGTAAGGAAATTGTTCCCTTCTACCCTAAACTTGGGGGTTGGGGAGGGGGAGAAATATATGGTAGTACAATCAGAGAAGGCTGCATCCCCTCCTCCCCACTTGATGTAGGAACATATATGCACACAGGAAAGTGCTGGGAAATCAGTGCCCCCAGCTTTGCCTTCTCTCTCTGAATCCTGCTCAAGCTGCACATCTGCAGAGATGTGAAGTGCCTTTGCCTTCTCCTTCACCTCAAAGTGTGGGGTAGCAAGGCGCAAGCCTTCTCCCTGTCCACCTTTGTCAGGGACTGTGTTCTGCCCTCTGCATGCGTCTGTGTGCTCATCCTCCTTCCCCCTCCTCTCCTCTCTGCCAGGTTTCTGCCAGAAATGGGTGAGATGAAGGAGGTGGTGAGGGGCTGGGGGAATCCCTCTGACAGGGAGAAACAGGCAGAGGGGGGTTGTTCCCAGAGGAAGCCTGACAGGTCCCATCAAACTCCTGCTCACCAGGTGACACCTTCCATTTCTCTGCCGGCTCTGTCAGGATTTTACTCATCCTTGGAAAGCATTTTCTCTTCCAGGAGTGGGAAGACAAATTATGCAAGCCCTGGGTACCCTGAGGCTCTGCCTTTCTCTGGCACCAAATACAAACACCAGGCTCCCTGCCCATGTCTGTCTCCTTCCTCTGTTCTGTCTTCTCCTTTCCTTCTTTTTCCTTCATTAGACTGAATTCAGTCATTGGAAAGTCAGGGCAGCTCCCATGTCGGCAGCCTCTGGGGCAAATGGTGTAAACCACGGTGTAAACTTCGCAGGATAACTCTGTTCTGATCACTCAGCTCAGGATAAACCTCACAAAGCCTGGCTGTGTAGTGTAAAACCAGTGCACCCACAGAACAGGTCTCCTGGTGAAAACTACGTGTACAACTTACTCCAGGTGCTTCATTTCAGTGTCACAGCTGCTCTGCTCCTCTCCATTGATGGCTGCTGCAGCCCCACGGTGTAGGCGTAGGGATTGCTCATCGTTCTCCTGAACTCCAAGACCGGAGCAGGAGCAACACCTAAGTTAGATACCTTGAGTGGGCGGGCTGACTATAGGTCGGCTTTCAACACCTCCTAATTTCTTTCCATTGATTGTTTTTCAAAATAGGCCTCATCATGGAGAGGCTGAGACATCTCAGCTGTTCAGACTGAGTCTTGCTTTCCATTGTAAGCCCTGTTTTATTTCCTGTTGTTTCACAACTCTCTCCCTTCCCTAAAAAAAAAATGTAATAAATAAATTTAAAAAAGAAGTTATCACCCCTCACATCATACCTCTGTGGATGGTGGCTAGTAGATAATTTTTTCCACAAGATGAGGGGAGAGCAGCCTTGCAGCAAGGAACTACCTATTGTCACCTGACAAGTGTTGCTCTCCTCCCTAGTAATAAGCAAATAACCACGGAGATGAGTTCAGCTGTTCACAGGTTTGAGAGCTCTAGTGGTGGTGAAGGTGTTTCAATAAGAAACCCTGCTACAGGCTCTTAGGAAAACTGTTTTTGTTGTGGTTCACCTGCGGGGCGTTACCAGCTAGCACAGTTGTGACCAGACATTTTCAATTTGTGATGCTCTAACAAGACATTTTATGGTCCAGCTGTTTCATGTAGCCTTGAAATATCTTCCAAATATACGCAATGGTGGTTTCAAACTCTCATCCTGTGACATCTGGGACACCAATAGCCCTGCAGTCCTCCAGTCCCCTCCCACAGGCCGGGTGAGGGGAAGATCCAGTAATCCCCATTAATTTTAGGGGCTTGTGGGACAAATGTTGAGCTTATTTCACAGAAGTAGGAGAATCAAAGGAGCACCTGCCTGGCTTAAGGCACAGCAGTTTTAAGGGCATGCACCCCTATTGAACTCTATGCCAGTGAGACTGGCCCAGCCTTTAGTGAGTCTAAAGACCTTGCTAGGGAAAAATCTGTCGCTGTCTTGAGAACAGAAAGAGTAAGGAAAAGCAACCGAAGCCTGAGTGGCTAGAATATCACATTGCTCTATTTCCAGGCAGGGTCATAGGTAGATTATTAGTCAAATTCCAAACATCCTCTTCCTTGCTGTCTGGAGGTTCAGCAGGGATAAGCTTTTTGTTTCTGATGTTGAGCTTCTAAAAACTGCCTGGTATCATCCACATGAAAATAAATAACTCTATTTCTATTCCAGTTAGCATGCAATGTAGCCGGATATTCAGAAAAAACCAACCTCACACCACACATATTCCCCCCCAAAATCAGGCCCCGCAGCAGCTCTTGTTGCTACTGAGCAGCAGTCCCTGACAGCCTTCTGCTGAGTCCTTCTTCTCTCAGGCAGCAATATCTCTCCCTGCTGAGGAGTTTGATCAGCCCTCCCACACGCAGGCTGTTCTGTCCTGGCCAGGCAGGCACTACAGTGAGGAGGAGCCCCTACACATGAACCAGGTGGCATGAAGGTGGTAGAGCCACACCAGCTTATTTGAGGGCAGAGACCCTCAAAACGCACCTTAGCCTCCCCTGAACCTTAAATACAAAATGGTGTCATGGACATTCGGGACCTAGTTGCCCCTAGCTCCCTCTACCCAGATAGAAGCACTTCCAGAAGCTGGTCTGGCTATCTCAAATCCTCAGCTTCCCCTGCTGCAGAACACCAGGGAGCCCAAGGCTACAGCATTTCTTTGGACATAGACCCAGGCCCTTTTAAAACCTTTTTTTGAAGTCTCCTCCAGATTTCAGAAGGAGTTTCAGCACCCAGGTAGACATTAGGGTAGCAGCTCCACCCTGCTGGGGCTTAGAGCCAAATTATCATCACTTCAAATGGCTGGTACACTTGCTGGCGGGACAGAATGGAGAATGAGGGGAATTCTAAGAGTGTCCTGAGGAATCTGGAGTGGGACAGGGCTAACATGGCTGGAGCATCTAAGATAAAGACTTCTTAAGGTCTCTGGCAGTAGAAATGAACAAAGGTATGCCTTGCATTTCCAATTCCTCCCCTTTGAGCTCCAAAATCGGGACCAAGTCAATTTTTACTTGGTTTGAGGGACTCCTAGGACAGTCTTTATCTCTGGACTCATTACTTCAGATGGCCTGGGCTCTGGAGCTGACATGGCTCTGACCAACAGCCCACCTGTGGGGAAGTCTACCACTGTTCTGGGTTAGGGCAAAGGGAGGTGGTCCCTTGTGACCTAAGAGCACCTTGACACACTGCACTACTGAAGGACCTTTCATTTTGTGTCTGAGTTACCTGTCTCTGTGATGGGGGGATTAGAAGAGGTAGGCTATTTTAAGAAAGCTATGGAGAACCCCCAGTCCTCCTTGTGTTCCTGTTCTTCCTGACCAACACCCACATCCATGAGACCAAAGTCAGGTTCGGGGGTGTAGCTAGCCAGCCTGGGAGGTGTTGTCAGAATGCCTGCTACAGAGGAGTATTTGGTAGGCTGCCTGCTGCTCAGTTCTGGTAGCTGCTCCTTGTACCCGGACACTTCGGATGGTGCATATGTGACTGCTGGTGTGAGAGCATGTGTTTTAGAGAGGGTTTGGCTGCATGAGACTCGCAGGCACCTAGACAGTCTAAGGGACCATGTGTGATGCTGTGAGATGAGGCCACTGGTATGCCAGTGGGTGTATGTATGTGAGAAAGGAAGAGAGAGGGGGAGAGTGAAGGAGAACACATGGATGCCCAGGGATGTGTGAATGAGACAAAATTTGCATGTAGCTGTGCATGCGAGTGGCTCGAATAGAAGTGTGTGCGTAGCATAGAAAAAGCAGAGGAGATGCTTGGGATTCAGAGTGAACGCCTGCCGAGTGCCTGCGGTGCATGACAGTGCAGGAATGTATCGGTGGATACGAGCCTGCACAAAGATGGTGCAGAAACCCCTCCTGGTCATGCCTGAAGTGTGCTTTGTGAGTGTGTAACTGCGCCAGGAGATCACTTGTATGCACATGAGAGGGCGTGTGTATGGGTGTTTTTTCAATAGGATATGACTCTTTCTTGAACTCACCTGTTAGCAGCCTTCCCCTCCCCATCCCTCTGCCCCCACAGCAAATATCTGCTTGCCTAATTTCCCTTCAGATGTTTATTACATCGTGGAGATAATCATGCAGCAAAATACCTCCGGGTGCCACGAGCAACACCAGATTGTCTTATAGGAACGTGTAAATTTCTGTGGCTTCTTTTTTTCCCCCTGCACACAAAGAGAGGTAACATATTAAAGCTGTCTTTCTCCCTGGAGCTAGTGCTGTAGCAGGGCAGGGAAGACAGCAAGTGGAACTCAGAGAAATGGGCTCCAGACTGATACAGCAAGAACCTGGGGCCAAAAAAAATAACAAACTACCGTGCCGGGAACTCCTCTCTTCTTATCTCTTGCCGAGGAGGCAGGAATTTCTGTCCCCATTCCTCACGCGATATTAAAGCCACATTATACAGGTTACTGCAGCATTAGTAATTTTTAATTAATTTATCTTTTAAATTAACACACTTTTTATTTTGTCAGCGATGGACTGCTCCCTCACTAGATTTTTTTCGCTTGATTCCCAGCCAAGAGGAGGGTGGCAAGTTATGCTCCACCCATCTCCTCCTCTCCTTCATAACAGGAGCAGCCCTGAGTGCCAGTTTAGTCTCTCTTGCAGCTCGCAGACTAAAATAAAGCCCCATCGGCTCACTCGCCTCTCCTGCAATTTTACCTTTTCTGCATTTTTTTGGTTTTCCTTTCTTGTTGCAACAGAGGTCGAGAGGCGGAATCAGCAGCTCTGCTCTGAGGCTTGTCAAGGCTCAGCGCACGCACACACACACACGCACGCACGCAACCCAGAGCGAAAACATTTGCTCTCACCTGTCTCCAAACCCAAAGCAAACCTCCTGTCCAAGCAAACTGCCAACACTTGGAACGAGAAGGAACCCGAGCCAGAAGTTAACGTAAGGCGAAAAAATTCAATGTACACTAGCAACTTTTTGCTAAGAAGCAAGAGGGCAAAAGGAAGGAAAGGAGCATTTTAAGAAAAGGACACCTTAAGGAAGATTCCATTTATTGGATTTTGCACCAAACTTCGGAAAAGTTTTTGTTTGTTTTTAGTTATTATTCTGTTATTATCATCTTTCTCTGAGAACACTGAGACATTGTTACCTGCATGTAAACGCTTTTACATATATATATATATATTTTAAAAAGGAAGAAAACCAAGAGGAAGAATAGCATGTGGACCACCTAGCCGAAGGCACCACTGAAGCATCCCTTGCAGCGAGGGGGACGCAGACTCTGGATGTGTATAATTCCGAGGGACTGCATTTTTTTCCCACCGGGTTTATGAGATAGCGCAGAGGCAGGCGAGGCATCAAGAACTACTTCTGTCTCCTCTAACCACCACCACCTCCACGTCCTCTTCCAAGGGCTTCCCGCGACTCTCCCACCGCAGCCCAGCTCGGACGGGACATGGGAACGCGCGGCACCCTCGATGCGTGAGGCCGGGCGGCCGCGGGGCTGTCTGCGGGAAGCGCTTCCCTCCCGGGGTTCGCCGTCCATGTGCCTGCAGCCGGCGGGGCCTGGAGTCGGGATGAATTTCGGCGTGGTCTTCGCGTTCATCCTCTCCCTGCCCCTGGCCCGCATGGAGGTGAGTTTCCGCCAGTGGCAGCGGGCGGTGCTACCGACCCGCAAGCCCCGGAATCGGGGGGAGAGCCGGCGGCGCCGGTCCCGCCCCGCAGGTGGTGCGGGTGCAGCCCGGGGGTGCCCGGGGGAGCGGCGCGGCGGGGCCGAGGAGCCCGGGCGGGCGGCGCTTCCCTGCCCCTCTGCCAGGGAGGGACTGCGGCGGGGCGCGGGCGCGCCAATGGCGGGCAGCGACCGCTGGAGCGGGCACCCCTTTGGAGCGGGGATATCCCTCTGGAGCGGGCGCTGCCCTCCGGACGGGCCCGCGGGCGGCGCTTCGCCTGGGAATACGTTCACCCCCGTGTCTGCCCCCGGCTGCAGGGATAGGGGAGACCAGGCTGAAGCAGCCCTTGGTTAATGTGGGCTGCTGCTGGGGACCTTCCTGCCCTGCCTCGCCCAGGGCTGTCACCCCGGGGCGGGTGCTGGCTCTGTCGAGCCTCTCACGCCTTCTAGTGTTTTTGGCATCCCTGC
The DNA here is from genome assembly GCA_013396695.1 of Sakesphorus luctuosus. NCBI lineage: Eukaryota > Metazoa > Chordata > Aves > Passeriformes > Thamnophilidae > Sakesphorus > Sakesphorus luctuosus. The sequence goes on from VWZD01006533.1 coordinate 363,926, forward strand.
AGGGCGCGTGCAATGGGGACAGAGGTCCATTTGGCACCTCTGAAATAAAATGCAGTGTGAAACCCACCCTGCCATCACCAGGGGGGCTGATGGAGAAAGGGTGTGGGGATTTGGAAGGGACAGGGAAGGGGACAGAGTGGCTAGAGACACCAACACTGAGCTGCAATGGTTATTCGGCAAGGTGTGTGCCCAGCTGGGGCCATGGGAAGAGGCAGGAGGTGAGTGTCTTGCCTGCTCCACTTCCATGGTCACACAAGCATCTTGTCCTGCAACCCTGAATGCTCTGATCAGGAGAAAGCCTGGCAGAGCATGAGGGCCAGGTGCTGGATTTGAATGAACACCCCAGCCCTTTTCAGTTTCTTTATGTGGAAATTGAAGCCTCATCCCAAGCCATGGTTGAGGAAAATGATTCCCAAATCCTTTGACCTCTGCTGCCATGTTTTATCATCTGATTTCATGCAGATTGAGGGGATCAGAAAGCCCCTAACATTCCTACACAGTGCTCGGTTCCCACTTCAGCTCTACCCAAGGTGGCAAAACAGGGGGTTGGATCTGCAGCTTGGTTGTCAGGGGCAAGAAATATCCTTCAACCAAAACCTTCCTCCCTTTGCATGATTTCTCTTTTTCCCTTCCTTTTTTTTTGAGCAGGATGAGTGGGTGCACCCCTTGTGGGGTGCCAAGGAAGAGGCTGGGTGCAAAGCATCACGTAACCTCCCTATGGGCCCATTTTGCCTTTTCCCAAGCCACAAAAGGAAGCAGTTAGAGCTGTGGGCTGCCCAGTGGTTATGTTTGTTTTGGGCAGAGGATGGTATTTCCTCTGTGGATGGCTCAGATCTCTTCTTCCCATGCAGCATGAAACATCAGCTATGGTTGGCACTGGAGAAGGGTGAAGGTGGAAGTGTCTGATCCCAGGGGGCTTTTATTCAGTGCTATAACCATACTAAAATATTGCACAGCTCTATGACAGCCTAGTAGGGTTAGAGTTTGGGAATTCTGGCGCTAGGTTTCATAGGAGGAATTGTTGTATTTGCCATTGTATTACTGGAGAACCTAGAACATTTCTGCTTGGGTAGATGCTTCTACCTGCAGTCAGTCCCCACATCTACTTTGAGGCCAGTGTATTGCACCCTCTGCATGAAGCTCACACAGCACAGCTCCTATCAGGCTGCTGAAGCATAGTCATCCTCTGAATGGGGCTTGCAGCTCCTCCCAGCCCTGCCAGAGAAGGTCCATCAGGAGCAGTAGCTCCCCAGTTCAGCAGAGGCCTGAGAGAAGAGATGGAGCCTCCTGAGTCCCTCTCCCTCTTCCATCTCACCCACCTGGAGCTGGAGGGCCCTGGAGCTCTTCCAGCCAAAGGGAGTACAAGCCTCAGCGAGAAGGTATTTGCCAGTTGGGAAGCAAGGATGCTAAGCTGATTTGCATTTGCCCTGCAGGGTATAATAGTTGCCTTGCAACATTTACAGAGATGGGCTGAACCCATTGTGGTTGTGCTGGGGTGAAGCCCCACTGGCAAGGCTTTCTGGAATTCCCAAGGAATGAGGTGCGGCTGGGCGCTTGCTTATAACCTCGGTCCAGCTCCCCATTGCATCTTCCTGCTGCAAGGCTCTGGCGTTCTTCCCTAGTCTTCCTAGCATGAGGCAGTGACAAGGACAAAGCGGTGGAAGCTGGGATGGATGACACGTCTGGGGTGAGCTTGTGGAAGAAGCCAGGCGAGTCGCCCTGCCTCCCTCTCACCGTCAGCTGATGCGAAGCAGCAGGAGAGAATGACAGGGTTCCTGTGGTGGTTCCAGTGCTGCCGGTGCACAACCAGCCCCGTGGGTGGAAATACCTCCAGCCCTTGCAGGGTAGATGTGAGGGGAGTGTAGAGGAGCAGTGGAGTCCCCCTGTTAATGGGAAAAGGGTGTGTAGGTCTGTCTGTATTTTAGGAACGTGGGCTAGATCAAACATTGTTTGATTATTTTAAAGGAGGAAAACATAAACCACCAGCCTACACAGAAGGAGCTGATGCGATGAAGGTTATGCCTGCTGTGGGGTCCTCTGGCAGGCAGATGTCAGGGTCTCCCTGTAACCAGGAGCGGTGTGGGAAGGGTGGAAGCCCTGTGCCAGGGGAGAGCTGGTGGCAGGTGCTGCTGGTCTTGCTCTCTGCCAAGGAATGCAATGGAGTCTCCCCTCAGGGTCCTCGCATCAGCTTCAGAGGGAATCAAAATATGCTATTTGTTTGGGGTTTTTTGCCTAGCTGATAATTCAAGACCCTGCTGCCAAGATTCCTTGCCATGGTCAGTGTGGAGGTGCTCAGAAAGTTCTCCTCACCTGCGCAGAGCAGAGGATAGCTGGGTGATTCCCTACCATTCCCAAAGTGGTACTGCTGCTATCCTTCTGTCCTTCTGTGTGCAGTCACATGTGGGTGTGTGTAGACACCAGCACAGCAAAGGGTACCGGAGGAGTCCTCACCTTGGGAGTATCCTTGTTTGGTTTCTTTGAGCCCTGAGGGTCTGCTTCCCTGCTGGTTGCACAATCTTTGCTCCCTCCTCCTCTGTACCTGCTGTGCTACCAAGAGACACACCTTCAGGCAAGACTCTGAAACCTTGCCAGAGGGAGGATCAGAGCACAGTCCTGCATATTTCCTGCACCACGCTGGAAGCAGCTGAAGGCACTGGGACCTTTCAGCATCCCTGGTGCTCAAAATCATATGTTGTCAGAAAAATCCAGAGCAAGAGGTGGTGGGGTTAGGGAGGAGGCAGATTTTGGGGGAGTGCATGTGTGGGGAGGAGGGACAGGGGAATGTCTTGTTTGCAAGGCATTGCTGCATCTGCATCGGTTTGCAGTGGCCAAATAGCACTGCTGGACATCTGGGAGGAGGGAGGCAAAGCTGATGTGTCAAGAGGCCCTGGCATCACAGCCTCAGCAAAGGGCAGCTGCCAGGCAGGCAGGGCCCCTGCCAGGTGCTCTGCTGGCTTCTGTCAGGTGTGCTGTGGTGCTTGCCCTTCAAGCACCAGCACCCAGCTCAAGAAGGGGAGTTGGACGTCTCTGCCAAGGGATTGGCAGATTAGGGGGTGCCCCTGCAGCTCAAGGGAGAGTCAGGAACTAGTGGGCAGAGGGAGGGAGGGAAGAACAAACTTACTTTCTTCTAAGAATTCAGGGCCTCGCAGGAATACAAGGCCAGGCCTTGGGGCTCTTGACAGCCAGCCAAGAGTCCATTGAGACAAAAGTCTTCTTTGATCTGCCGCACAGTTAAAAAAGGAGATTGTTAACCTGTATTAGACAAATAACTCCAGAGGAGCTGCTAAGTAGGAAAAACACCGGCTTCTTGTGCTGGGCTGTTGGGAGTCCCACCTCTTGCAATGCTCCTGCACCTTCTGACCCCATGGGATCAGATGGTAGTGGCTGATGGACCTCTGCTTCCCTGTGTCCCATCCCCACAAGTGCCCCGAGCCTGGGTGTGTGCAATGCCCCGATGTCAGAGCCTCCCAGGCATAGGGCTGGGGGCCAGAGTGGTAGCTGTTCCCAGTGACAGACCCCAAAGGGAGCAAGGACAAGATGTGCAGCTCAGGTTATGTAGCTGCTCTTAGGCCACCTTTGGACTTGGCTCTGCAGTACCAGGGTAAAGTAAGGAGCTTCACAGGCTTGCAGTTGTCACTGGCAGAGTTACCTCACAAAAATGGGGGAGGAGGACAGGACTATGAGTCATGTGGGATGGTGTTACACCATAGCCATGCTGGTAGTATCTGCAACAAGAAAAAATTGGCATCTAAAACTGCAACTGTGAGCAGGGAGTGGAGCTTATTCCCATAGGCAGTCCCCAGAAATCCTGAGGGCCTACATTTACAATCACTGATTCATATCTGTTCCCCTGCTCAGATAGCAAGGTGACACCTCCCATCTCACTTCCTAAGTCACCGAGTCTCGTAACACCTGCCCACGCTCTACCCCAGCAAGTGCCAGAGTTTAAAATAAAGTTCAATTTCCTACACATATTAAGTGTCAGGAAGGACCAGGGTCATCCGTGCAGAGCGGCATTCGTACACAAATGCATTTGGCTGACAGGTGCAAACATTAAAAGCCTGCAATTTTACCACCCAGCACTGAGCTCTGACTGAAAGTACTGGGAATTGCAAATGATCTGTTTTCCAGTAAATGTGTGTGGTAAAAGGCAGGGAAGTGCTGCAGAACCTCTCTGGTGCTGGGCTGTTGGTCCCCCTCTTCCTCACACAGCAGGAGTTGTCAGAAGGCATCTTCATTTCACAGATATTCAGTGATCCCTGAATTATACAAGTCTCTCTCTCGCTGTGCATTCATCACTGATGCCACTTCCCTCTCCCTCAGAGACTAAAGAAGTAATGCCTGGGGATGTAAAATCTGCTTTTTGCTGCAGGCGGACAGCCAGATCTGTGGTGAGATGTGACAGTGACAGGGATGGACCGGGGCAGGGTGGCTCAATCTGACTCAAGCTCTCTGGGGGATCTGGCTGCAGAGGTTTAGGATACTAGCGCTGTCTGCTCTACCACTCTCCCAGGAGGTTTCTGCCCCATAACTTGGGCTGCAGCAGCCACTGCACCCTACTGTAAGTTACAGTATTAGAAGGTGGTCTGGCAGGGCTGATGAGGGAGCACTCCTGTTGCCCTGCTACAGAAGTGAATGGTAGGTGTCCAAGGGACCCACACATGTGAGAGAATGCCAGGCTCAAGCAGTCATGCAAAAATGGCTGCAGGTTTGGGCTAAAGCCCGCAAGGTTAAAGCCAACATTTAACCACCTGCCTGTCAGTTTTTCTCAGCTCCAATTGGAAGGGAAATGTTCTGCACTAAATGCAGGCAGGGAGGGAATAGCTGTTCAGTAGAAGGACCACACACACACACACCCCACCAACTGTCCATAAAAACCCACAAGAAAATCTCTGTGTTTCACAAGCACACGGGCCAACTTCTCTCAGTTACAGGGGCATGTGTAGGGCTGTGGCTCAGACACCATCCAGCACCCAGCTGAAAGAGCAACTTTTCTGCTTGAGTAGCCCTGAATGAAGAGAGCTGGAAGCTAAGCAAACACTTTGGCCAGTACTTCCCTCCATCTCTTTTTCTAGTCTTTCGGAAGTATGTTTTAATCAGCACTTGCTTTCCCACACCGCTCCTTTGTAATCTTGTTAAGTGCTGTCACTGGGGCCCACTCTGAGTAAAATTCCCAAGACCTAAAGGTATTGCACCTGCCTGCACAAACTCTGAATTGGGCCCATCTTCTGATGTTGCTAAACCTGCTTACTCAAGGTTTGTTGGTGCTGGTATGCAGTGACATCCAAATTCCCATATGTTTCTTGCCCAGATCAGATCTTCAGCCTGCCACCTCCCTGCAGTATTTGTGGTTTCACTGAGGGCTGATGCCGGAGCAGCGTCAGCTGCAAAGGTCAATCTTCCACTCCACCCCCCACCTTTTTTTTTCTTTAAAAAAGTGTATGCAAATGATGTATATTATTGGGCCTCTGTGGTTTGAAAACACACGCGCACGCACACGCACATACACGCGATAACTGACAAAGCCCGTGAGGGAGTTTCATAACAGAGGGAAATATTGGGAAAGTTTTATCTGATAGTGTAAGGGAAGTCTGTTAAAACGCCTTTACTGCAGGCAGCAGGAATGAGAAGCCACCTGGAGAAGTCATACAGCACCAGAGAAGGAAGCCTTGCTGGCTGCTTGCATAGTGTTCAGGTCTCTGCTGCACGGCCTGGGTATTTTTTGGCTTTTTTAGTCTCCTGACAGCTTTGTGAGAGCGAGCAAGTGGGGCTCTCTTGCTTTGGTTTAGGTTTCAGGCTCGTGCCTTCATGAGGCACAAAGCCCTCAAGGTTTAAAAGCCAATGCAAGACAACGCGTGTATTTGCATTTCACTGGTTCTGTCATGCCTCCTCTGTGCTTGATTCCCTCCCTCCCGCTCCATGACAGAATCAGTATTTGCAGATCACCTCTCTAATGCTTGTTTTTCCCTTTCTTTTTTTTTTTCATCTGGCAGGGGGACCCCATACCCGAAGACATTTATGAGATTTTGGGTGGCAGCTCAGTGCGCTCCATCAGTGACCTCCAGCGCGCCCTGCGGATAGACTCCGTAGGTAAATCTCCTCTTCACCAAACATTCCTCTATTTTTCCTGAAGTCTTTGGGGGGTTGGGAGGGAATATTCTGTTTTCTGTCAACAGACCTCACTATAAATATGGGAACCATTCAGGAGCCAAGACCTGGCTATTTACACACCTAGTCCCCTTGAAACTTGTGCAAGTTAAAGGCAAGTAGATGCCTTTATAGATCTCCTCCTAATTGTCTGGTCTGATCAGGGTCACTGGCTTCCATAAATGATAGGAGATAGGCAAAGTGAGTGCAAGGAACTGAAGTCAGCACTTTTCACTCAGGAGGGCTTAAATTGAGCAAGGATTGGTTTAGGAGGTGGCAAAATGGGAGGTGGAAAGAGGATGACAGAGAAGGAAAGGGCTGAGTGGGTTTTCAAGTTTAGCATCCACAAAAGGCTGCTCCCAGAAGCTCTAATTATGGTGAGGGCGCCAGAGCACGTGTCCAGGGGTGAGATACAGAACAGGGGTGAAGTCAGGCTAGCATCACTTCACCTCCCGCCTGTAGATAAGAGCCCCAAGGGCTGCAGTGCCTTGGGGTCACTTGGCCAGGGCTGAGGGCGGTGAGCAGCAGGAGCAGCGAGGCTGGAGGGGTCGGCACGTGTGGGAACTGGAGCACGCGCCACGGCGGCTGGGCTGGCCCAGCAATTTATTTATAAACGGTCTCTTCAGAGCAAATTCCTTTCTATTCTAACCCTGCTCCCGCCCGTCGTCCCCCAGCCCCCCCAGCTCGCCTTCTCTCTCGTGTTTTGTCTGTTTGGAGCTTTGTAATCCTTGCCGAGACACTATCTACGGGGGAACAGAATTTCCTGCTTTTGTTTCCTATGCCAGTCCAACCACTGGCGCAGTCTCAAAAGCATTCCCGCTGCCTTTCAAAACGGCCCTGGAGGGGCAGGGGGAAAAAGCGAGGGGGAGGGCACCAGCTGCGTTCAGCTATTGTTTATCTTAGAAAGAGGCGACGAGGCTCGCCACCATCGCCAGGGTCGCTCCCTGCCCTCACCAGTTCCCTCCTCCTTGTCCACGAGCCACACAATGGGGCAACTTCCAAAATTAACTGTGCTGGATTGTCCCAGGCTGGTCCCCCCCACTCCAACTGTCTTTAGTGCTGACCTGGGGTGTAGAAGGACAACCTGGAGGAGGGAGGGACATGGTTTGCAATAGGAGAGTCAACACTTGTTGCTATTTTCCCCCCTCCCCATTACTGTCCTCTCATCAATTCAACTTGTGCTCAAAAGGCAGTCCTCCATCCTCATTTGATAAAGTGCCAGGTGGCACAGGATGGAGGGGTGAGGAAGTTGCGGCTGAGAAGATGTGTGCAGTCTGTCATGGCCTGGTGTCTAAGGAATAGATACATCTCTATCATAATTATTAACCACCCTTACGGCTAAGAAATAAAATGGGCTTCTCTTGTTGGCTCAAGAAGCTCAAGGGTATAGGAGAAGGCTGCAGAGCTTTGAGACTTTGCGTCAGTCGTTTCACTTCAGGTCCCAGATGGGAAAGGCAGGGAAACAGAAAATGGTGCTGTGAAGCAGTTTTCTTATTGCATCCCGTGGCTCTCATCGGCTCCTAAATACTGACCAACGGGCATTGACATTTGCTTGCCCTGTGTGGAATTAAAGTATTTGGGAATTAGTGTGTTAGCAAAATAATCCCACAGTTGCTGGAGCTATTAAGTGCTGTCCGTGCTTCCCTCCACCGACTGTACAAGGAGCCAGAATGAGGCAGCTCCAGGAGGCAGATGAGCTGAGACAGTGCTCTCCTGACCTTGGACCCTACTGTAAACCCAACAACAGAGGTGTGTAGAGTGGGAGTCATTCCCCTTAACTGTGTCTGCCTGGAAAGCAGGTGTGTTCATCTAAGCCAGTCATCCAGGGCATCTTCTCTAGCCTCAAGGGAACTACAGGCCCTTCTAGAGCATGAGCCACCAGTTCTCCTTTTGGGCATCTGCCTCAGGGCAAGACAAATGGGGCCTAGAATTGACCACACCTCTTTAGCTGCTTTAAAGGGTGTCTGTGTGTCCACCTCTTGTGTAGACACTGACTGCTCATGATCCCTGCCTCTGTGCGCCTATCTGAAATCCTTCAGCAACTGCTTCAGGGTTGAGCAGAGAGCAAAGTCTTTGCTCTCCCCTATAAGAGGGCTGCACTTGGGCAGGGCTGAGGAAGAGGAATGGGACAGGATAGGTAAGGGAAGTCTGCTCCACCACATATCTGATAAACAGAGATCTTCCACTGGCCCCAAATTCCCTTTAAGAAAATTGCTCCCTTGATGCTGACGTCCATTCAGTTTCCTTCAGCTGCTAAAGCAGGTCAGAGAAGGAAAGAGCTGTGGCTGGGTGGGAGCTATCTTCGAGCGCAGCCATTGTCCGGAGCTCAGGAGGGGCTGTGTGTTGGAGTGCTCCATGGGGATTATGGGCATTTCTCTATTCAGCACTTCCTATGGGAAAAAGCAGTGGGGTGGGAGGGAACCATTGAGAGCTGGCCTCAATGCTATCGGTCTTCCTCTCCCATCGCTGACTGAATCACCTCCAGATCCTGCCACTTACCTAAGAGTAGTATAGAGGAAAAGTACTTTTAACTCTATTTTTCTGTTCTTGTATCATAAAACTGCTCTACCCCAGAGCAGCAGAGGTGTGATGAGAGAGAGAAAGCAAGCACCCCACCTCCCACCCATCACCTCCTTCATGTGCTCTCTCACCTCCCAACTCTCCCAGTGCCAAGCCACCCCATCAAGGCACCTCAGTGTTACACACCAAATGCTGCGCTGGTCCCATCCGGTCTTTGATCCTCCTTGCTGTATCCCAGTCTCAGCTGGTTGTTCTGAATCTCTCTGCTACTCCTCTCTGACACCAAAAAGCCCTGACAGGGGCCTTATCATTCTTGAGCTGGAGTTTTCCTCTCCCAGACCTGACTGGGACTCCTCTTTCATGATAGGCTTATTGCTTTGAGCTGCCCAGTCTGATCCAAGAGGAAACCTGGAGTGTCCGTGCCCCAGCACAGCTGTAACCTTGCAGATGGATTTACACATAGTGTGATATACTGGGGCTGTGGTTTATCCTATGTCCCTGCACTTTTCCTGATGATCTGAGAACAAGTGCCTACTATCCTCTCCTGCATGTACCTGGTGCTATTAGGTCATGTCTTTCCCTTTGCAGAGCAGGATAGCTTGAGCCTGAACCTGAGTGCAACTCAGCCTGGTCAAAACCCTGTAGCTCTGTCTCGAGAGCGACGAAGCCTAGGTGAGTTGGGGGTCTTGCATCTTGTGGTTGTTGGGGCACTCACCTGAGCAGCCATGGGTGGGTGCAGATGCATGTGTGAGATACAGATATGGGGGTAGAGGTTTTAAGTGAGTGTGTATGTATAGACAGATGAGAAGGAGGATCTGGGCCTCGAATAAGAGCTGGGTGTTACACCCTGGGAGGGCAGGAGAGGGAGTCTGGAGCTCTGCAAGCTGCTCTGCTTTAAATCCTGCCCGTTGTGGTTTACTCTAAAGAAGTGTCATCTCCTGCCTAGGACTGCACCACTGCAGTGAGAAGCATCATTGTACTGTGGGGCCTCCTCCACAGGGCATGGCTCTGTACTGGGAGGGAGCTGGAGGGGTGGGAGAGGAGAAAGAACACGTGTGTGTGTGTGTGTGTGTGTGTGTGTGTGTGTGTGTGTGAGACAGGGGTGGGTTCTTTCTCTTCCAGTAGAGATGGCTGCAGCAGGTTGGTAGCAGCTGCGAAGCCCATTTCATCCCCCATTCTTCTCTTGGCCCTCCACAGATGCTCTGGCAACAGCAGAGACAGCTGTCCTTGCAGAGTGCAAGACGCGAGAGGTGGTCTTTGAAATCTCCCGCAACATGGTGGACAGCACCAACGCCAACTTCGTGGTGTGGCCGCCCTGCGTGGAGGTGCAGCGCTGCTCCGGGTGTTGCAACAACCGCAACGTGCAGTGTCGCCCCACACAGATTCGTGTCCGGCATGTCCAGGTAAGGGAGACATCTCCCACTGCTCGTTCCTCCTGCCATCACCTCCATCCTAGTACCTCAAAACCAAGCCCACAGTGGGTCTCAGGTGCTGGGCTGACGCAGCTGCCTTGCACCCGCTCTGCCCTTACATCCTCTGCATTAGCCACGCAGCACTTGAGCTGCTGGTGCAGGTCACATCTGTGCCAGCTGCTGGGAGGGCTGGTGCTGTCCAGCATCTGGGGACTGTCACTGTGCAGAGCTACAGGCCACCATCCTCAGCTGCAGTTCCATGCCACAGCTCTTTCTGTGGCTTGGGGAAGCCTTATCTACTGTGTTAGAGCAGAAGAAATGGGGTGCTTTCATCACAGGAACTGTTTCTCGTGCAGAAAGAGGAGGGTTTGCAGTGTCAGTCTCCATCCCCCCCACTGCTGCTGCAGCTTCTTTCCAAGACATGCACTGGAGCAGCTTTTCTTTCTCAGCCCACAGTTACCTCCTGACCTGCTCCAGCAGCCAGCAGACACCTGATGGCTAACATCTTGCTCTGATCCTCCCCTCACAGCTACCAGTGATCTCCTCACAGCTTCCTCCCAGACAGCTTGTTTAAAAATAATACTTATCCCATACTAATCCTCTGCCTGAGCTGTAAGAGACTCCCCCAGGCAGGCAGCAGAGGTTGGCTGGGAGAGACTGTATTCACACAGCCCTTTGCATCAGGAAATTCCTTTCTCAGAAAAGCCAGGCCGAATGAGGGAAAATGGGGGTGAGCAGGAGTTGTTTTTCTGGAAAAAAACAAGTGAGAGGTCAAAAGCCAGCCTGAAAAAGTGACCTGGAAATGGTTTCTTTGAGGACAGAGGTCTCTCTATTGTTTGGCTGGAAGTGTTTGTCTAGTGAGCAGCGTGTGGTCTGAAGTGTGTGGAGTGGGCTTTCAAGGAAAGATAAACAGCCTGGCTGCTTCAGCGCTGGCTGAGGGATGCTGCTGGGGGCAGTGGGTTTAGAGGAATTCCATCCCAGATGCACAGCATAGTGAGTATTTATAGCTCGTGGAGCACTTCAGGGACCACAGTCTTGCTAGATAAGCTGAGTGGGGTCAGGCCTGGCCACTGCTGGAGTGGGAGGACTCCCTAGGAAGCTTGTGCCCTGTGGTGGGATGTGGAGCAATGTGTCTTCCCTCTGAGTCAGCACTGGTGGAGAGTCTGAGGGAATTTCCAGAGCACCGCCTTTCCCATGAGACACAGAGCTCAGGGCTTCAGCCCTGTAAGTTATTAAAAAGCTTGAGACAAATTCAGACAGGCCTCAGCAGAGCTGGTGAAGCTGTATTAGCTTACATCAGGCCTCAGTTTTATTCGTTTTGCCTTTTCTGTGGAACTTAGTTCTGCTTGCCCCCAGATCTCTGCCATCACATCTGTCAGAAACAGGCTAGCATCTTCTGCATGCTCTGTGTTTCTCTGTGTGATCAGCCAGTCATCCTGCTTAAGCAGCAGCAATAGGTAGGAACAGGGGAACCAACCAGAGACATCCAAATTTGCCTGGTCTAGGTCTGCTCTGCTGCTGTGTGCTCCCATACACAACACCCCTGAATTTGAACTGTGCTGCATAGGCTGCCTTCTGACCCTTTAGGAAGAAAGCCAGTACTGAAGCACACTGACACTGATTATTTTTACAGAGTGGGAGCTGCAGCTGTATTAATCTTTTGCTTGCTTCTCTCTTCCAAATAGGTGTACAAGATCGAATTTGTCCAGAGGAAGCCAAAATTCACAAAAGTTGTTGTGCCTTTGGAGGACCATGTACAGTGTCGGTGTGAAGCTGTGTCCCGGCCGCCCCCCAGGAACATCCGTCCAGGGCCACGGGAACAGAGACGTAAGGATCTTGGCATTAGTAGAAAGAAGGGAAGCCTGAGAAGAGAGTCTGTGGAGAGAAGGAAGAGCCCTCCACTGATTTCAGTCTACTTAGCTCCAGTCAATCCCCATGGGCCTTTGCTGGTTTATACCAGTTAAAGAACCTTTCCCAGGATATCTGCCTGCTAGAAAGGGGCTGAAACCAAGGAAAGTGAAGGAGGGGAAGGTGAGAGGTGAGGGGAAGGGCATGGTGAGAAAAGGGAGAGAGCAGAGACTGTGGAAAACAGAGGACAAGGGACAGAAGAACAGAAAGAGGCCTTGTGGCCCTCTTGTTGCAGAGCTCTTTGTTGACAGTGTGGAGAAAGATATTTCAACACGAGGCGGCTGCCTGTTGCCGTACAGACACTCTCCCCTCTGTTTTGGCAGGCTTGTCACCATCGTTCACCACAGCCGCTGTCTCACAGAGGCAGCGAGTTCGCCGGCCGCCGGCACAGAAGAGGAAACATAAGAAGTACAAGCATGTCAACGATAAGAAAGTGCTGAAAGAAATCCTCATAGCATAGAAGTGCTGGCAGAGGAGAGAGCACAAGGCAGGTAACAGCAAGCTGCTTTTCCAGTCGGGAGAGATGTCCTCCTGGGACATGGCATCTTGGACCCTTCCCACAGCACTGGCCACTTATTCAGTGTGAGGCTACTTCAGGATAAAACCTGGGTTGAAGGAGCAGGAAGGAAAATTTATGCCTTTAAGGCTCTTTCCAAAGTTGGAAGGATCAATCATAGAATCATAGAGTCATAGAATCGATCGGGTTGGAAAAGACCTCCGAGATCATCAAGTCCAACCCTTGGTCCAACTCCAGTCCATTAACTAGACCGTGGCACCCAGTGCCACATCCAATCTGCATTTAAAAATCTCCAGGGATGGTGAATCCACCACCTCTCTGGGCAGCCCATTCCAATGCCTGATGACTCTCTCTGTGAAGAATTTTTTTCTGATCTCCAACTTAAATTTCCCCTGGCAGAGCTTGAGCCCGTGCCCCCTTGTCCTATTGCTGAGTGCCTGGGAGAAGAGACCAACCCCCACCTGGCTAGAACTTCCCTTCAGGTAGTTCTAGACAGTGATGAGGCCTCCTCTTCTCCAGGCTAAACAATCCCAGCTCCCTCAGCCTCTCCCCATAGGACTTGTGCTCCAGTCCCTTCACCAGCCTTGTTGCTCTTCTCTGGACCCTCTCCAGCACCTCAATATCTTTCCTGAACTGAGGGGCCCATCAAGCCATCCTTACTCCAGCTATCCTTACTCTCAGGTCCTGCCCTCTCCTTTCTCTGCCTCCCTTACAGGCAGAGAACAAGCCTGAGTTCTCGCTACAGCTAAATCACCTCAGGGTCCATGTAATTCATGTCTTCTGTGGAGCAACTCCTGTCCTCCTTTCTCTATTGATTCTCCATTGAAAGCAGAGAATTATTGTTGCTCTGGGGATCTGTTTTCCTCTTATTTCATTAGTTGAGTTGGCAGAAAGACTGAAAAGCAGCAACACTTTCAGTTCATCATTCTCCTAGCAGGAAACCCATGTGCATAAGAAAGGTCATATCAGGGGAAAGGAGAACTGGAATCTCTGGCAAGAGATCTGGACTTTGTCAGGCCAGGGTCTGATTCTTCTCTCTCTGACTTGTGTAAACAGGAGTAATTCCCTCATCATCAGAAGAATTTCACTGGTACAAGGGAAAGGAGAATAAGCCTGGTTCCTTATGAGAGGGAAAGGTATAGAAAAGAGAGGAAGAGTAGTCAGAGCACAGATCGGGGGGAGCTGAATTTAGAGAGAGGTGACAGCTTAACAGGGAGAGCCCTGGCCCATGGCTCGGTGGTTCCAGCTCTGCTGCAGCCCTTTGAATGAGTCCAGGCCACTGACTTCACTTTTACTTCCTCTCACCTTGGAGGGGAGATGGCAGATTTCTGTGTGGCATTTCAGGAGCTGCGGACAAGGGGCACCAGGCATTGTCTTGGGATTGGGATTCCCATGCTTAGCACTTAGCACAATGAGGGCTCTGATTATCCCAGGATTCTCCTGGCCAGTCTGAAGTTCCCAGGATAGAAATGATGCAAACTCGTGCAATTCAGGGTAAAAAAATAGAGAAGGTCAAAAGTCCTCCCTGACTTCTAATCTGGCACTTTGACACAAACATTTCCAGAGGAGAAAAGGGAATAGAAGGGTAGTTGCAGGGGAAAAGGGTTACATATTCTAATGCTGTGTCTGGTTTTGTTTCACTTCCAGGTTTATTTAATATAATTGCTGTATTGCCCCCATGGGGTCGTTGGAGTGATATTCCTCTTTGTCCATCTGCCTCGACGTCTGATTCAGACGGCAATTGGTGCTTCCCTTTCCATCAGTGGACCTCCTCCCACCAAAGTCTCCTTCCTTTCATTTATTAGCATAATTTTAAATTTTACACACATACACACACACACATACACACACACACACACACACACACACAAACACACACAAAAGCACAAAGATGACCTTTATATATATGTATGAGAAACGAACAAAGTACAAATAAAACCATAAACACCAAACAGCCACAACTTGTGCCGAGGACAGGACAATGCCTTCCCTGCTACAGAGGACAGGATGGAAAATGTGAAAAGGAAAATGGGTCCAATTTCTTCTAAGGGAAGAAGAAGAAGAACAGATGGACGGAGGGCAGAAGGGGAATATTCTCCTTTTCTCTGATGTTTCTGGTAAGGCTGGGGGGCCCAGCTGAGATCCACACTTGCACTGGACCTACATTTTGGAAACAGGCGTATCTCAGATTGCGAGCGGCGACCAATGATGGAAAATGCACTAAGGACTTTTATCGCCCTACCTGGACAGATATATATTTTTAAGGTGGGTGTGTATATTTTCTTTTAAAAATGAAAAACCAAAACCACTAAGATACACAACATCTCGGGGAAGAGAACAAACAAGCAAAGAAACAAAACAAAAACAAAACTAAACAAAGAAGCCAAATGCATTCCCCCCCTCCCTTTCCCCTCCTGCTCCTGGTGCTGACTGGAAGGTGTTTGGATCGTGGGGAAGGAGCACAAGGCAGCAGAATCCTCTCCACGCCCCTGGCTCCTGCCAAGGGGAGCCATCTTTGCACATGCTTGTGGAGAATTCAACTTTCCAGGCTCAGACTCAAATTATTTTTAAAATTTGTATGTGTGCATGTGTATATGTGTGTGTGTATATATATATATATATATATACGTGTGTATGCGTGTATGTGTGTGTGTATGTGTATTTATACATGCATATATAAATATATATATAAAAAAGTATGTTCTTAAATGGATTTCATTCCCCAGTGGCAGGAAGCTCAGAGGCACGTGCATGCATTGGTTTCACTGGTCTGGCAGAAAAGCACAGTTACTGCAATGTGCCTGCGAGGCCCGGGATGGGGCACGCAGAGGCATCATCTGATCTCGATCTCTCTCTCTCTCTCTCTCTCTCTCTCTCTCTCTCTCTCTCTCTCTCTGTCNCTCTCACTCTCTCTCTCTCTCTCTCTCTCTCTGTCGCATTGCCCTTCTCTCTCACTCTGCACCACCCCCTCCAAGCACAACTTCCTTGCAGGAGGTGAAGTGATACCACAAGACCAAGGACAGCCAAACTTAGAACTTAGAAGCATGACTTAATCTCAGTGAGCTGTCCTTGCCTGCTCTGTGGTCCTAAAAGCAGAATCATGTCATTCCCAGGAGGTTTTTAACCCCTTCCTGGGTGTCCTGCACACACTGATCTCTCCCTGCCAATGTCCCTACATCTCCCATCATTTTCCTCTCATTTTTCCTCTCAAAGTCCTTCTTGGTCTCTTTGCCCACTAGATGTTCCCAACCCACCTAGCTTGGAAGTTGATCCAAGATATGGGCATCTCTGTGTAGGTATAGAGAAAGAAATGAGAGTGGTTTTTGCAGTTGGCAGCAGCTGTGTGAGACAGAAATGAGCTCTTCTAAGTGAGGAGGACTTGGAGAACAACTGGAGGCTCAGCTGTAGAGTTCCTCCTGGGCCAGTGCCTATCTCCCAGGAGGGAGGAGGACTGTGTGGGCAAGGGCTGTTTCTGCACACCTAATACTCAGTCACCATTAGCAGAAATGTTACATATAATGGGAATTCCCAGCATCACCTTGGAGTCACAGTCTCAGATTGTGCCATGCTGGGTGCTGCAGTTACACATGAAGAAAATGCCTGCCCAGAATGATCACAGCAGTTCCCCTATCCCTCCTGCCTCCAGCCACTTCTCCCCTTGCACACACACACCTCTGTTGAAGGGCAAAGCCCTGGAAGGAAATGGAGGAAGAAGCCAAAGCCACAACCTGGGAGCTGTTACAAGTTGGAGAGGGACCCAGTCCTCACCTTCTGCAAGCCCAGAGCACTTCTCATGCCACTGCCGAGGTGGCACATTTCTCTCTCCCTCTATTCCCAAGCCCTCAAGTCTTAAGACACTTTGTTTTCCTGTTCCAAAATCATTTCTTTGGGTTTGTAAAGATGTTTTATTTTATTTTAATGTTTTTGCCCTTTTTTAAAATGTAAGATTAATTTATACTCAGTACTGTATTTAAAGTTGTAAAAAAAAAAAGGAAGAAAAAAGAAACCACCTCTCAAACAGTATTTTCTCTTTCTTTTGTGAGCAGAATGAAAAGCAGAGGCCAAACCAGTTCCCCACATGGCACAGCAGGATTCCCAGGGCTTCCAGTTTCCTTTTCAGGACACTTGTTCTGAAATTGCAGAGAGAAGCAACCAAAGCTGGGAAAGTCCTGAGAGCCCACACACAGCCCTGCCCACTACGGGTGGCTGGCTGTGCTGTGCTCCTCCTTCCTCACTTGGGCTGGCTTGAAATGACTCAGATGCTGGGGATTTTATCACGAAGAGGTCCCCTTCTCCTTAGCTGCTGTGCTCAGACACCCGGCCAGAATTTCCCTGTGCTTTCATCCTATCTTTGGATTCCTCTGCTTTGAAGGGCTTGGGACAGCCGGCACTGTTTACACTCTCCAAAGCTGTACAAACATTCAGCCCCTTCCCTCCTTAGTCACATCGTCTAGACAACAGCAGTCTCTCCCTTGGTGGGTCAGAAAGGCCGCTGCATTTCCCTTTCCTCTGAGCAAGGGAGGTATCGCATATCTGGCACTTGGGTGCAAGGCTGTGGGGAGTGAAGGCAGCTGCTGCCATGTGCCTCAATTTTGAGATCCCCTCAGCACATGCACAGCACCCTCTGTCCATGGCTCAGCTGTGGGGAACGTAGACCCAAGTGGGAACTTGTGCTGAAAAGGTGAACCCGGGGACATCAGTGTGTAGGAGTGCTCCAGGATCTCCTTAAAGAGCAAGCCTGGTGCTCCCTAGGGTGCACCTTGCTGGGCAGGGTTCATTTTGGGGTGATGACATGTTTTCCCTGATCCTCTGAAGGGAGCTGGAGTGGGGTGAGCTCTATTTCCCCCCAAGGATGGAAAACAGGCAAAATCACAATGAGGATCGTAATCTCTTCCCCACTCTGATTTCTTTAGGCTAATCCAGTGAAAAAAGATTTTTGGCATGAGAGTTCTTTGGGCTTGAGGGAATTCGGTGAGCAAAGACTATGAAGAGGTGTAAAAGGCATAGGAAGCATGGGTCCATCATCATGTACTAGGAGCAGGAGGAAGGAATTGGCATCCCAGGGGTCCAGCACACCGCCTGGCCATGGCAGTCCCCATGCAACCCCATCCACAAGCTCACACCTCTGCTTTTAACAGGTCAAAATGAATCAGTGCTGAAAGATGCCATGAGCCTGGGTGCCGGGTGCCAGCACCTCCACAGGGCCCGGCGCCACGCGCAGCAGCTGCTCCCTCAGGTGCAATGTTGGACGGGGTTTGCTTTCTGCAGCATCCTGGCAAGGCCAGGACAGCACATGTCAGCATGGGCCATGGGAAGGAGGGCACCTGCACCACTTCTCAAGGCTGGAGCAGGTGGTTTGCATCTACCCTGCAAAGCCAAGCTTGGGAAATAAATCCTGGGAGGGGTGCAGCAGGCTGCTGGAAAGCATCACCATGCAGGGATGCCAGTTTGGTGCACTCAGTGCTACAGGTGATCTCAGAGGAGCCAGGGAGTGTTGGCAACTCTCCTTAATTTAATTGCTTAACTGCTACTTTACCTAAAGCTCCAGTCTCGGGATATGTCATTCAACAGGAGGTTCATCTTTTGATGGAGGAAATGCATCGAGCCTTCCAGGAATGGAGAGAGATCTCAGCAATAGATCTCTCTGTAATAATACAGCTCCCAAAAGCAGCAGACAGAGGGGGGAGCAAGGCCATGGGCTATTCAGGCACAAAAAGGAAACCCCTGAGTTTTAAAGCCAGACTTTGTGGGTTTTAGCATCAACAATTTTCAATACCAAAGCTGTTGCATGGCTAAATGCAGTGAAAAATCAGTTTGCAAGAGTTTCCTCACCGGGCTCAGGAAAACCCTTGACTGCTTGTTTTATTGGTGCTCAGGAACACATATGACTTAAGCTCACACCCAGGCCTGGCTGTGGCTCCAAGAAAGAGCCTTCTCCAGCGCAGCCACATGGAATGAAGTCCACACAGGCACTCTTCTCCCTGTGCATGGATTGTGCCTCCCTCACATATCTGGTGGGCCCCGGGGGCAGAGAAGCCAGCTGTACCAAGGGAAAAGCAGATACAAAGAAAGAGGAAAATACGATAAATTAAAAGCTATTTAGGAAAAAAAGAAACCACAACAAAACAAAAGCCCGTGTCCAGAGCATGCAGCTGTTCTCCACTCAACTTCACACAGCCCGTGACCAAATGGTGCTGCCCCTCCCTGAACTGTGATCTGCCCATGACCAAGTGAACTTGTTACAGGCTTGGGAATTTCCCATCTTAAAAGACATCATGAGGAAGCCAGGCAGCTTCAGCTGTTTGTGGATTTCTTCACGGGGTTAACCGAACAATAGACCCCCTCCAAATATTGAGTGCTAAGAGTGTGTGAAGTGGAGGGAACCCCAAATGCTGGAGTGTCCCTGCAGGTAGTGCAGACTCTGGGTTAATATAAGCAATTAACAGTCGCAGCAGATCTGTGGGGCTCTTGGCAGAAGAGCCAGGAGAGCAAAGATGCCAAAATATAAAATGATGACAGGGTTCACCTAACATCTTTTCTACCCTGGCCAGTCAGAGACCAAAGGGGATTCTCTGTCATGATGGATTGTCTTGGATTCACAGTAAAGACTGGAACAAAGGCAGCTCCAAGGGAAATACCCCCCCCTTTTTATTACTTTTTTTTTACTATCTCAATAAAGCTGTTTGCAAGGGATTAAGCAGCAACTCAAACACAGCAGGGTCCTGGGCAGCATGGAGGTTTGTGGTTTGAAATGTTGGCTGTGAGGTATTTTTTTTGCACATGCTGCAAAAATTCAATGGATGCTGCAGGCCAGGCAAGCAGCTCGGCAGTAGGTCTTGCCCCAGTAGCTTTGGAAATTCCCAAGTTCCCAAATGCCCCAACCTTTGGCCCTGGCCACTTCTGGATGATGCAGTTGGTGAAGGCAAGCTCTGGTCCACAAACCCAGGCCCTACTCATCAGTTTTCTTGACGAGAAACTATTTTTCAGTCGGAATCTCAGCACAGACTCAGGAAAGAGCAGAGGAGATGATGTCAGCTACTGCTGGTCTCTTCAGCACAGAGCTGGCTGTGAGCAATGACATCAGAGACAAAAGTAAACGAGGTCATCACAGGAAAATTGGTGATGACTGAACAAAGGTGTGCTCCCAGAAAGAAGCCCTTCTTCACACCTGCATGCCTGGTGGTAGCCCAGGGCACCCAGGAGGTGGCTGGCCAGAGGGCTCTGGATCTCCTGTAGGTGATCTCCTGCAGTGATATCGGATGTTGACCCATGAAGGTCTGGCACACAGACAGCCCAGTTTACATGCATGGGGTCACATGTGAATCACACCAAACACCCACATGAGTGTTTTGGTGGCTCAGATTAGGCAGGCAGCTGTAAGGAGGCACTCTGCAGTGCATATGGCAGGCAGGATGTTCTCTTTCTTCTCCAGTAGGCAGAGGCTGCGGACCCCTGAGTGCAGGCAGGACTGCACAGGGGCAGCAGAGCTCAGCTGAGTGTATGCAGATGGGTGTAGAGGAAGACCTGGGGATGGCCATCTCCATGAAGGGAATTTCAGCACTCCCCATGCTTTGGCTGGGGATGTCAGAAGCCTCCATGCATATTGGCAGGTTGGGAGGGTGCTCATGAGCCCCAACACTTGGGCATGCTGGGGTGTTAGCTGCTCCCACAAACGAGGGCAGGGGAGGTTCCTATGACTCTACACATACTGGCTTGATGTCTGTGAGAAAAATCCAGGAAGTTCCTGCATCTCTGCAGGGTGCCTACAATGCCTGGGCAATGCCTCGTGGCCATCTCTCATGCTGGGGGTTGTGGGCTGTGCAAAGGGGCCTGTGCCTTTAAAATCTGCAGAGGAATTATTTAGGTGGAAAAAATGTTTCACCATGACCATGGATATTGTTTGTATTTCAGTAACTGACCGAGGAGAGACACAGAGAGAGAGAGAGTGAGAGAAAAGACCTTCCTTCCCTCTGACAGGTTCAGGAATTTTTTCCATTAATTAAGAAGAAAAACAAAATGCTTGCAGTGGGAGGGGGATGGGAGGAAAAGGGGGTCTCCCTAGCGTCCCATAAACCTAGTAGCCATGGACAAAACACCACAATCACAGCATAGCCTTGCCCTGGAAAGTTTGAGGCAGTGCTGGCCGGTGAAGTGAAGCAGGAGCACACCTCTTGCTCACAGAAGACCCTGCTTTGGGGCATTCCAGGCTGGGTGAGGGGCAGCTGCATTCCAGAAGGATGCACAAATCCAGATGAAGCTCTCGGTCTGTGAAGGGCAAGATTGGTACCTGATGCACCAAGGTGACAGCCAGAGATGCAGGTTTGTTCCCTGGGAAGAAAGGGGGATGCTTTATACACCAGAGCATCCCCTTGGCTGCATCAGTCGGTTGTAAAAAGACTGAAATGAGAATTCAAGCTTGGCTGGGATGAGTAAAAGGACTGAAAAAGGTGTTCTTTGCTTTCAGGTTTGGCTGGGAGGAGGCTCTCCTGACTCTGCTGAGGCAGGTGTGAGCAGACTGGTAATAGAATAAAGCATTTTCCCAGCATGGCCACCTTCAAGTGCATTAAATGAAACAGAAAGGAACAGCTGAACAGGATTTGCAGTTTTTTCCCCATGACATGTATTTTTCCTTTTCCATGGATAGCCCCACTGGGTACATTGTGACCTATTGTTGTACTTATTTATTTACTCAGGTCTTGTAGAGGGTTTCAAAGCTCATGGCCAGGAAGGAGCAGACAGATGCTGCTACCATGTGGGACAGAAAATCTGCTCTAGTTTCCCACTTTGAACACAGAAGCAGAGCCAGGTGCAAGCCCCAAACCCTGGGCTGAATCCTATTCTCTTTCCTCCCTGCTCTAACCTAGACAGTGGATTATTTCATTGCAAGTTCATCCTGTGTGTTTTTCTCCAAGCAAGGTGTTAGCTGGTTGGAGTGGTTTGGGTTAAGGAGCTGTTTCTCCTTTTGAGGACAGAGCTGGTTTGGATGGATGGGTGTAGGAGTAGTGTTGGGAGCTTGGAGATTTCCCGCTGCCATATACCACCACCACCCTGAGGAAGGATAGCCAGCAACAGGGGATTTTTTTCATATCTGGAAAACATAAATATTTATAAGCTTGTATTTAAAAATCCTCTAAGGAATCTGGGTGCATGTGAACACCCATATAAGAAGTGGAGGCTCTCAGGCAGCAGAGGCTGGGAGCTGGCACCGTGCTGCTGTGCCCACCATGGGTGAAGGTGGGGAAGGATGTCATTGCTGCTGGCAGAGTCCCTGGCATTTGGGGCAGCCATGGCCACAAAGCCCAAGTGTTGCAAGTGTGAGCTGTGGGTAAGGCAAGTGGGTCCTGAACCTCAAATGTGATGAGTCCTTATTGAATTGGAGTGGAGGGAAACAAGAGCCTTGTGAGAGCCAGATGCCTGCACTTGGCTGGAGCAGATACCATCTGGGACTTCTGTGGGCTTAGGGAGGTGGTCACTGCTTGAATTTGGGAGACCAACAAGCTCCGCTGCTCCTCAGCACTGGTAAGACCTGGCTCCCTGGGATATGTGTCCCTGGAGTATGTATATGGATGAGAGAGTACACAGTGCCAGGTTTTGGCAATTAGCAGAGGTGCTTGGACATGGGCATCTGCATCTCAGGTCTCCATTGCTAGTACAGGGTGCCAATAGTTTCCATCCACAGGTTTGAAAAAGGACCTGAAAAGTTTGTGAGGAGCTGTTAGAACCAGTTACGGAGAGACAAAGTGAGCTTGTAAAGGAGTAGGAGGGTGAAGGTAAGCCCAAAGGAAGGATTTGGTTTTTTGGGAACTTTTTCTTTGACTCCTTTCCACCCCTCACCCAAAGACCCCTCCTGCTTGCCAGGAAACTTGGTCGGGGCAAGCATTTTGCCACCTGGCTTATGCACGCACCAGTCAAGGAAACAATTCTGCAACCAAAAGAGGAAACCCCTGTCCCGGCTATTTCCAACCTCTATTGTTTGTTACCCAACTCATGCATTACACAGACCAGTAGGCAAGGCAGCAAGATTGCAACACTGTGCATGTGCTTTCAGATACTTAATTTTAGCATTGCATCCTCTAAATTGTGGTACTTAGAAAACCCATTCTAAGGAAAGAGGAAACCTGTGATTCTGACACTTCATTTTGACCATAAAAGGAAGAAGATCTTGTGAGTGACCTAACAGGTTTAGTCATTTATCCTGTAATCCTCTGGGAGTCCAGCAAATCCCTGCTGGGGTTTTCCCATTCCCAAGGAGCTGGATTGCTTGGGAGCCCTGGGCAGGGCTGAAGTCCATGAGCAACTGGAACTTTGTGCATCAGATTAAGCTCCTAATCTTTGGAATTTTTCTCTAGGTAGCATGGGACTCATGCACACCCCTTCCCAAGCAATCTTGGGATAGAACAGGTTTTGCCAGCTATTGTCAGACCTTGACAGTTTCTCCTACAGACCCCAATGAGTTTGGAAGGCACTGGTCAGCATGTTGTCAAAAATGTTCCTACCTTTCCCCAGTACTGGGGCTTCTGTCAGCTGCATGTGTAAAAGGCAGTTCAAGTTGCATGTAAAGAATTTAGGAATAAACAGAGCTCTTCTGGAGGGAGCCTCTGTGCAGCGCTGGGGGCTGAGTTCAAAATGCAGAAGCCCCCTTTGCCTTGTCCTACACCAAGAACTCTTCTGCAGCATGGCTTAATCTCCTTCCAGGGAGGGGTAAAAAGGCCTTCTGTACTGGGAAGAAAATTGGGATCAATGCACAGCAGCTCTTCTCTACAGAGACAGGCCCTGAGACAGCAAGGACCCACCTCCATGCCAAGCAAAGGCAGCTTAAATGGTGCTGACTGCAGTCCAACAGATATCCTGACCTGGTCTTGTGGGATTCCCCCACCAGCAATACAGCAAAGAAACACACAGATCTATCAAAATCACAACCGTTTGTGGCCACTCCCCAGTCAAGCAACAAGCAAACCTCAACCCTCACCACCTTCTCACCCCATTTCTGCCAGGGCAAAGGCAGCAGGCTGAGATCCCTGGGGTACACCCAGTCATAGATGGAACCTGCACCCAGCATACCCCAATTTTCTCCCCAATGGCTGCAGGGACGTCTGTCACCAGGACTCCCTTGAGAGCTTTCCACAAGCCTGCCCAGACCTCAGAATGGCTGCGCTGGCCACTTCCCAAAATGCAGAAGCATCCTTGGTTGTTTTTTTTTCTTTTTGCAATCTTGCAGACATAACATGCTTTCAATTCCTCAAAAATGGTATTTTGCATGTGACCAGAGGCACTGTCCTCTTTCCTCCTGGTTCCTTCCCCTTCCAACAACACGTGTGTGCAGCTGGTGATGGGAGCCAGGGAGTCTCCTTTTCCTTCTGTTTAAGCTGTCAAAGGGGCTATGACATGTGCCTGTTTCATTGAGAAAGTTACCAAGCCACAGAAGGCTGTGAAAGCAGAAAGTAGAAACCTGGAGAAGGTGGAACAGGGGTGGGTTTTAAAGGAAGAAAGAAATCTTTATCTTTTCCAAGTACCTGGTTGTGCAAGACTCGAGGATCATGATTTGACTGTGAGACAGAACCATCCTGACATAGCTTTGGCTGAGGGTCAGCATTGGGTCTGTTTGGTTTGGTGTGTCAGTGAAAAAAAGTAAAAAAAAAAAGAAGAAGAAGAAAAGAAAAGAGCTCTTCTTGATGCATCTCTGGAAATATGTGAATATCTGGAATGCAGATCCCAGCTCAGCTCTGCAAGGGTGCAGGAGGTGGGAGCGGATCCAGGCAGAGTGGCACTCTTGAGCTCTGTGCTTTCTTTGGCTGTGAGCGTTTTCTTGCACCCTCATGAGCTGAAGCAATGCTGAGAGAAGGAGGATGTCCTATGGGGTCTTCTATCACCATGCTGGTTACTAACAGGCACTTGGGAGTGAGGGAAGTGCACACGTCCTTCACTTGTCTGGACCCAGCAAGAAGCCCAGTCTGGCTGATGGGTCAGAGATTGTGGAAGAGGAAGGAGCAGTGTATTGTGAGCTGAATTCAACTGCTCAGACCAGGGTAACTTCTACTCCTATATATTCCTGTCCTCCCCATGTACACACTGCAGTGGGGAAGAGAGCAGGGCTTTCTCACCCCGTGAAACTCCAGACTGTTAGACCTGAGCACAAAGTCCTTGCAGCAGTCAGCCTGGGTAGCCAAGGGCAGGGAGGAAAGGAATCCACAAGGCCGTAACAGCCATTCATCCCACAGCAGGTGTCCCCAAACTCCCAGTGCAGATTCACGTTGGCATGCCCTGCTGCAGGGCTAGGGTGTGGGGGCTGTGCAAGAAAAGACACTGCCAAGGACACTCAGGACACTGCCAAGAAGATCAAACTGAGGGGCAGGTGCCTGAAAAGTGGCCAAGACCATCAGGGAAAGAAGAGACACAGAGCAGGCCAGGCTGTTTCCATCTGAGGACTGGACCTGGTGGCTGCAGAGGGGTGGTGTGGGCTGACCCCTTGCCCTGACACCACAGTTGTCACCACAGAGGCAATGAAAGCATAAGTGTGCAAGTGGATGGGGTAGCCACCCGTGGGTGCTCTGAGCTCCCCACTGGGCTGTTTTGCAGTCACAGGCCAAGGCAGGAATGCCAGGAATGTGAAATCCCAGTGCACTGCCCTGTGTCCAGTCCCCGTCTGTCCCCCCCGCCAGCTGCCCCCCGCTTCTCTGGCCTGTCGCAAGAACAGGATATTCACCCAAGTATACACTCACACACGTCTTGTTATCAGGAAAAAACACTCAGTCAGCGTCTGGAATGGGCTCTAATTAACCATGTGGCCACTGGGACTTCCTTGTGGGGCTGCAGGGAAAGCACCCACTCAAGATGGGGTATGGGCAGGTCAGCAGCAGTGGGTCAGAGCTTCCAGGGCCAGGAGCATGGAGAGGGCTGGAGGTGAGCACCAAGTACCAGCAGAGCCCTGCCATAGCCTGGTGATCCTTTGCCCTCTGTTCTTCCTCCTGACAGAGCCACAAGGCAGTGGGGAGAGCCTCTACAGAGGAGAGCATCCAGCCCCATTATGAGGTTTCACCACCTTTTTGCTGCAGTGGGGTTGGGGCCCTCTGGCTGAGAGGTGCCCCCACCCCCATCTCCCTGTGTTGGCCACTCTGAGTCATGTCAGCATGTCCCTGCTTCCAGCACAGGCTCTGCAAAGACGTCCTGTCTCAGGTAAACAGGATCTTGCTGCGCTGTGTGACCTTGTTTACCTCCGTGAAAGAATTTGGCTGGAATTTTTTTTTATTTTTTTTTCTTCCTAAGGGCTGGTGAGTCACACTACAGAAATGTGTGCTGCTTTTCCACACTGACTCACCTCGCTGCCTGTGCTCCTGCCTCTCCCTCCTGCCCCCCAGCTCTGGGGCAGCCAAGAAGCCCCCACTCTCCTGTTGATGCAACCCATGCACCAGTGCTGGTGCCAGTGGCCACGGCGGTGGCATCTCTGTCACAGGAAGGATGGCCAAGTGTTTGGGCAGTCCCTGTGCCAAAACATAGGAAAAGCACCGACAAATTACCCCATGCATTGTCAACTCCAAAAACACCAAAGAAAACAAAACAAAGCAAAAAACAACCAAAAAAATTGGCCTCAATAGAACAATTGCCCAGAAGAATAGAAAAGAGAAAAAAAAAAAAAAAAGAGGCCAATGGACCTGGCCCAGTGCCAGGACCCTTGTTTTCCTTTCCCAACACAATGCACGTTAAATAATACTTCCTTCTCACAACAAGGCCCTCTCGGGCTGGTTTTTGTTTTTTTCCCCTGCTATGCGGGGGTCGGTCAGTGCAATTGGCTCCCGGGAGCATCAGCACTTCAGGGCTGCTGCTCTTCCCCACTGCCATGGATTGCTTGTTCCCAGCACTGCAGAGGAGTGAGGGCACTGCAGTTGAGCTGCCCACCACACACCAACTTTCCTGTGGGGAGCAGGTGGGCTCTTCAGTGCTTCTCATGGCCTCTCTCACCACCAGTATGATCCAGGTTTAGCCACTTTGCAGGGTAACATCTCTTCAAGGTAAACTAGGTAGGTATCCCAAGTCACTGTCATGATGTAGTGATGCTCAAGCTATGAAGACATCCACACAAACTAATCATGGCAGCCATATTATATACATCAATTTATTGCCAGATTAAATACAACAAAATAAGAAAATAATATACGTTACATGTGGGATGAATGGTTTCATGACACTTCTTGACAGGCTTCCAGACTGGGATGAGGGAAACCCCAGTGACTTGCACCTTGGCTCTTCAGTTCCCATTTGGCTTGTGCTCAGTTTGATTTTCTTCAGAATTTCTCTTCCCAGTGACAGTGTCACTGGCACCCAACTGACTGTATTTAAATGTTTGTATTGCAGAGGGATCTCAGTAAAATTGGTTTTGTTTATTCTTCTATCCTGAAAAATTTAACATCTGAGGTACCACAACTCTCATTTGTTGGCAGTGTCAGTCAACAGTCTCCAAGGGGCTGACCAGATCTGTATCTCTTTATCTGAGGATTATTGGGATTTCTGGTTAAATAGCAGGTACAAGATCTTTAAATCAAATTGAGGCCTTTGCACACAAAATGACATCCCTGTAGCTGTGTATGTGTCTCCTCCGATTTCTTTCTCACATGAGGACACAGGCTGCTGGGAAAAATGGGTCCAGTGGTTCTTGGGCACTCACAGACAGGGTAGGTCCCTGTTCCTGGCAGGGCTAAACGCTCAGTCACTAGCTCGCACAACTGGCCAGTCTTGTCCTGGCACAAGGGAGGTGGGACAGACACTGCAGTGAAGCAGCAGATGGCAGGTCTAAGTAGGCATTTGGTGTACTTGTCCACTGACGCCCAAAGTTGAGCAAACTCATTTGTTTCAAGGATTGACTTTGTGCACTGACGTTCCAGAGGCATTCCAGAAAAGCTAGATCCAAGGTTCCACCTACCTGCATTGTCTGGGCTCAAGCGTCAGTTCCTGCCTTGGGGTGATGGATTTGTGTTCTGGGTAATAATAAATGCCTTGTGAAAGTGTGATCTTGGCATTGTTTTGGTCTGTTCTTCTCTCAGCCAAAAGATGAGCCTGTCCCTTGCTAGAGGGTGTATGTGTTCAGTCATATCAGCAGTCAGGGTAACCTCTTGATCAGTGAAAGATAGTTTCTGATCAAAGTTGACCATGTAAAATCAGTGCAGGAGATGGAGTAGAGTGAGGTTATTGGGAAGGAAATTGGGGAAAAGCTGGAACATGGCACACAGCCCTGCAGAAGGCTGTGTTTTTATTGCCTCTGTATTTGCTGTGTCCTCCATGCATTCCCAAACCTGTTCATGTGTGGTGGACAACGGTGGGATTCACCTCACAACAGATGTCCAGCCATTGGCTCTGAAGTCTCAGCCAGATGTCTCATCTGTTTCAATAGTTGGCAGAGCAAAATGGGCATGTCCAGAAAAGAACTCAATTCCCTGGCTTAACTTCTTTAAGTTTGGGATGAATCATACTGTGGCAGTGCTCAAAGCTCTCTTTTGTCAAGAGAAGGATACAAGGGCTTCTGGTGTTTGCTTCATTTTCAGTCAGCTCAATTTAAGGTGCTTAATTTTTAGCTGGCAAACACCAAGAACAGTGAATCCCACCTCAGGAGAACAATGTACCAGTGTATGACAAGTAGCAGCAAGTCCAGGAACAGAGCTCCTCTCTTGATTTATTTAACAGCTACAGTTAGTGCCTAAACTTGACCATAAGACCCACTGTCTCAGCAAAATCCATCTTGCTCAACACACAGAGTATGCCTTGTCCTCCAACAGTGCTGTCAAAGAATATGTCCCTCAGGGACCTCAAAACATGTAGGAAAGAATTGCTAGAGGTAACAACTTGCATCAGAGTGTGGGATTTTCCCTGGATCTGGCATGGCACTTGTTTTTATCAGCTGCCAAGTCTTTGGCAATTCACCAGCTTCTGATAATACAAGTAAAATCTGGAAAAGACAAACCCCAAACACTTAGTCCACATTACTGTGTATAGGTGTCTTCATGCATGGTGAGAGAAACCAGATTGCCCAAATTTGCCTCTGTCCAGGTCAGCCCCTGGACACCAGGTATCGGTGATGAAGAGCAGTGCTCTTGGCAGATCTCCCTCCTGCCAGTGAGAACTTGGTGGAAACTTTTATCCAGGAAAATGTTTGTTGCTTGGCCTCCTCTGGTAAGGGAGCAGATGCTGCAGGTTGTTTGGCTAGCTGATTAAACAACTCCCAGTGGTTTCTGCCAGACCAGGTGAAGTCAAGCCTTTTCAGCTGCCTTGTCCCTATGAAATCATTGAGCACCAGCGTTCAGCAGCTCAGTTACTGCTGAATATTCAGGTTTGAGGCACAGAGTGTCATTCTGGCCATAGCCCTAATGTAAACCTTGAGTTCACCTTCGAAATGGCTCTTGGAAACACCAGACAACTACAGTAAAAAAGCAGAATATTCATGTCAGGCTGTGAATGTGCTCTTCAAACCATTTTTAATGCTCTTCAGGACTCAAGCTTGAGGTCTGTGTAGATAAGTGGTGGGCTTGGCTGGTTGTGGGACGTCTTGCTTGTGAGTATCTTGAAGGCTGTGTCAGTGCCTGCCAACTCAGCAAACTGGTGACTATCAGAACGATCACTTTCCATAGCAACCTGACACAGGGAATGTGCTATTCTGACTGGGAAAGTCCATTCTTAGCTCTATTTTCTCTCCCACTTGCACCAGGTATACATCTGGGATGTGTGATGAAAACCTGCCATGCTGATCTGCATCTCAGACAGTGGGAAGCAATGGTGGTGACATCAGCCATGGCTGAGTGATGAGAAGTCATGTGAACATTTTTAAAAGGCGATGTAAGACACTACCCCATTTGTTTGGTATCTCCCAGCTGCCTTCGCTCAGGTATAAACCTCCTGCAGATTATGCCAACCCCACTAGTTCAATGATCCACCAAGGCATGACCCATTGCTGCTCTCGCCTTTGGTGAACAGAGGTGTTACTGGAGATACATTATGAGAATGTTTTCATTACCATTTCTTTTGTACATTCCCTTGCAGCAAACTACCCACTTCAAGTAGTAAAAGAGGATCAATTTAGATTAGATATAAGGCTTTTTTCACAGTGAAATCGGTGAAACATTGGCACAGGTTGCCTAGAGAGGTGGTAAATGCCCTATCCTTGGAAACATTCAAGGTCTGGTTGGACATTTCTCTGAGCAGCCTGATCTAGTTGAGGATTTACCTGCTCATTGCAGGGAAGGGTTGGACTAGTGATCTTTAAAGGTCCCCTCCATTCTAGGATTCTATGGAAACCACCAGCCGCAGTCATGTGGAGTTGCAGCAGTCTGCTGTGGGATGGGGCACATTCATAGTGACAGCTTTATGGTGACATCTATAATGTTGATTGTCTGTTTTTTCTTTATTTTTTACAAGTTTATCCTACCAAATACTTCTATTCATTGGTAACTTTCTTGACATGAACTTCCAGTCATTACAATCACTATGACTCTACAGAGTCCTACTTCTATTAAGGGGGTTCAGTTACTCATTTGGCTGAATTGTACCAAGAACCATCTTTCTGTTGGGTTTTGCAAGTAGACAGTGCTGTACCTATCAGTCATGCTGAAACAGCAGTTTTCTTCAGCAACAAATCTAACTATACCGCAATTTCGAGCTCTTCCTAAGAACAAATTTTCTGAAGTGCAGTGTAAGGCTGTATAATTTCAGATGGGAAACGTAACTGCCTACTGAGAAAAATGGGAACATACACTCCATTTTAAGCCCATTACAGAACGGAATTAGAGAGTCACGCGGATGCAAAGCTAATATCATCCTCTAGATAGTAACTGCTGCATCGAGTACTGCTCAGCAATGTGCAGAAATAGAAATAGACAGAAATCCACTCAGACAAAAGCCAAGATTTTTTTTTCTGATATCATTTGGGTGCCCAGACGTGGTTCCTGAGCTGTGAACATCCCACTGGCTTGACTGTCCCAGCACTCCCTTCCTTGTCCCCATTCTCCCAGACACCTGCAGTTTTCTTTGAAGCAGTGATATGGCAAGTGTTTCCCAGAGACATGTTAGGACTCAAAGGGAAAAGCAGAGAGATGGATTCTATCTGTCAACTCACAAGGAAAGACAGTGACATCCNTTCTAGTTAAAAAAAAAGTGTTTGGCTCAGTCTCTAGACCAGCTGCTTCCTACATAAGTAAGAGGCATGCACAGTGTACAGAAAAGAATATTTTACATTCCTAATCAATTAGATAAGGGGAAAAACCAGTCCATTTTCCTGTTCAAAATAAAATTATCTTGGTTACTTAAGATTTCAAGGGCATTTATCTTTCAGCTTCAGACAGAGGGGCACAGAGTAGACTGCATGTTACTGATCTGGGGCTGGAGAGTGACTAAGATGCCAGCTGGGATGGAGGAGCCCAGACTCTGCTCCAGTGGAGCACTGGGATGGGAGTAGCAGTGTGAGTTGTCAGCCAAGTCAGGTGTGCTTTAACAGAGCCAGAACTGTGCCAGGCTGGGAATAACTGGCAGCATGGGAGGAGGGAGTTAAAAACACCTCAAACCAAATTGTTTAAGGAAAGCACTCCCAGATCTTGCCCGCACACTCCCTGGCTTTGAAAACTTGTGTAAACATTTAACCAGGGACACGGTTTCCATGTGTCAAGGAAATCAAGGTGAAGAAGAAGGTGGCTGGAAGGGCTGTAAGAGAACACAGGTAGTTTCCCAACTCCACTTCAGCTCAGGATGTTTTAGTGGAAGAGGTACAACCTAAGATATGTTTGGTATCTTCTACTCAAAAGCACAGGAGACTCCAGGCCTCATCACAGGTGCTGGGCACCACTGCTGGCCCTGCAGCAGGAGCAGGAGACAGGCACAGTGGCATGGCGCTCTTTTCTTGATGAGCATGTGTCTCTGGATCACCACCAGCTTTTGAGGCCTCTCTGCAGGGCACTGGAGAAAGAATGAGGTCTTTGAGAGGACCAGCTCTGCTGTTTCCCAGTTCAGGGGAAAGGAGCAGCCCCTTTGTACTGCCTTGGTGCAACCAGGTCATGCAGGTGGGCTGCAGGTTCTTGGTGTGGGATTCACCCCAAGCAACTCCTGCGCAGTTCCTGCAGCCTTCAATCCTGGGCAGCTATATCAAATGTCTCGATTGCTGTTGCTTTGCATTTGCAATAGCAAGCCTGTGTTCTTCCAGTACTTGTCAGGACAGCATGTTTCTCCAGGAAAAATACATGCAAATAGGGCAATGAAGCGTCCGAGCCCACAAAACCCTGACCAGACACAGCAGAGCCCTCTGGAGACCGAACTCGGCTGTGGAATCCTGGGCCTGTAGTGCCACCTAATGAACAAGCGCCACTCAGAAGTCACATGGATGACGCTGTGTACAGGGAAACCAGGCGAAGGTGCTTGCAGAGACTTCCTTAAAGCACTTCATTACTCTAATGATTTTTGTCCCTCTCCCAGCGCTTCAAACATTACTTACTTGATCCTTGCAACCCAGCTGTTTGGCAGCAGATAACACTGAGCCTGTTCTTGGACAAATTGCAGAGGCATCCCAATGGACAAACTATCACCCAGGGCAGGGAGCTGCCTTGAGGAAGCAGAAAAAAACGTGGGAGAGCTCAATCCCACCCTGGAGCTTAGGAGTTAGGGCTGTGCATTCCTCCTCCTCCACTTACTTCCTCTGTCATGATCTCAGGTCAGGCACCCACCAGGGCAGAGGCCTTTTGTAAAGGTGCTGTCACAGAGCGCAGAGTGCATTCAAATGGCAGCCATGTGCTCAGAACCCTTCCCCAGAAAGCAGGGTGTCTGAGCTACATGTTCTCCTCAGCCTGGAGGGTCTGTAACACACTCTTTCCACCAGCCTAGTCTCCTCTACCGCATGGCATGGCATGGCAGGGCAGAGTTTAATATGGTAGGTCTGTAATATGGGTGGAGAGCACCTCCCAGGTTCTGCATCCCTAGGGCATAACCCAGATGCGTCCTGGCATGAAGGCTGGGAGCCTGCTTCTGGCACCAAAGCAGGAGATC
Source organism: Sakesphorus luctuosus (assembly GCA_013396695.1). Taxonomy (NCBI): domain Eukaryota; kingdom Metazoa; phylum Chordata; class Aves; order Passeriformes; family Thamnophilidae; genus Sakesphorus; species Sakesphorus luctuosus. The sequence continues at coordinate 396,437 of VWZD01006533.1, forward strand.
TGATCACAAATGCCAATCAAGTCATGAATGCACAGACGCTGTAAACCCTCAGCTAAGTGTGAAACAGACTCTGGCCCCATATCCGTTTTTTTAGTCTTTCAAAATGTTCAGAGTCCTTCAGGGGTGAAGGAAGCAAGCACTGCCACTCTGGCCCCTTCACAACAGAAGAACAGGGCAAATCTGCTGTCTCACATGCAAACAGCCCTCTGTGGAAAGAAACAGTTTTAGGGCTGGATGTTCTAGAGGCAGGCAGTGCCAGGAGAGGATCATATATGAGAGTAGGAGTCTTTGGAAGTTTTAAGCAATGAACAGCTGAAGAATTTTCCATAGACCATGTGGGAGCCAAGGCTTTTCAAAGACATATCATATGTCCACAGATGGGGCAGGCTTTCACTAAAACAACAGAACTCAAATTAATTGAAACAACAAAACTCAATTTCATTGAAACCACAAAAATATTATTAAAGAAAACAAACCACAAAAGCACTTATTTTCTCTTGCCCACCCACACTTCTAGTCTATGCTTCAGAGTAATGAAAATCCTACTACAGCTTCCTGTAGAGGAATTTATCTGAAATGTGTGTTTTGTGTACCAAACCAGCATGGTTCACTCTTGCTGTGACAGTCATAGCGGTCCAGAGGGAAGGAAGACCGATCTTTAGCTAAGTGTTTATCTTGGAAAGTAGACATCAGCATTTCAGCACCTTCACTAGGACACATTTAGGTATTTGCATGAGTCAGGCACTGGATGACATGTATACACAGTCAGGGGTTGTGGTCAGGATGCCAATCTCCTCTTGCCCAGGAAAAGGACCATGTCATAGCTGCTCCATGGCCCAGTGAACTCTGCTGGGTGCTCAAGTTTAAAAAAGATGGAAGACTGAAGTAGACAACTGTCCTGTATGTTGTATAAGGCATGTAAAAACCACATGCTGGGCAAAAAGTAGTTAAGGATGGAAGCAAAATAACACTGAACCCACAAAAGGTATTTTTCTTCATGACAGACCCCAGCCAGAGCTTTCAGGGGGTCGTAAGCTTGGGCCAGATGATCTTTCCTCTACCCTCTAGGACTAGCTCCTTTGGCCAAGGCTGGGGAACTTCCACATTTTATTCCATGTGTGTGTTGTGTAACAATGGGAGGCAAAGCACTACCCTGGGCTGGGGCTCACTGGCCATCCAGTGTCAGGAAGTCCCTGAGAAGGGAGCAGATCAGAGCCAGGTGAGGAATATACAGCAGAAGCACAGCTTTAAACACGTTGTTCCCTGGCTGCTGGTGCCAAGGGCTCCGGGTAAACTGAGGAGCTGCCAACTGGCAGCAGGGGGCAGCTGCATTCCTTCCGTGGGTTTTAAGAAACTAACATTAAAAGTACTAATTGATGTGAACATACCGACAGGGTAGTGTTTTCTAGTGACCTTGGGCTTAACTGCATTGATACCCCATCCGTCCTGCCTGTGCCTTCCCATGCTTCCATCCAGCTCAGGGAGTGAGGAGGCTTCTTTCCTGAGCCAGGACAGGGCTGACTGTGCCCCTTAACTGCCCTTTATTTCTGTGACGTGTTATGAGGCTGCCAGCTGAAAGCACAGCCTGCGTATGAACCGGACCTGCGCTTGCAGAGCAGCATGATGAGTGCCATCTACTGATAATTAAACATGCAGCACCACAGCGGGAGAGGCTGTTTAATGCACCGACTCTGTGATATATCGCAACTGGCATGCACAGCACTGCTCTGCGTGGCTGCCAGCTCTGTGACATTACGGAGTCGTGGCAGCACTGTACTCGCAGGCTGCCAGGGCTGGCTTCTGCTGCAAGGTCGTTTCTTGAAGCTTCATCAAGCAGCCCTTCTTCAGGGATGTGCTGGCTGGTTTTGAAGCTATGCTGATCTTTGCTGCAGTCTTCTGGGAAAAAAAAATCTTTGGCAGGATTAGGCTTTGCAGAATATAAATGACCATTAATAAATTTTTAGTGTTAATGTAAGTGCTTGTATCAACTGGAAGCTGAATCGTTTAATCAGGCTAGCAGCAATTAAAATGGTAATTTTTTTCTGTACTAGATTCTGCTTGCAATTTTTACTCAAGTAAAACTCTTTGAAGTTAATTGGAATTTTGATTAAAGCCTCCTGGATCTGGGTCTCTGAATTTGTACTAAGAAAGGTTCAATATTTGCTTTGGTTTTCTGCACATGGAGTTCACTGCTATATATAAGTGTGACTGTACAATTAGTGGTAACAAGAAAAACTCCAATAAAGATTTCTGTAATCTAGTTCTTGATATACTTCAGAAAAGGTCTTTTATCATAGAATGGCTTTTAAAGTGCTGCTAAACCAGGCTGTAAGATCTGAAAAACTTGATTGATTAAATTGTTTGTCTTAATTATTTCCTATAAACGGCTTAGTAACATTCACTTAATGGTAATTCAGAACTTGGGATGGGGTGGGAGGAAGGGAGATGTACTTGCTCTTCGCTTCCAGGGTTCAAGTTTGGTTGAATGAGGAAAAAAGGAACCTACTCAAATTACATTATAACCATTAGTAAGATGATAAGTAACTGTGGTGTAACAGCTTTAGAAAACATTTTTGTCCAAAATATTGCAAAAAAACCCGAAAACACATACTCTGCCACAACAAAAAAAACATCCAAATCACAACACGCCCCCCAAAAAAACCCTGACCGGGCTGCTGTGAGGGACTCAGTAGAATTTTGTGAGAAGTACAACAGTCCTCAGCAGCGTGTTCTGGTACCAAAGACACTCAAGAGATCCAGGGGAATGTTGTCACCACAGCAGTCCTGACTCACACTGGTTTCACTGCAGCCTGTACAACCACATGGGAGAATAAAGCCCCTGTGAAGGAGGAGGACTTGAACGGAAAAACTCCCCAGCAAACATGGAATGCTTATATTTGTTGTGTCATGGGATTGACCAGAACTTGACTGTATGCTGATGTAATTTTGTGGACACATTTACCCCTCATGCTTCCAGGCAAAGGAGTGCTTTTTGTGAAAGCTGAGACATAACTTGTGCACATATTGCCTAATCCTTACTTGAGTCAGTTGCTGGTGTGGAAAAAGCAGAAAGAAAAAAGGGAATAATCACATGGAAATTATACTGATAATATCAAGCATGTGAATTCTTATTGTATATCTCTGTTTATAAGAAAAGTATTATAGCTTGTGATCAAAATGCAGGTCAATTTGTTTTGAGAACCCCTTTGGTGTTCACTAACAAAGTTTCTCAAAAACATATATACATCTATACACATATATTCTTGATCTTAAAGAGACATATATAAAATAATGAGTTGTAAATATCCTAGGCTAAGAAGTGCAACAGTTTATCAATAATTTAAATAATAATAACTCTTGAATTTCGTTGTGACTGTGGGATTTATTTATTTATTTCACTTCATGTTAGTGTGGTCATTGGAGCACCATTTCTTCCATTTTCCAGTTTTACACTGCAGCAAGCAGATTCAAGTTGAGGAAAAGGAATAAAAACAGGTCCTTGCAATTCAGAGAAATGTTCGAATCTTCTTCTGTCTCTACTTTTTCTGATTTAATTTTGAGAAACAAAAAAATTTTACCTTATATATTTTTTCTATTCCCTTTAAAACACAAAGAATAGAAGAAAGGATGGATTAAAAAGATAAAAGTTTTATTATTATTATTAATTTTGCAATACAGTATAAACCCCTTGACTATTCAACAGCTATGCTATTACAGTACCAAAACCATGTTATAAACTGCTAGTTCTGCTTAATGGTTATCCAAAGGGTCATGATTCCCTGACAGTGGACTTTGAGTTCTTAAATGGCTGGAGCAAGGAGAAGCACCCTGCCAGTTAGTCAATCCACACTTGTGGACGCAGTGTGTTGTGTGAAAAGGAACACTTTCAGACTAAATGGCTAAAACTAACATGCTCTTCTTGTATAATATTTGCCATTTGTACAGTTAGATTCACCCCATCTCAGACTTCACATATGAACACCACCCGGTGACACACAGTCGCAGTGACAAGGAACTAAGCACATTCATGTGAGAACAGGTAGTTATATATGTAGAAATAAGCCCCTGCTCTAATGTAAGAAACGTCCTAGTAGACTTCAAAAAAAACCCCAAAACAACAAACAAGTCTCTTGTTCAAAGCAGTGACCGGGAAACAAAAGCACATTTCTGTGTAGCTGGTTGGTGCACAAGGAAGCCTGGACACTTTGCAGGTGAGAATGTGTACTCATGATGTCCCTGTTTTCTAGTGCTCCACTCAAGAAAGCCCCGGCCACACTGAAGAGGTGCCTTGATGTCCTGCTTATCCCATGATGACTAAGAGCTACCTGCGTGCTCTGTGCATAGAGGAGCCCTTGGCACCTGTAGAGGCTGAGGTGCCCCCAGGACTGTGGACATCTCATCAACTGGACCGACGCAGCTGGATCAATGCTGAAACCAGGACTGACATCTCATCAGCTGGATCAACGCTGGAACCAGGACTGGTGATACGATTTAATTCTTTATTTTATTTTTTCTTTCTTTTCCTTTTCTTCCTCTCTCTTCCCTCTTTAATTCATGTTTTTCTCTCTTCCTTTCCATCTTTCCCAAACCCACTGCTGTGTGCTTATACAGCAGGTCAGGGGACTAACATACCAATTTCCATGTTGAGCGTGTAATTTACTAATAAAACTTTCCAACCGCGTTCAGGGCCCTCCGGCTTTTGTCGTTCCTTTCGGCCAAGAGCATTTTCGATTCTTAGGGTGCTCCCTTTCTCCTCAGCAGTGGGTCAGAGAATCATAGAATCGACTGGGTTGGAAAAGACCTCTGAGATCATCAAGTCCAACCCTTGGTCCAACTCCAGTCCATTTACCAGATCATGGCACTCAGTGCCATGTCCAATCTCAGGTTAAAAACCTCCAGGGATGGTGAATCCACC
>VWZD01006533.1:401798-423594 GCA_013396695.1 Sakesphorus luctuosus
GTGCCTGGGAGAAGAGACCAACCCCCACCTGGCTAGAACTTCCCTTCAGGTAGTTCTAGACAGTGATGAGGTCACCTCTGAGCCTCCTCTTCTCGAGGGTCGTCACAGGCACCTGACCTGCAGCGGGTGCCTGGACAGAGGAGCCACACGGGGTTCCTGCTGTACCCGCAGCCGCAGCGCTGCTCCCGCTCCGCACGCGACCAGCGGGGACCCCGTTCCTGTAGGAAACGCCCGTAAGCGCCGCCACTGCCGCCGTTCCCCGTCGGCGCTCCCGCTGCNTCCCGCCCGCCCCTCTCGCCGTGCACCGGGAGGGGGGCGTGGTGGGCGCGCGCGCGCGGCCGCCTGGTCCCCGTCCCGTCGGTGTCCCCATCCCGTCCCCGTCCTCATCCCGTCCCGTCCCCACCACGGCGGGGGCGCACCAGCGCCTGCCCGGGGCCGGCGAGCGGGGGGCACACGTGTTGGGTCGGGGGTCTCCGGGCCCGGGGGTGTCTGTCACTGCTGCGGGTTCAGCCTCTCTGCAGAATGAGCGCTGGTGACACCAAACGGGAGAGCCCAAACCGGAGCGGGTTTGGGAAGGCTCCCGTGCCTCGGTTTCCTCAGCCGTGCAAGCCCTCCCGGCCCCGCAGGGTGTTGCAAGGATTAACATGTAAGCATGCCGTGTGTAGAGATCCTCCGGTGGAAAGTTCCTTGTAGGGCAGTGTTTTGCAACCATGGGAGGCTGATGAGCCTTCCATGGGGAAAATGAAACTGTTTTTTGGCTCAAGTACCCGATCGCTTTCCTTGCCGTGCTCTCCTATAAAGGTGCCTGCGGCTGCACCAGCGGCTCTCTGAGAGTGGTCGTCCTGCATGAAGGCCTTTGCCGTGCTTTGGGAAGTGCTTAATAAACCCCTCAGTATAATAGTAAATATTTTGATCGTTGTACACATTGCTGACTGTGCCCTTGAACACGGTTTGCAATCATTGCGCTTTTTTTTTGCTTTTTGTTTTTAAATATTGTTCTTAGAGTGAGCAAGTAAAAAACTGTGAACTTCAGCTGTGAGCTTGGGTCGAAAGGATGAATGTCTGTGAGGGATAGAACAGTGTTTGAGTAGAGCGTGTAGCAAATGGAAAAGAACATGCTGGAGATGCTTCATAGGTTCTGAAATACTGTGTTTCTTCTCTCTCCTTTAAAAAAATTCATCTGACATTTGCTCCTGGCGTACATCTCCCTCTTGCATTTATGCGTTCTGACTTCTTGTAGGATTGCCTGTACCTGTGGGAATGGTTCAGTCTTGCTCTCTGGTTGGCTTTTAGCGTTCTGCCTGCAGCCCTTCTATGAAGCTGAGCTTCAAGCTGATGGAAATACAAGCATGCTTAAACACACCTGCATGCCCATTTTCTGGGCAAGTGTGGTTGAATGAGGAAGTGGCTTTGTTTTAAAAATAGTGTTGGGAAAGGAGCTTTTTGGTTGTGGAGTTTAGTCCTGTTGATTGGTTGCATCTCATACTGTAGTCCATATTTGGTTGCAGAGTTCACCTATTTTCTTCTTCCTTTTTCCACCCTCAGGGTAAAGTAGAGTACCTGGTGAAATGGAAAGGATGGCCCCCAAAGTAAGTTGTGTTTACTTGTCTTTTTTTTTTAATATTTGGTGGTAGCTTACACTGTGTCTCTGCAGTTGAGCATCTCATTCATAATGGGTAATTGCTTGTTCCTCATTTCAGCAACAATAAACAAAACTAAAGAGCCACAAACCAAACCCAAATCTGTTTGTGAATTGGCAGCTAAGGAATACAAACTGTATGCCAGTCCATTCAGACTGGGTTTTGCCACAGCTAAAATATTTCATTGTGATACTTTCTAGATACAAATGTTTTTAAATTCTTTATGACTTCAGCAAAGACACAGATTCTTCTGATCTTGGAATGGCTCCTGGTTTTCTGAGTCAGCACCAAGAGGACCCCACTTTATTTTTAGAGCTGTCTGCAGTCTTTTAAAATAGAATACATGTTGATGGTCTTGTCTTCTCATCCTATTGCTTCCCTGCTGCAATTCGCCAACAGAAAGGGGCAATGTGTCAGATTTATTGATTGTAGCCAAATGCAGATGATCTTTGTCCCTTGAAAATTAGTGCCATGCCTTCATTTCCTTATCCAAAACCTTCTGTTAGTGTGAATGCCTCCTGTGCTTTTACTTGGTTGCTATGTTGCCAAAAGGAAAAAACCAGCATTTTCTTCCAGCATTGCTGTGCACTGTTTACAGATACTTCTCTTATTAAAATGCAGCTGCCTCTGAGGAAGAGTGATTGGTCTGTGCTTAAACAGTCTGTAAAATGCTTTGAGATTAGAAGGATTAGGTAACTGGAGAATATTACTATGTCAGCTAGCAGTCTAGTAGAAAAGCCTCCTGGCCAACCCATATGGGGCCCTGTCTTTGCTTTTCTGTTTGTGACTCTGTGTGTACATACACAACGTGGGTGGGTACAACAGCATTACACACACAGTTGCTCCGTGTTGCTAAGCAAAAGGGGCGCTTATTACAGGTTCTCCTTCACAGCCGCAAAGCAGGGCCCACTACGGTGGTTCTGACAGGTTGTACCTCGTGTCCAAGAAGCTGAAATGTGTTCCTACATGCCTAGTCCTCAAGCCTAATCCTTATGCTTATAGGGCACACGTAAATATAAGCAACTTCTCTCTGGTGGTGGTGGGAGAGGGTGACTTTATTCTTAGCTATAAGTCCTGCTGTCAAAGTGTAACCTTGAGCACTTGCTGAGCACAAAGCTGCCATGTAGTGTGGGTTACTTCTTGGACTGCTTCAGCCCAAACTAGCCAAGTCTTATTTAATCTCTGATAGAGGGCGGGAAAGGTATTTGGAGCCTGTGAGGCCCCATCCCCTTCTGGGCAGAATACTGATGTTTATCCCATTCTCCTTTCAACAAATGCATTAAGGTCCTTCTCTTGTAACATCCCTTGCCAAGAAGGTGGGCTGAGGTGTGGCATAATGTTTCCTTGGACAGAGCAGCCCTTATTCTTAACTTCTGCCTTTCTTGTCCTACATCTTGGAACTTGGAGGGAGAAATAAACTCTTTGGGGAATTTAAAGCACAGCACCCCAGGGAGCAAGGTGATGTCAGGGTTTCCTACTTTTGATGTTATGAAGGGCCAAGCACCTTCCCTCTTCTCCCAAATTCCAAATCTGAGGAACACTGATTTTTTTTTTCTTTCCCCCGTCCCATTCTCTTTTAACTGTTCACTCAGTGGTTTGAGTTAATTAAATCCAAGATGCTCAGAGCACTGAAGGCACTTACATCCCACTAGCAGTCTCTGTTTCTTGTTTCTAAACTTATCTATGCCCATGATGGCATGCAGCACCACAAGCTATTTGCATCTTTTTATCTGTTTGCTCATCCCATGTCCTGTTTCTCTTCATTCCCTTTTGCAACCTTGTTGCATTGCTCTTTGTAATCTCTGTACCGATTATCCCATCATTACCATTGGAAGCATCATAGAAGGGGAATAAGGATAGGTCAGCAGTTTGCTGCTTTCACATGTAATTCATACTTCACTTTTTTTTATTTTCCTCTTCTTTATAAAAAATTGTGGTTCATGCCCTGCACCTTAGACTTCTGGATTGCACTGCTGGAGTCAGAGAACGGAGGAGTGACGGTCTGATTCTAGCTACAAGCTTGTTTACAACTTGTCTTGGAGTTACGAGGGGAGGGGGAAGAGGAGGAGTAGAAGGAGGGGGAAGGAAGATCATATGATCTGTGTTTTCCAGAGTGCCTGCTCTCTGCAGTTTGCTGCAGCCTGGGCTGTGTGTACCCATATATAAAGCTCTGTGTGCGTGTGCGCGCGCGCGTGGCAAACTCAACCATGTTTTTTTTTATATGCAGTGTTTTGCTACTGCAGCGAAGCCAGAATCTGAACTGCAGAGAAAACGGCAACACCCACCTGGGTTTTTTAATAAGCAAATCCCTTTTTTTCTCCTGCCTATGAAAAGCAATCTGATGACTTTTTTCCCTCCTCGTGGTGTTATTTTTCTTAAATTTGTAGGATGAGTGCCAGAATCCCTGCAGCTGGGAGGAAACCTTCCTCTTTTCAAACAGCATCTTGGCTTTGACAGCTCACAGTCAGGTTGCTGCAGGAGGCATGAGCAAAGGAGGGAGGGAGAGGGAGGGAGATCAGCTGGTTATGAAGACATGTCTGTTCTTAACTCTCTGATGTACAGTGTACCTTGGGATACCTGAATTTCATTTTTTTGTTTCTCCCTTTTGTAAAAGAGTTGTGTTTTCATTTCTAACCCATTCTCCAGGAATTCTCCTGTTTTCCAGTACCTTTCTTCTCTCTAATGGAGTGATGAAAGGGAAAAGCATTCCCAAACCACCTCCCCCACATACATGTAGGCATGTATCACATGCCCTCATGTGCAGCCTATGCTCCATCCAGGAATGTAAACATCCTAAAATGCTTTCTCACTGTTTAAAGGCATGGATATAAATGTTCCCTTGCACACCTTCGAGTGATGCCTCTCTAGTCCTCCTCCCTGGGGTCTGAGAGGCGCTCTGCCTCCAGGCCTGGACCTCACAATCCAGGAAGATTAGTGTTCTGAGGCATTTGGGGTTTCAGACTCGCTGCGGTGTCTTGGTGTTTGTACAGTAGAGGCATGCCACACAACTTTTATGGGCAAGCTTGAACTCTTAGAGGCAAACAGGCCACAAGGGCCACCCTGTGATCCTTTCAGCTACCACACTGGGAATTTTTAGCTGCTTCTCCCCGGTGTTACGTGCAGCTATGTGCCTTAGTGACCAGTTTTGGAGTTGCCTGCTAGGTGGGTTCAGTCCTTTTCCTGAGTATCTGACTCCTGTCACAGCCGTCTGCCTATCGAGGAGGGAGCTGGGGCAGTAAGTGACGTTCACAGGCTGCTTTTGGAGGATGAAGCCGATTTGGAGCAGTGTTGGTGGCCCTGCCTGCAATGCAGGGGGTTCCTCCTGCTCCAGTACAAAGTACTGATGAGCTCTGTTCGATAGGAACGACCCGCAGGGGGAGCTGAGCAGGAGGAGGAGGTGTTGGCAAGTGGCCATCAGCTTGCCCTAGGGCCCAAGTCTGAACATGTTTGGTTGAATGGCATCAGAGGAGAAAAATTAAACTCTTAAATTAATACTTTCGGCCTCAGTGATTAGAAGTAATTAATAATGCAGGTGAGAAAGCATACTTACTCTTTCAGCACTCTAAATTAAGAGAGACCTATTTTTCAGAAAGCTATATCACATCACGTCTCATTGTTCCATGGGGTTTTTTGGATTTGAAGGAGCACTGCAGATGAGACCTGGTTAGGCATGGACTTAAAATCAATTTGCAAGTGTCTGCACAGGCTCTGTGAACAGTGTGGAGGGGGCCCTGGGGAGGAAACTTCCCTGTTTTCCTACAAATTGCTGCTTGACGCTTGGCCCTGCCTGTTTTGAGAAGGGGAGGTGGTGTCTGTGAGAAGGTGGGGAGGGAACAGCTGAGACGCCTCAGAGCTCTCGCAATGTTGTGGCAGGCCCCACCAGCCCTGGTGAAGATAGTATCCAGGGCTGCAGCACACTGGTAGCAGGCCTGCAGAGAGAATGTTTCATTAAAGTGTTGTTTACTTTTTATTCCTTATGTTTTTCTTCAGATACAGCACATGGGAGCCAGAGGATCATATCTTGGACCCTCGGCTAGTAGTGGCTTACGAAGAAAAGTAAGGGTGCATGTTCTTTGTCTCCCTGAACACCAGAAAGGAAATACTGTCTTTATAACATTATATGCATGAAGTGCCCCAATGTCCCTACTTCAGTCAAAGATGAGATGTATAGCAATGAATCCTGCTTGATTTCTGTACCTTGATGTCGGTTGAGATGGACAAGAAAAGGTTAAGGCAGCTTTGATTGGCAGTGTTCAGGAAATGAGGCCAAGAACTGGCAGCGTTGAGCCAAAGAACAGTCAGTCTCAGGTTTTAATCAGGTCCAGAGCTGGACTGGAGTGATGTGAGGTGATAAGTTTCTCTAATCCATCCTTCATCTGCTATGTGAGAGAAATTCCCCTATTGCAAGGCTTTCACTCCTACAGGAAGCAATTCTGGGATGTTTTCCAAGTCCACTCTGGTCACCATTGGGTTTTAGTGAAGGAAATTGAGGGGAGGTGAGTTGAGAAACGTTGAAGTCCCTATTAGGTTTTATGCTGTGGTATATAGTACTTGATTTGTATTCCTCTTTCACAGGGAAGAGAGAGACCGTGCATCGGGGTACAGGAAAAGAGGCCCCAAACCAAAGCGCCTCCTACTGCAGGTAGCCTCTTGCTCTGCTGTGTATTTCTAACTCTTAGCAGCTCTGCTGCTCTTCTGCTCTCAGGGGGTGGGAATTGCCTGTTGTATGGACAAAATTTGAGGTAACAAGTGAACACACTACCGTGATATCAGTGGTTAGGCAGAGAGCTTTAACCTGTTAGCTGAAGAGCTATATCATTTGTCTTCAAAAAAAGCAAAATAAAATAAAACAACAGCTCTTGCTCTGTGAACTGGGATTTTATAAACCAAGGGCCTGAGTTGTTGCAGGTTACCTGGTTTGTCTGTTCTTTTAATTTTATTGTGAGCTTGGACTTTTCATCAAGTTAAAGGTAGCCACTGTTTGGAAGCAGAGTTTCAGCACGTTCCCAAGCAAGGTAGCCAATCCTAGGAAGTGCGTATTAGGAAGAGCTTAGATGGCAGTTGAAGAGGTGAGAGAAGCAGTGTTGTAGAAGCAACACACCTTATCCTAGCTCACCTGGATGTTCAGGGACTGAACAAAGAACAGTTTCCTGGTTCCCAAGGTGGAGCCCTGCCTGTACTATCAGATGTCCGCTCTGACCCTTTCTGTGTTGATGTCTTGGCAGCGGCTGTATGGCATGGACTTGAGGAGTGCCCACAAGGGAAAGGAGAAGCTCTGTTTCTCTCTTGCACGGAGATTTGGAGGAGGAGACAGTAGCCTGCCAGGGGCCACCAAGACAGGGCAGGCTGAGTTCCCAGAGAAGACTGGAGGAGCAGTCCTTCCATTCTCTCTCCGGAAGCAACGCAAAAACCAGAAGTACCTGCGACTGTCAAGGAAGAAGTTCCCCCGCATGGCGAGCCTGGAGAACCGAAACTGCAGGCATGAGTTTTTCCTGAGTGATGCAGTTGGCCTAGAGGCCAGGCAGGGCCCTGAAGACTGGGAGGCCACGCAGCACACTAGCAAAGAAGGTAAGGTCAGATACCCATCGGCTGTGAAGTTTTGGGGCATGTGAAGGATGCTCTGTGTCCCTCCTCCTTGGTTACCTCCACCTGGGCTTGTGGTTTAGATCAGGTCCTCAGAGCAGCTGTTACTGGCTCATATTGTGGCCCTCTTGTTTGCAGGTGTCTTTCTTGTTTGAAGAGCACAGATTAATCTGGTTTTTTTGGTGCTGTTGCCTCTCTGTAGTCCTACATCTGTGATGCCTCTCCCAGTGTTGTAAAACGTGCAGAAGATAGTGCAAATTACTCCCGTCTTAGAGTTTCCTCCTAGCAGAGGTGACACACAAGTGTGATAGTCATGAACTCCACCTTTGTCCACATATCCATGTGTGCTCATCCTGCTGCTCGGCTCATAGGAGCTTGGCTGGCAGTGGACAAGCTTGGATACCAGCACTCCTCATAGTGCTGCTCTGAGAAGCATACAGGAATAATGCTAGGAACCCATAGTGCACTCCCCTGCTCCCTTCTTCCCTTTCTTCCCCACACCCCTCTAAAGTCTTTTGCAATAGAGCTATGTGAGAGGAGGATGAGAGATGAAGTAAGGATGGTTAACTCCTGCCTCATCCCACTGAGTAGGCAGCATGAGTGTGGGCATGGGATGTCCAAGCACATTTGGCATTTTAAGGAGGGATACCAGCATCTTGTGCAGGAGAGCTGTGGGATGTGTGTGTTGTTCTCAGTTACCAGGGCAACTCTATCCTTGCATTATTAGAGCTTCTGAAGGCGTAGCTTTCCTGAGGAGTAGAAAAACGGGGCTTGTGCTTCTTGTAGTAGCTAAGGGAATCCTGTTACTCCTTGCTAGGAGTAGCTGTTAGCCAGGCTGGATTAGGCAGGATTTTAGGGAGAGGACTGTGTTCTGGGAATCAATGCTATTCCCTCCTTTCTGAGAGGGACTGGAACAGTGCCCAGAATCCAGGAAGGCAACAATGAGAGTAGCACAGGGGACCCCAGTGTTATATCGTGGCAGTGGAAAAATGTGTGGGGCTGTTCTCCCCTAGAAGTGTGGGGCTCTAAAGCACTTGGGGATCGTAAGAGTAAGTGGCACTACAGAATTGTAAAACTGTTGTTGTTCTCCCCTTGACATACGGTCTGCATGGAATCCCAGTTGTTGGTAGGGGGGACTGGACTCTTTCTGAGGTGAAAGTAGGCACCCTAGGTGCTTGAGGCAGAAGCCAGGAAATACACTCTTAAGGGGGCTTGTTCTTTGCCCAGGTTGGGATCACAGGGTATAAAGTACAGGTAGAGTGACACGGCGAGGGTGTGTTTTCCTTTTTCTCTCTCTGTTTATGTGGCACTCTCTGGGAGTTCAGGGGAAGTGGGGCTTTGGTTGGCAGAGGGGACTGATAATTATTCATACAATGAGAAAGTGCAGTGGTTCTTGGGTTTTCTGTATGGAGCTGTCTGGGAGAAAAGGAAGTATATGAGAAAGGGAGAGCAGCGTTTCCATGGAGTACTATTGATGGATTTTTGAGAGAATCACACCCAGGCTGCATTGCAGATGCACTACGAGGCAGGCCCTCCATTTTGGATCCATTTGACTCCTATATGAGTATCTGAAGACAGTGTTTAAGCGTTTTTGATATTTGACTTTTCAGCAGGGTAGGGCATTTGAAACAGGTGAGCTCACAGAGTGTGCATTGGTGACACAAAACCAAATCAGGGGCTGAGATGGGGTGAGAGGCATCAGGGAATTGTGGATGGTTAGATGAGTTGGGTGGTTTTGTAGGGTCTTTTGACCTCTCTAGGCTGCTCTGATGCCACTGTGTGTCTGGACACCTTTGTTACTCTTTCCTTTTCCCATTATGTCCTGCAGTGATCCTTCATTTTCACTTAGCCTCTGAGGGGAGGGCTTGCACGTGCTCTTTCTTGCTTTGCACGTGCAGACTCAAGCTGATTTCACCTACTTTTGTCAGAAAGGAGACTCTTTTTCCATCCCTTCCCTTCCCTCTCTTCTTTCTCCCTCACCTTCTCTCTGACTAACATGCTCTTATCTGCCTTTCCTTCTGCAGCAGATGTGGATGCCAGTCTCCCTTGGATCCCCACTGTGCCCCCCAGTGAAGTGACAGTGACAGACATCACAGCAAACTCCATTACCGTCACTTTCAGAGAAGCACAAGTGGCTGAGGGCTTCTTTCGAGACCGGAGTGCACAGTTCTGAATCTCTGTTTGCAGTGCTCCCCAAAACCAGTGCTTTTAGGGTGGGGTTCGGGAAGGGTTACGTTATCCCTTAAGAGAAAAAAAAATCCAAAATGTCTCCTCTTCAAATGTTTACAGAGACCTTTTTTTTTTTCTCCTTTTTCCCCTTTCAGATACGCAAAAAAGGGCAGTGTTGGGGGTGTCTGTTTGTCATTGCTTTGTCCAGTTGAAAAACTGACAGCCCTTTCCCTGGCAAAGACTCCCTCCTTGATGTGAAAGCAGCAAGCTGAACAATTCGCCTTTTATCCTGTCAAGTGGCGGCAGCTGCATTTGTGGGGAGAGGGCATGTGGAGGTGGAAAGAGAGCTGGATCTCTAGCCTGCTGCCTTGCTCTGCCATTGATATCCTTTGGATAAAGATACATCTCTGTGCATTGCTCTTCCCACCTTCCTCCTCCCTCTCTTCCTGCAGCATTGAGAGGCGATGGATCCTACCTGTGTAGATAACTCGAGCCTGTTAGGACTTTCTCTCCAGTGCTGTTTTCCTTGTGGCCTGCTGTCAGGACTTCAGAACCGTATTTGCCTGCCTGTGGTAAGTCAGTCTTTGCAGCACGGGGCCATATAGGCAGCAGAGGTTTCTCCCTTTGACTGTTGATCATGCGGAAAGACTGAAATGCATCTCTGAAATCTAAATTGGCAACGCAAATTCAATTTGCCCTCATTAAAATCTCAGAAACCCAGCACAGTTAGGACATACCATTCTGTATATGCTAAACAGGATTTCCAGGCTTGGCTCTGCTGTGTGAGGAATGCGTTATGGAAAGTGGGGTCTTCTTACCCTTTGCCAAATTCAGTATTAATAACAAATGCTACCCTGAATTTGTAGTAATAAGTGGGTTGAAAACCGATCCCTCTCCCCTGAGAGGAAGGGCTAATAGGACAACTGAAGCATTGCCTGGCACTGCAAAGATATCCAAGAAACTGGCACAGGCCCAGGATGCAGGAATTGAACAGAACTGAGCTAGAAATGGACTTTGATTAGCAGCAAATTCTGTTTTTGGATCCCATAGAGAGATCCAAGGTAAACAACATGTGGGGAAGGCATGTAGTAGATTTGAGGAGGGGAAAAAAATTCTTAGCAATGAGAATTCTTGGACTGTACTGCCTGAGTGATATTCTTCCATGACTCCAGTCTCCTCACAGTATCTGTGATCCTGTACTACTTTACTGATAGGAACTTCCCCTTGGAAGGCTTAGAAATCTTTGCCAAGGAAAGTGGTCTGCATTTCAATAGACCCTGCCTAATCTTGCACTTAAAAATGCCTTTTGCTGGACTGCCTGTGACACTTCGAGGTTTTTGAAGAATTGATGTATTTTGAGTTGGTAGATTAGCATAGCATCTGTTCTTGCACATGCATGTTCTCTTCCATTTTTAAAAGCAAATTTTATTTAAATAACTTAATTTTTTAAATATAGACCTTTTCCTATGGAAACCATGAAAAGTAAGCTAAAGTGGGAACTGCAGGACAGAGTACCTGCAGGGTAACATTGGCTAGTCATGATAAACTGCCCTCAAATCCTTTGTTTCCTCACCCCACCCCACCTGAAGCATCTCATATGCTCTATTTATTCTAAACTAAGCTATGGGCCTTCTGAGCTGACACACATGTGAAAGTCCTCATTGTATTCCTCTGAGGGGCTTGGCTGCTGGCCTGCAGAATTTGGGAGCCTGGAGCTTCTGGTCCTCCAAACATCTACTTTTTGCAAAGTGCTTGGACTGCCCCTGTGGTTTTTATCAAAAGCAGGTTTTACCTCAGAAACGACATGGCAGTTCACTGTAGATTTAGGATTTCCCCTTCCATCTCAGAACTCCTTCAGCAAGCCTGTCTTCCACTGTGTCACAGCAGTTTCAGGACCACTGGGAAGATCTTGAATTTCTGAACTGACCTTTTGCCTCTCAAAGAAGTAAGATGGGAGTTCTATTATGGAGAAATCTGAGAGGGTGAGAAGTGGAAGCTGGGGAGGGGAATTATGAGGTGGGAGGAAGAGTGAGTGGGAAAGAAGCTTGCAGTAGCTAGCAAGGGCAAACTGATGAGGTAAGCATGCAGGCGCAGGATGTTTGTTGAACGTGGGTGTCCAGAGCGAGGCTTCTGTGTCTGGAGTTGCACCCTCTTCTGCAGGATGTGGGGTCAGACAGTCTTGTTATCGTCATCCCCCCACACACACCCTCTTCCTGACACCTGCCAAATGTTCTGAATCCGTGCATCTCCTGTTGAGACCAGTGTTGAGACCACCACATGGCCGAGTCCACTCTTGCAGGTTGTAGCAGGTCAGGTAGTGATGGTTGGAGAAACATCACATTTTAGCTTATTTTTAAAAAAGCCTTGAACTGCAGCTTATCCTCCTAGATCTTGATAGCATTTATAGGATCTGGTTTCTTTATTCTAATGGCAGCAACTGCTGCCTTTGTCATGTCTTCATCTCAGCATAAAAATACACCAAAAAAAGCTTCCTGTTAACTAAGTCCCTGGCTTTGGCTGACATCGGAAGCAATACCACTCCTGCAGCAGGAAAGAGCTTGTCCTAATAAACTAGATTTCCATCCTCTGCTTTCTTTCCACTCACCAGCTGACACTTCTCAACGCTTTGTTTTGGCATTTTTCTTTAAACATATTTTCTTCCTCTTGCAGCAGAGTTTTCAAAGACCTGTGGTGGTCTTTCAAAGAGGATCCACCCACAGTTTCATATCTTAATCATTTTTTTTGGATCAGGCTAGCTTGTGTTCTGCGGGTGACTAATCATCTCGCTGCACGAAGTGTGGAACAAAGTACCTGGCTGCCATGCTGCTTTGTGTCAGTGAGGAGTTAACTTTAATCGGGTTAAGACGCAACAAGCTGCATGTGCGTGGGTTTGGGGGTGGGGGGTGTGAAGAGGAGTTTGTGGTAGGAAACTAAGCAGTTACTTCGTTGGCGTGGACTTTTTTTTTGACATTCATGAATTCTTGTTTATCTTAAAGATCTTTCTGAGAAGATTTTTCTCCTGATCTTTTTAAAAAATGTGGCTCTGTTCCACATTGTCTGGTGACATATTGTTGTAAATTTCCTTGGTAGAGCTGGTCTTCAGGGAGTTTAAAATTAGCTTTATTCCACCTCTGCAGGGGTAGAGATGTATGGGGGTTTTACTAGTGATGGCAAGAGAGGTTGTCTGGGTTTGTCTCTTCTCCCCAGTACTGTCCGTCTGCCAGTTTAACCCAAAACACAAAAATTGAATTGGGACCTCTTGTACTAACATATCATGAAAATCAGATGCTGCGCTCCGAGCTTTGTTAAGCATTCCGTTTGATTAGAAGAGCCAGAATAGCATCCAGCTGAAGCTGAGTTTAATAATTCTATTTGAAGCACAAGCTGAGAATAGAAATGGGCTAACTCTCCCATACCTCGTTTGGCTCAATGGCTGTAAACAAGAAAAACAAACTTCAGTCAGTGGAAATTACTGAACTGTACACAAGAAACAACCTTTTCAGAGAAGAACTAATCTAATGGTCATTCTTAGAACTGTTTCCATGTGAGAATTTACCAGCAGCATTTTGGAAACAGGTTTTTATTTCACAGATCTTCTCACAGTGAACTCTCTGTATATATGACAGAACTGAGTGGCTTCATGAAACTGGAAAGCCTTTATTGTTAACACTGTGTTTAAAAATTATGTGGAAAGCGAGGTATATATTCCTCAATGAGGTATATATTTCTCTGTTTCTGAGTGGTTAGAAACTAGATGTTATTGCTCTGATATATAAGTGATGCCTTGGAACAGCAAGTTTTAACACGTACATAGTGGCATTAAGTAACCTCATAGCTCCTGCATGCTCCTTATTGTCTTGCATTTGCTTGGGGGCCCTTCTGCTTGTGAAGTCAGACTGAGGTGATTTCTTTTGGGTTTCTTTTTTTTTTTCAAGCAAGGCCAGGATATTATTGTGAGAACACCCAAAAGCAGTTCCATTTGCCAAAATAAGCCCAAATTTGTTAGTGAATTGACTCTTGTTTATGTCAGAGTCTCAGACGTAAAAAAGCTTGTTGAGAAGTGAATGGCTTTTTTTTGTTATTAGTGTTGTGCAACTGTCCAGAATTATTGTTCTGGTGTTTTTGTGACTGAATGTATAATATTGTTTGTTCACCTCACAGGGGGCCCTTTGCCCCAGTAATGTTTCCTGCTGTACGCCAGCTAGTGCTGTTTGATGGTTTCACTGGAACAGAGAAGGGAGGCCTCACAAGGGTCAAAAAATAGGCAGGGTAGTTCATGCAGGACCCTCTGTGGTAGCCACAACAAAGGCCAGGGTGCGGAAGACAGCGGGGGCTGTCAGCCACATCTGTGTATTAAGGAAGGCAAAGTCTACCACCACTTCTTTACCCCTTCCTCTCCTCTCAAGCTTTAAGCTTTTGTTTTCTGAAGTAGGGAAAGTGCAAAAACCTCCTTTTATAGAGCTAATTAGATCTACCCATCTTCTGTTCCTCCTTGGCTTACCTGCAGCCTAGGAAGAAGAGGGCAGTGGGTCTTTCTGGGAGGATAGTAGGGGCAGCTGCCAGTCAGGGGAGGGAGGGACAGAGTTTCCTAAGAGTCGCTCTCACTAGGTGTTTGAGGACAGGCTTTTAGGTGAACTGGCAGTTGAGAGAGAAAATTTGTTAGAAACAAAGAATTTGTAATGAAACTGATCCCTTGCATCTGCAGGTGGAATTCCGCATGGGCCCTGTGGAGAGGAGGTAGTGATTATTGCCTTTATGTATCTGTCTTCTACCATTTGGGAGTGCAAGGGAGATGTGTATGTTAATAACTTGCATAGGGTAACTTCTGCATGAGAATGCATAGCATTGGCACATACAGGTAAAAGGAACACATTGCTTTTGGCCTGCCTGTCATAGAAGTTTTCCCCAAGGGTATGATAAACTTGTTTTGAGACAGTAGCTTATGATCAAGAGGCTGTGTTATCCTCTGCTGAACTTTCTGTCCTCGCAGAAAAAGTGTGAACCTTCTGGGTGTCAAACCACCTGGATTCTCCCCAGGCAGGTGGTCGAGATGGGAAGACCCATAGAACAGCACTAAGACAACTGGAAGGACAGAGAGAAGCCATCACTTGAAATGGAATTCAGACCTTTCAGATCCTTTCCTGTAACAAGCACTTGTGTAGAAATTACCCCTTTTTCTCTTCCACATCCTTCTCTTTCACCTTTAATTTCTTAAAAGTACAGTGGCTGAACAGGGAGCAGGTGGGAGATGATCCCTAGTTAACTGGGAGTTGCAGAGAGGTACAGATCTCAGTGGAAGCACATAATGGCTGACAGGAAAGTGATGGATTGCTACAAAGTTGGAGTGGGGTAGAAGCCTTGCTGCTGAGATTGCCTCATTTGCTGTCGGCTGTCCTGCAAAAATGGTAGGGATTCTTGTCCAAGAGTGCCAGTCAGATGCCGAAAGGGAGAGCTCCTAAGACTGCTCATAACCTCTGTCACAGCTTATCTCTTCACTGGAGTAGAAGAGTTTTGGCTGGGAGGGGGATCTTGGAGGAGGAGGAGGTGGAAAAACTTTTTTTTATTATTACTGTTTTTTAACAAGAAAATGTAGTGTCAGCACAAAGAAGCTTTTTTGCAAATCTGTCAAAATGTTAAGCAGCTTTTTTTTGCTTTTAAATCAGAAGTATGTTTTGAAGCACTTTGGAAACGCAAAGCACTAGGAGTGCTAAGTACTCCTTATCGTCTGTCTAAAAGTGGCATTTGAAAAGCAAAAGATGTATCTGTTTCAGGCCGCTGGCTGCTCCTTATCATTTTTCCAGAGCTGCCATCCAGCCCTTTGCCTCCCTCCCATGGCTACAGGGGAGTGTGCTCTGCCATGCCAAGGAACGGAGGGCTCCCTAAGGAAGGGGAGGAGACTTCTTAAGTCCCTGGATCACCTTTGGGGTGCAGGTTGGCTTCCTCCTTCCCCACCTCCCTTGAACAAGGAAAGGGAAAAATGAAGTAGAGTTTCATTTTGTGTGGTCCTAGTCTGGAACTATGACCATTTCTTCCAGCTCCGGAGACACCTTTGCAGAGTTTCCGTCTGAAAAATTGCACCTTATTAGCTTAATTGAGGAACGGGGACATGTCTGTCCTTCTGCAGGGAGTGGGGAGAGGAAGGGAGGGTGAACCAGGAGCGCTGTATTCAGTAGCTGCTGGATTTTTCCAGAGGCCTTTTCCTCACCTCATCTTCAACAGAATGGCAACAAACGAGTTAAAATAACTTAGTGAAGCTTTTATTCTGTGTATCTCAAGGACCTTTTGAGCAGACTAACGAGAGAGTCCTTACCCAGCCAGCTCCACAGCATGGGGAGATGACACCCCAGTTCTCTCACTGGGTTTTCAGCACCAACCTTTTCCCTCAGCATACGCACATCATTTGGAAACTTTTGCACACTAACTCATCTTACTTGGTGTGCTCCCTTTCTGTTGGAGGGGGGAAGATGGGGGATGACAGGGTCACTTAGAGGGGAGGGTCCCCAATTATTTTTGTTCCTTTCTCATTGGTTGTTGCTGTTGTTCCCGTCAGCACGCTAGACTATCAGAGTCTTTGCACACAGAAAGCTTCCTTTTGCACAGAATGAGCTTCTAGCTTTTGTACAGACTAATTGAATGTATTTGGGGGGAGGGGGGGAAATAGGGAGTAAACCAATTCCAAACAAACCAATCAGAGTATAATGCCTTTTCTGAGCAAGTATGTGCTGTAAAAGGAGACTGTAATAGCAAAGGGAGGGCAGGCTCAAGTATAATTTGACACAAAGTGTGGTTTTATTTTTGTACTGATATGGATAAGAGACTGTACAGCATCTATTTATTTAGATGATTTATGTGGTAAATGTTGCAAACAAAATTATTAAAATATTAAATATGAGAACTGACATTTACTCCTTGGTCTGTTTGTGTGGTCACTTACCTCCGCTCACTTTAATTCTACAGCTGAATTATTTTCCACCAGTTACCTCTCTTGGTATAAACATGCAGTGCAGCTGGAAAAGGAAGGCAAAAAGTGAATGCATATGTGAGAAAGATCAGTAAAGAAGGATCAATGAAGAATGGAGACTGCAAAAGGCTGTTTCTGACATTACTCATTATTTTGATTAGAGGAGGTCAGCTTTTTATTAATTTTTAACCCCCTGGGTTAGGGCTGTACAGAGGTGACTGGGGACAGGTGGTCTTTGATGGATTATAATTTGAAGAGGAGAACAGCAAAGGCAGGTTGACTGCTACTTTGGGTTATGGGAGTTTTCTACATCCTTGCACAAGGCTGTGGTGCCAGGACAGCTCTGCCAGCACCAGGAGAGTGTGGGTGTACCCTGTATCCTATGTCTCTTGTGGGATGGAGAAAATCTGAGACAAGGCTTGGGCTGCCAGACACGTTTCACGCTGGTTGCCAGCAGGGAAGCAGCTCTCCTCCAAGCCAAAATTTCCAGTGGGTTGTCCTGCAGGGCTTCCAAGGACCTGTTCAGGAGCACAGCTGCTCCTAGGCAGAGTTCGGCCCCTGTTCACACGAGGTAATGCAGGGCTTAGCCGAGGAGCCCAGGTACTGGAACTGCTCATACTCTGTGGAGAAGAATCCCAAATGTCAGTCTACTTCAGTGCCTGGCCTGCTCCCTCAAGGCATGTATCCCTCCATCCTCTGTGGAGGGGCAGACTAAGCTGTTTATTGAGGTGTCATGGCAAGAGAATGGGGCTGTCCAAGATGGCTATAGTAGATGTAAGGTGGGGGTGAGCCCTGCACCTGAACACAGCTGTGACATCAATCACAAAACATGCAGAGCAAGAGCAGAGGGGGATGGAGTGCATTTCCTGAGTTGGTCATGGCTCAAGGCTGTGTGGTTAGGTCTTGCCCATGTTACTGAAGCACCATCAGCATGCTTGCCTTGAGCCAGGGAGGCTGGAGCTGCGTGATTGCATTTGAGAAGGACTCCAGCCAGCCACTTACTTTCTGGCAGCAGCACCAGCTAGCGAGTCAGGTGAAGTTGTAAGAAACTGCAGTGCAGAATTACGGGAAAGCCTACTCTGGAGGTTGTGTCTTCCAGCCCCTGCCAACGCTGCAGAGGCTGGCTGGCACTGGAAACTCACAACAGCTTGTCCTCTCGCATGCATGTGTTGGCTGGATTAAAGGTTAATCTGGGCAGTACTTCTATTTTTTAATAATCTGTTGCTATGCCGCCCCTCTGATCCATGCAGTGCAGCCAGCTCGCCTTGCACAGCTCTCCCCTTCGGAAGGCTGACAAGGGCACTTGGCAAAAGGGGAACCACATGCTTTGAGGAGCCTGGTGTTCTCTAAGAAGCACAGAGTGAAATTCAGTGTGTGACCCCTACGATGGCAGTCACTTCTTGTCTGTTCAGTGCCACACACCTTCCTTTCTCCTTGGTCCTTCTCTTCCCAGCATTTTGCACACCAATTGACTGTTTTTAAATCAAGAATGCAAGAAACCTGGGGGACTAGTGTAATCACCCCAATGCAGGGGCAGCCTGGGCAGCTGGGCTGCTTTTAGAAACTCTCAGGCAGGCCCCAGGGATATCATAGCTCCCCACCAGTGTAATGGCCAATCTTCGCGAACGAAGATTTGGGAAGGGCTAACCCCATGTGGGTGTGCCCTTCCAGCCTGCGCAGTGGATTTTTTAGGTGAGGCACAGCGTGCGCAGAACTGGCCCCACCGTTTAAGTCCTGAGGTTCATTTGCCATGGCCAAGCAAGCTTGGACAGCGACAGTGAAGTCCTTAGGACTATCTACAGTACCCGGTACTAACCAGGGCTGACCCTGCTTGGCATACGAGATCTGACAGGGAGGCATTGAACTGCCGGGGACGGTCCCTACTGAGACTCGAACTCGCGACCTTGGAATTCGGAGACCGGAGTGCTCTCCACTACACCACGGGACCGCCACCAGCGTAGGCACAGCGCAAAGCCCATGGGCCTTCTCCTCTCTGCTACATCAGAAAGTTAGTGGGCCTGCAGAGTGGTTGTTCTTGCCACTGCTTGGGCCATGCTGAGCCACCCATACCTGGTATGCGGGGAGGCATGTGGTCAGCTCTGAGGGATCTGCCTCTGTGTGTGTATGTTCCAGAGTTGCAGTGGGGAAATCGCAGCCCATTTTGACCTGGATGACCATAGGGTTGCTGGGTGTGTGCAGCTGCACCCACTCCTGGTGTGGGTGAGGGAGTGACCGTTTCCCTACTGAAACCTGCCGCTCCCGACAGTGACCTCCCTGGAGCCCCCTGCAGTGGAGCCAGTTGATGGACCCTTGGAGCTGTTCTCATGGAGATAAGCGGTGCTACTCCTGGCAGGTCCACAAAAAATGAGCCTGGAGGCAGCTACTGGCTTGGAGCAGGTGAGTTTCCCATTATCAAGCGCCACTTAAAAAATACATAAAAATGTTCTTCCACCTGCTGCTGTCCCCCTGTGCCTTTACAGCGCTGGCCAGTGGTTCTGGTGAGAAGGGTCTTGTTGCCTCCCAGTGCTAGCAAGAAATGCTACAGTGTATCCTATGGTCTATCCTGTGGCACCAGGGTCTTGCAGACAGCGAGGTGCCAGAAAAATACTTTATTTCAGTGTCTGTAGTGAACAATAGCTTTTCCGGGAGAGCCATCTTCCCAGGTGGGGGTTTTTTTAAGTGTTTTACTGGAAATGTGAATGAAACAAAGGAAACACCCAACAATGCCCTGAACAGCTGGATATTCTGCTACTATTTTGCTTTTTGAGAGTAAAAGTTAGATGAAAGTGTTAGGGAATACCTGTGCAATGGCAGCTCGCAGTGATTTGAGCAGGCGCTGTGGCTGGAAAGAAGGTTCTGCTGACAGGTGGGGAAAGAAAATAACTAGAAAGAGCACATGGAACCCCCTGAAGTGCTGCTGCTCCTTCTGGTCCATGAATCAGGGTGCCTTGTGCTCCTGCCCTGAGGCGAGGTGTGCTGTTCATGACCCATACATGTGTTTCAGGACAGGGCCATCAGTCTTGGCTTCTGCACATGTGTTTGTTTAGCCATGTAAAGACTTTTCCCCCTTTTGATTTTGGGGTGCCCGCTTTTTAGGGCAGATGATAGTGCTGGTTGAAAGTTCAGTTACTTGACACTCAGCTACAAGTGCAAAAAAAGTTGTTTAAATGAATTGAGCAGTAACAAACACGCTAATTTAAACATGGATGGTGTTAATGAACACTTAATGTGCAAAGTTAAAAAAGTGAAGAGCAAAATGCAATGAGTGTGATGGACTTGTTCTTTTGAAGTCACCTTCAAGCATATGAAGAATTGAGATTAAATAGAAAGTGACATCTGGAGAAACAGAACAGTTCAGAAGAGCACTTCAGGTGAGAGTCTTAGGGCTTTGTTCTTGCCTGGCCTGTGATGCCAAATACCTGAGAAAGGGCCTCTTACAGCCTATTCTGGAAGCAAGTGCTATGACTTAAATGCAGAATTATCAGTGGTGAAGCACACTGTGGTTTAGTCCCTGAACACAGAAACACCTCAGTTCTCTGAATTTTTTGCCTGTCCTGGACCAGGGGCCATGTGACTGTCCATTTGCTGTCTCTGTCAGCATTCATCACCCTCTCTGGTCGTCCCACTTTGAATGGGGACATGGTGGTGGGGAGCAAGTCCTCTCCTGAGTCATTTTTCCTCTGCTTATGGTGGCTGCAACATTTCGGCTGCTAAGGTGAGAAAGAACAAAACACCCTGACAGATCTTGCTTGAGTCACAGGTAGTGAGGAAAACAGTTTCTCCTACCTGCCTGCCTTGACTTCAGGAAATCCATCCCTGCTAGTACTGATATTATAGCCATAATATGGTTGTTTCCAGAATATCCTCCTTCAGAGTGAGACCCCTGCGCTGGAGGAGGAAAGGGAAAGGGAAGGTGAGAACAAATGGAGAAAAGGTTAGCAAAGGCCACAGTGTTTTGTGGAAAGAAGACTCTATATCCAGTGAGGTTATAGAGAGGTTTGTTTATTCCAGGCCTGGGTGCATGGGGGATAGTTCCTCCAAAAACGTGCACACCTGGTCGAGTTAACAACTGGTTTATATGCAAGTAAGTTATACATATTTATTATTCTTTATGCATAAACATTATTTTCTTTGCGAGGGCAGGGCTATTATAATGAGTTTCTAGAACTGATTTCCATTTTCTCTGCCCATGCCACTCCTTCTCGCACCTTCGCTTTTCCTCCTGGTAATCGGGATGGGTCTCTGGTGGTCTTTGGGGATGAAATTGGTTGTCTTTGAGGATGAAGTTAGTGGTCTTCCTCTCGTGAACTTTTTACCTTTTGCTCAAAACCGCTTCAAACTGGACTTGTTGGCAACTGTAACTGGTCTAATTGGCGAATTTCTCTACTTATCTTGTTCTTTTGACATATTTTCTGATTTATCTTCATTTCATAGGGTATCCTGGCTGTTTTAATTAGTCCAAGAGGCTCGGGGGCCTCTTGGTATGGCATCTTCAAGGACAGGTCTGTACCTTGTGATTTTTGCTGTATGTTATACAGTGGATTTTATAATAACTACTAAGCAAACTCTATGATAGGTATATTGATTAATAACATTATAAATTAATAAGCATAAGTCCCCCAATCAACAGTGGGTGGAAAAAGAGCAGCAAAAGCAAGTAAGACACTGCCAATGGCTCTCATCACAGCCCCGACTTTTTCCAGAGGGTACCTGAAATGCACCCCCTCCTCACCCAAGAAACAGGTGAGCAGGACAACAGACTGTGCCGGGTGTACCTCCAGCTAAGGGAGGACCCTGAGCTCCACACAGCAACAGCTGCAGGGCCGAGAGCTTCCATTTTGAATCCCAGAGAATGATTTTTGACTGAGTTTTTTGCCCCTTTGTCTTTATAGCACCTGCAAGACGGTGTAAAGCACGCTGTAAATTAATTAGGGTTTTGCAGAAACAGGGCAGGAAATTCCTCTAAGTGACTTAACATTTTTCTGGTATTTTTACAGGTTTATGTAGCATGCTTGGCACATTTGCCTTGCAGTACCTTATACTGGCTCAGAAACTGGACCTTATACTAGCACACATGCACTCCAGCCGAATAAAGAATAAAGATAACAAGGATTTAAGCGCTTTTACTACACATTTTTGCCATTGGTGTGTGCTTTGGGGCTGCCTGTGCTTTCCCGCTGGCGAGAGGGGGGGTGACGGTGCATCCGCAGCGGGAGGAGAGGCGGCTGCCGCCATTGTGTTAAGTGAAAAAAGGCCCCGTTCTGGCGGGAAGGGACAGCGCGGCGGCCATGCCGGGGGTCTGCCCTGGCGGGGTTCGCTGCCGCCCCCTCCGTGTCCCTCCCGGCTGTGCCGCGGCCCGGGGGGCGCGGCTCCTTTAAGGGCCTTTACCCGCGGGGAGCCGAGGGGGGGTCAGGCGCGGGCGCGGCGGGAGGGGGCGCGCGGG
>VWZD01006533.1:423768-444118 GCA_013396695.1 Sakesphorus luctuosus
GCCGGGCCACGCCGCTGGCCCGCCCGCCGGGCCCCCGCCTGGCCCCCGCCTGGCCCCCGCCTCATAATCTCTTCTACCCCCCCGCCCCCCGCTCTTTCTCCCCTGTGTGTTTCAGGGGCGCATCGAGTATCTGGTGAAATGGAAAGGCTGGGCCATCAAGTGAGTGCATCCCTCCCGGGCTGCGGGGGCGGGGGGCGCAGGATGGGACAAATGGGGGTGTCTGTGTCTGTGCGCGGCTACGGGGGGATTTGGGCGCTAACCCATCCGCTTGTCCCCCCCGCTGCTCCCGCCCCGGCAGGTACAGCACCTGGGAACCCGAGGAGAACATCCTGGACTCCCGTCTCATCGCCGCCTTCGAGCAGAAGTGAGTGCTCATCCCTCACCCGGGCTGGGGGGGCTGCAGCATCAGGTTTGGCTTTGGGTGGACAAGTGGGAAAGAGTGTCCAGGCTCTCCTTGTTTCTTTTTTTTTCCTTTTTTTTCTTTTTTTTTTTGAAAAAAAAGAAACCCCAAACTTGTATGCCTCTGTTTCTCCCTTTGGGAGAAGTTTTAACTTCTTGACAAATTTGATTCCCTAAAGGGAACGAGAGCGTGAGCTGTACGGGCCCAAGAAGAGAGGACCTAAACCTAAAACTTTTCTGCTGAAGGTAACTCTTATTTAAATAACTTAGGCCTAGCCAAATGTTTCTCAAACCTTTCCGATGCATGCCCTTGGAAGGACTGGACTTTCAAGTGACTTCTGCCTGATGCCTGGCTCTGGGAGCGCGGGGAAAACCCGACAGGAAAGAGGGGGTGGGCAGAGGCGCAGAAGCGTGAGAGGGGAGAGCGAGTGTGCGTGCGACGGGTGCCTCAGCAGGACGGGTGGCACATGCAGATGTGCGTGGTGAGGCTGCAGTCTCTTTTTCCAATATCCTCTCCCTCTCACGGCCTTCTGCTGCCGCAGTGGAGAGCTAGCCAGCCCTGCTCCCTCTTCCTTCAGCAGCCTGTTCCATCCAGCCCGTGCTCTGCAACTTAGCAGCACGCTGAGCGGTCAGGCAGCTGAGGCGGGAATCCCGCTGCCTCTTGTGCTCCTCTGATTGCGTTTCAGGATGTAGGTGCTCCATGGGAGTTTTATGAAGGATTCGTGTTTTGATCTGTAAACTGCAGGCTTGTTTTGCTTTTGTGGAGGGCAGGGTGGGTGGGTGGGAAGCGGAGGAGTGTCTCACCTCTGCATAGGATGGCAGCTGAAGTTTCCAGTTCTCCTCTGACAGACTCAGCATCTCTGCAAGAAGATGTTGTCATAGCATCTCTGTTTGCTTGCAGAGAAGAGCAAGGAAGAGAGTCCCTAGTGCATGCCCCCCCTCTGTATTTTTACTTTCTCTTTTTAATTAAGAACTCCAGTAGCTGTGTGACTGCTATGTGAGCTCTGAATTTATTAGTTAACAGACAAAACGGCTTGCTCTGCTCCCCTCTTCCCCCCCTTCCTCTCCAACTGTCACAATCTCAGACTTCAAATGAGCATAGAAGGAACGCACCTTTGTACAGTTCAGACAGAGGAGTAAGTCCACAGCAGCTTCCCTGGTTTGATTCTGGTATAAAGCCCTGGAACAGCCAGTGTGGACCCTGTAGTAAGGCATCGCTATCACCAAGTCATCCTGTAGCTTTGGGCAAATCATTTAGCCTTTGTGTGTGTTTCCCCATCTGTGAAACAGGTTAATACTTTCCTTTGCCTGGCAGCAGTAGGAGCTTTACTCAAGTCAGCGCAGCACTTTTAACTGCATGAGCACCAGAAAGAGCAGTGAGGAGTAGGGTGTCACCTCTTCTCTGCTTTGAGAGGATATAACGAAGCACACGGAAGAAATGCAGGAACAGGCGTATTCCGATGCTCTGCATAAAACCCAGGGGACTGTGGTAATCCTTGGAAAATCCTGCTGATGGAACTGTCCTTCTCCCTTACTGCCTGTTTTTCTGCTAACAGTGTTCTGTATCTGCAGATTGGTAATTACAAATATATCTGATATGTACTACTCCTTACACTATATTCAGGGAAACCAGACTAGTTGGCTTTTCTCTTTCTGGCAGTCATGCATTAAATGTAACTCTTGTGTTTATATTTCCAACAATGAAGAGGAACACTTAAAGGGAAACCACCAGCTTAAAATAGTTTTCTGCCTGAATTAAAGATACTGGTATTTGTAACACCTGACACTGTTTGGAGCTGTAGAGAAGTGATTATGCTATGTGTAATCAATTTCTTTTATTTTTGATTCTGAATGTGATATGGCAAAATCAGTTGCCATATTACTCATTTGAAAAAAAAATCACTCATTTTCACTCTTTTAGAAAATGAAAACCAACCCCCAAACTTAAAACCCACTCATTGGTTATCTTTTCCCCTTGCTCTTTAAAACCCCCCTAAACTTGGAACCTGAATTATTCAACAGCATCCTTTGAATCACATCCATGACACGTTTCTGTGGCACATCTTCCTTCTGCAAGCTCCTGAAACAGTAATGAAAACCTGTAGGTTTGTGGAGCTGGCTTGGTACTTTGTAGAAGGTGGATCCTGATAGTGGAGCAAGATTAACTCTCCTGAAGGCTGGTGCCACTTTGTGGGAGAGGCTGGCAGGGCAGAGCATTTCACTGCCACTTGGTTTGCACCTCTGGGAAACAGAGCTGGCGGAACTGTTAGCACTCTGACTTGCTGTTCCTCTGTGACTTCAGATCCCACCCTAAAAATAACACCCCAGGCCAGGCAGCAAGAAGTAACTATCACAGCCAGCCCCATCTGAACTTGTTTGAGCTCCATTCAGGCAAACCACAATCACAGCTGTGGCTGGAATTGTGACAGAGGTGGTGTGATGGTTTGCAAACCTCTGTCAGTTCTTCTGAGCCACCGAAGGTGAACGTTTGACCTCTGCCAACCCCACAGCACCAATGCTGGTGTGGGAGGAGTGGGATTGAGTTCTGCCTTGCACATCGCTAACAGTGTTTTCAGCTCTTTCAGCTGCAGAATCTTTTGCCAGTGAGAATTTCGGAAGCAGGGGAAGAAATTTGATTCTTGTATCCCAGAGGGAGTATTTGGAGTTGGCAGTTAGAACAATATTCTTTTTGATCTGTTAACTGAACGGATTAGGCCTGGTTGCAATGATTTTTAAGCAGAAATCTGACCTAGCAGTGCTTTGGTAGACTAGTCTGCTGTCAACTTGGTGGATCGCGAGAATATCTCGTATGTATCAGTGCTTAAACTTAGGTTTGTGAGTTTCCAAGATGGCATCAAAATAAGCGCCCTGATATTCCACTCAGTCCCCTTGGGTTGTGTGGGTGTTTTAGCTTGCAGTTGAGGTTAGGTTTATCCTGGGATTAGTTCTCAAAAGTTACAGATAGGCACCCAGAGGGATTTGCAGAAAGCATTCCAACAGGTTAGTGACCCACGCCTTTGGAAAAGCTTTGAAAAGCTGCATTTTCATCCACCTGCTGCCTTTGTAAGCCAGGCTCTTGTTTCTAACACTTGCCCTTTCGAGCAGGCTGCAGAGGCAAATTACAGTCCAGACTTTGTAGTATCATTATCAAGATGGCCAGTGTTGAAAGTGACCCCTGCAAACTTCAACTACCAAGTTTCAGGCAGGAAATGGGTCTTTATCCTCTGCATACTAGGGGGAAACTTTCCCACAGCTGAGATCAGGCTCGGTGGGAGTTTGTAATTCTTGGGAGGCTGCTGGTATTCTGCAGCCTTGTGCTGAGAGGTGGGAGATGGAGTCCTTGGTCTGAAACGGGCAGCACTGTACGTAAGGCTCTTACCTCACTTCTTAGGTGTCTGGCAGGAGTCATCCTTGAGGACAGGCCCTTAGGCTGCAGGTCAGAATACGAGCTTGTGTAAGGTTAGAATGAGATACAACACGTGCTGTAGTGTTCTTTCTCCTTTTCTCCTGCTCAGTTTGCTCTTTTTATTTTGCTTTTCCCTGGGGTCTCTGCTGTGCAGAATGCAAAACTCACCAACTCATCTAATAAAGTCTAGCAAGTGCTATTCAGAGACAGAGCCTGATCTGCAAGCTCAGTGGGTGGCTGGCGAAGACCCCTGGTCGTGGTGGCCATAAATACTAAGGGGACAAGAGTGGAGAAGGTTAATGGGAAGGAAGAACTAAGGGAGAACAGAGTAAAGAAGGTTCTTAGTGGGAGCATGGGGGAAGAAGGGGCTGAGCAGCATGGTGCTCTGTTGCTTCGCCCTTTCTTGAACTCTAAAGCTGCAATTGAGTTTCTTTTGATCTCCTCCCTGTTCGTAAATTATTCCCAAGTGGTTTGAAAACAGACCATTACCCTTTGTGGCATTTCGTTCCCCATCCAGAGGGAAACTTTAGTTTATGGCAGTGTTGCTCGGGAGAACTGTGCTATGAACTGGCTTGCTTTTGCCTTGTCACTTGGAAGACTGCAGAAGAAAGACGGTGATAAAAAGGCAGAATGGCAGCCAAAAAGGGGAAAGAAGAGCTCTTGCGAATGCTGTTTGGAACAAGGACTGTGGGAATGCAGGTGGAGAATAAAAGACAAAGCAGACCTAGTAATTTATGAGACAGTAGCGCTACTATGGTGCAGCAGCACTACTGGAATGGGCTTGGTTTTGAAATAATTAACTAGAAATCCATTGCCTTGCAAGGTCTTTGGGGTTTTTTTCCTTCCAAAGTGGAGAGATTTTGATACAAAGCAGGTAAGAGAGGCCTTGCTAAGCACGTGTCCATGTACGTGCTTGTGTGCCTCAGCATGTTAAGGGAATAAATGAACAAATATGCTTTTTGGGCCCCAAGGGACATTTATTCAGAAATAGTAGGGAATGAGGGAGATACATGAGTTCCCAGAGGCAATGAGGGAGAGCTGTACAAGATAAATAAAGGTGATACGTATCCCAGAAGGGAAGAGGGGGAAGGGAAGCAATGCTAGCAATTGGCTTGCTCTCGTGACAGAGCACTGCAGCAAGCCTCCAGAAGCTGCATCCTGATGTAGGCTGAGCTGTAAGCAGAAAGTGAATTACTTTGTATACATGCTGAGTACCTCTTCAGCAGTGAGCACATCCTGCGGGTGAAAACAGCAAAACCCAGAGAGGTAGTTTCCATTTGGAAAACTTGTGAGCCAAGTAGCAAACTGTGGTGACACAGCTGGAAGGATTAAATGGGGTTGTTTTTTCAAAGACCTTATGCTCATATGGCTTGTGAGTATGATTGAGAAATAGGCCCGTAGCAGGGACAAGTGCACTACCAACAGATCAAGCTGAATGCTGAGTCTTCTCCAAACCAGAGGTAGCAAGTTATTTAATGTAAACTTGGAAGCAGAGGAAGGAGGGCCCAGAAAATGTGCTGTCTGCTGCAGTGAAGGGGCAAGTTTGCATAGTTGATGCCTGAATAAACCTGATCCTGTGGTGGGAATACTGAGCTTTGCAAGTGAGAGGGCTCTGGGGGCTGGTCTTAGATAAAGCATCTGATAGTATTTTTCTTGAAACCTTACCTGGAAAAACAATCTCAAGGTAAGCTGAATATTTGCATATTGCTCTTTGGAACTTGCATTGGATATGGTCTCTGGGGGATAGCAGTGTAGCAGCAGAGGAGGACTGATGGGTCCCAACCTATCCTCTCTCTCCATATTATCTGACCAAAGATATTGGTGCTGCATACAGTCTACCTGGAGACTACTGAAACAAA
The DNA here is from genome assembly GCA_013396695.1 of Sakesphorus luctuosus. NCBI lineage: Eukaryota > Metazoa > Chordata > Aves > Passeriformes > Thamnophilidae > Sakesphorus > Sakesphorus luctuosus. The sequence continues at coordinate 429,433 of VWZD01006533.1, forward strand.
TTTAATAGGGGCAAACAGCTGAAACACAAGTTAGAAGCAGCTTCAGCCTTGAGGAGGTGCCCCTGAAGTAACTGGAAATGCAGACACATAGCAAGTAAAGTAGACCTGGTGTCTCTGGCACACTGGAAAAGTGCCGGCCATGTACCAGGGCTGTAGACTAGCTGCTGTGCAAGCACAAAACCAAGGCAGGTCTCTCTGTCAGAATAGCACAGGAGCTGATTAATGTTCACAGGCAGAGAAAGTAAAATCAGCAGGACTGTGAAAGTGGCCAGGCAGTGACCATCCCAGTACTATTGCCTCATTTAATGTGATTGATGGGAAGCTTTGCTGAGGAATTTCGGGGTGTGTAAGGAAACTCGGGGTGTTTGTGACTGCTTCCCCCTCCCTTGTGGGAAGCTGCTGCCTTTCCCATGGGTGATGGAAGGCAGTGCTGATAGAAGGCGGCAATTAAATTTGACTTGGAGCAGAGTGGCACAGAGGGGGCAGAACCCACTCCAAGGCATGATTACAGGGTAGGGAATTAATCTGAAAGATATGCAGTGTTGGCAACAGGAGAGGCTGTGAAGGATACCTGTGTCTATCCACTGCAGCTGTAGACGAAGGATTTTCATTGGTGCATCTGCCTGGCTTTCCTGTCCTGCATTTTGGAATGGGACACAGTGTTGCACTTTGCTCTCGGCTGAGCAGTAGTAAATTTGTGAGAAGTCCAAAGGACAACTGGGACTCAGTCCAAGGGACAATTCCAGCAATGCTGGAAGGGGTCGCAAAGGAAGAATAAATTTGTTAATCCAGGCTGTGCTGGTACATACTGTGAAAAAGCAATCTGCTTCAGAGGGTCCTGTGAAGAGAGGGAGCAAGCACAGCCCTAGATGTGCATTTGCCTGTGCCTGTGACCTCCTGACAGGGTGCAGTGTCTCCAAGTTATGTATTGATGGGATCGGAGAGTTGATACATGGCCCTGGGAGTTCAGCTGCTGCTGCTGCTGCTGTGCTCCAAAGTGTAGGTTGCCTGTGACAGGAACTGTGTATAATTATTTTCTCACGAGTTTGGGCCATGGAGTCACGCGTGAAGCTGAACAACGAAAAACTAGCTGGATATTGGGATGTGTTTGGGTTTGTGTGTGCTGGGAACACTTCCCTCTAGCTGGGTGGAAACAGCACTGTTTTGTTAGCATGGAGAGTGTCTGTCCCTGCCTTGGTGGTTCTATTAACTTGTCCCCTCTTTCTTTGTCAGTTAGCTAACTTAAGAGTCCCTCGTCTGGATGAGCCTTCAGACTGTATTATCAGATACAGCTGGAGAAGGAGGCCTCGTTTTTGCAGTCCTTTAAATGCCAGGATACAAGTAGTACTGAAGGCTGTGATTATCCAACATTAGCCAGAGAGGAACAAAATGTCTTCACATCTCCATTCTCGGCTCGTTTGGGATCTTCTGTGGTTCCCATAGGGATCTTGGTGGGAGAAGAGGAGCACTGGGTAACAGCAAAGCTGTGGGGCCAGGGCTTTGAACTTTTCGTGCAGGGGCTGGCTGGGCCCCTCACTTAGATCTGTTAGATCCCTGCCTTTACATGCACATTTTTTTCCCCGGGCGTTGCTCTGGTAGGAGGCACAGCCTGCAGGGTGACAAAGGAGATGGAGCTGAGTGCTAAGCTCTTAGCTGGCAGGAAGCCATCCCGATCTTGGCGTGTGCAAGGGGCAACGGGATGGAAAAGTTGGGGAGGAAAAGCAGCTGTCGTTTTCTAGCATTGCAGTTCTTGCTGTGCCCACGAGGTGGGGGAAGCCGCTCACTCGATGGGCAGTCAAAGGGGGGCTCTCCTGTCCCCTCCAGGCCTGTGTAACTTCTGCCTGTGACTTCTTCCTCTCTTGTGCTCATTTTGTATGGGACCTGATACAATCCCTAGTGTTGTAATTTTCAGTGCTAACTCAGCACTAACAACCCCAGTGCTTAGGAAGGTGCTGGCTTCTTTGGCTGACAGTGGAAGGTTGCATACCTTTGCTAATGATGACCAAGTGGGGGGGCCTTTGAGACCATTAACTGTAACCCTCAAACATGCCTGGACAGTGGCAGTTTCTCCCTGGGGAAAGCATGTGCCAACAGGGCCACAGCTTAGAGAGACATTAGCTGCCCAAAAAGGATATGGGCAGTGCTTTGTGCTTGTCTGGGGGCTGTGCTATAGCTATCAATAGTCTGTAGGTTTTGTACCTGTGCTTATCATTAATGTTGGGTGTAAATGTGACATGGCATTGCTGGTGAGTGCTTGACCTCAGGTGAGCAATGCCCAGTTTGAGATTTGGCTCCACCTAAGCTGCCTCTCTGACCTTGTTTGTTTTCTTTCTCCCCACCACCGCAGGCTCGGGCCCAAGCGGAGGCCCTCCACATTGGGGATGTACACTTTTCTGTCAAGCCTGGTTCTAGTACCTCCTCTCCCAAGCTCCACTCCAGCGCCGCAGTGCACCGGCTCAAGAAAGACATCCGGCGATGCCACCGCATGTCCCGGCGCCCCCTGCCCCGTCCAGACCCCCAGAACGGCGGGAGCATGGGGGGTGGGGCTGGCATTCGTCCTCCCGTCTCACCCTTCTCGGAGACCGTCCGCATCATCAACCGTAAGGTGAAACCCCGTGAGCCCAAACGCAGCCGCATCATCCTCAACCTCAAAGTCATTGACAAAGGTGGAAAGCCAGCCAATGGGACCGGGGGCCTGGCTCGGCCCAAGATCCCGTCCCGAAACCGTGTCATTGGCAAGAGCAAAAAGTTCAGTGAGAGCGTCCTCCGCACCCAAATCCGCCACATGAAGTTTGGCACCTTCTCCCTCTACAATAAGCCGTCTGCTGCACCTACTCCCTCTCTGGAGGGGAGAGGGGAGGCAGAAGGCTCACAGGCAGCCTCCTGTGGGCTCATTATGGGCTCCACCCCTTATGATGCTCCCAGCTCCAGCTCCTCTGGCTGCCCATCACCCACCCCCCATTCCTCCTCCGACCCAGATGATTCCCCTCCGAAGCTGCTCCCCGAGACCCTCAGCCCCGCCATCCCCGACTGGCGTGAGTCAGAGGTCCTTGACCTCTCAATTCCACCTGAGTCGGCTGCTACCAGCAAGCGTTCTCCCTCAGGAGGGTGCAGTGGGGGGCAGACGCCCTCCTTGTCCCTCTCTTCTGACCCAGAGCAGGAGGCCGGTGACTGGCGTCCTGAGATGTCCCCTTGCTCTAACGTGGTGGTCACAGATGTCACCAGCAACCTCCTCACCGTAACCATCAAGGAGTTCTGCAACGCAGAGGATTTTGAGAAGGTGGCGGCAGGTGGTGGTGGAGGAGGCAGCAAGTGAGCAGCCAGGTCCCCCTGCTCCAGGGGTGTGGGGGGAGCCCTACCTGCAAGAAGTCATAGTGTGAATGGCTGTCCTTAGTTCTCTCCTTCTCCCCTTGGCTGTCTCTCTGCCCTCACTGCCACCCTGCGTCCTCCTTTCCTCCTTCCCGCTTCCTCTTGGATGGAGGCTGGAGCGTGTCAGTGGGGGTGTGGGAGCACCCACTGTTTCTGGGTGTTGGTGCTGCTGGGAGGAGGCAGAGAGGGTTGTGGTGGAGATGGGGAGTGATTGTTTGTTCTTGAATGTGGTGTTGTCCAACGGGCGGTGAAGCCTTTGGGACTGTGGGATAGGTAAGCATGTGTCTGTGTGCCTGTGCAGGTGGTGAGGAAGGTGCTGCTCTTCCTCATACCCCTTCCATCTTTGACAAAAACTGAAGAGGAGCTCCAGACCCTTGAGGGAAGGATGTAAGAGGATTGGAGCCCTTGCCCATGTACTCCAAACCTTCTCCCACAATGTGCATGCAGTCTCTTCCATTCCTGTTTCCCCCTTGCCGTGACTACGATCCTGCCGTCCTTCCACCTCTTGTCCTGTGGCCTGGATCTGCCCTTTGCTCTGCTGTCCTCATGGCAGTTGCTGATCCAGATACCCCCAGAGTGAGGGGAAAGAGAGGCAGGTGAAGTGTCATGCCTGGAAGGTGCTTGAGACAAAGCTGGGGTGGGGGGTGCCCCATGCAGCATATGCCCCACATTGGCTTCCCCTTTCCTTTTACTATTGGTGCTACCTTGGCAGTTGTATGGTTGTTTTCAGGTGCCCTACTCTCTCCTCTTTTCCTGCATCTTCCAACTTGCTCAGCTCTGCAGGAGAAAGGGAGGAGTCTGCTTCCAGCCCAGATCTTCCTCCTGATGTTCATCACTTGCACTTGCTCAGGGAAGAGGGTATGAAATGCCCTTCCCTGGCCTTTCTGTGGTGGAAATGGGAGTGGGCTGTGCATCCATCCTTCAGGCTGGGGGAAGATAAAATGCCAGCAGCGTGACGCTGCCCCAGCCAGATGAGGCTGGTCTCCCACACTGTGCATGAGCTTCCCCTGACCCTCTTTGTTTCCTCTTGCTCCCTCCAGAGGAGGGAGGGGTGGATGCTAAGGTGTGTCATTTGCTCTTCCTGCTTGCTTTTGCCTCTCCTGATGGGTGGACTGGAAGAGGTTTCCCCTGTCTTTTCAGCATCTGAAACAGCCCTTACAACTGTCAGCCAAAGGTGCTCATAAGAAATACTTGTCTCTCTCACACCATATGCATGTGCACTGGATCTCTTCCCCCAAAGCTCCTGTGAGCTGATCAAGAAACTCCTTTTCTTCACCCCTAGCAGGCAGAAGGGAGAAAGACTGGAGCTTGCTGCTTTTTCCCCAAGCTCCCTCTTTGCCTAACCACCTTTGTTCACATCCAAAATAAGCTCTTTTTTTGCCTGCTGTGTTTGGCTTGCTCCATTCCTGTGTGGGTCCTAAGCTTCATGATAAGATGCTGTTCCTTTGCTCTCTACTTCCTCCCTTCTAACAGGACTTGGCCTGTAGGGGCAAGGAAAAGAGGTGCTGATCAATCGGTGTGAGAACCTCACCCTTTCAGCCCTGTTCCTGGATGGGGCAGAAGGGTGTCACTTCTACACAACATGCTGCAGAGGTGAAAAGGGTGGAAAAAATTCCTCATAACAGGGCTCATTTACTTACAGACCTGCCCTGGGCAGGTAAACATGAGTGGAATTGGCCCCTCTGGTGCTTTCACACAAGAATGCTCAGGAGCTGCTGGCTCCAAGGAGTGCTCCCATGTGGAGTAGTGATTTTGTGGTTGCAGTGATCTGAGGATAGAAGGGAGGCAATTTGTGGGAGGGAAGTAATATTTGTCTGCCCAAGGGACGTTGTCAGAGTGGTAGAGGGATAGACCAGCTTCTGACCTTAATTAGGGCTTCTGTGCCCAGAGCTTGTCTATTCCCTTCCTCCTGTGTCTGGGTTAGTGTAATAAAATCTTCGCTGCCCTCCACACAAACCTTGCCTCACAGCAGGTGGCTTTCTAAGCTGTGAGTTATGGTGAATTCACACCAGTTGTGTTTGGGTATCTGTGCAGACAGTCTGAGGGGGATTCCAGGTGCTGTTAGCACCACCCTTTGTACACCTCTTTCTTTTTCTTCCCTTGGTTAAAGAGCTTAGTGGACTCTTTGGGGATGTGCTTTCATTCACAGCTAGAGCTAGGGGCAGGGAGAAAGAGACTTCCCTGATCCGTTCACCAAGTTAAGGCTTCCTATAACTTGTTGGACTTGTGTGCGTGTCTGTAGTAATACCTGCTTGTATTTTTTGTGGGGTTCGGGTTTTTTTGTTTGTTTGGGGTTTTTTTTTCATCTTTCCTGTGTCTGGCACACCCAAGGATCCCTTATTTTAGCACAGCCTATCCATTTGACTGCAGCTTCAAAGATGAGCAGTTTGTAGGCATAGGGAAAAGCTCTTAGGAAAATAGTGAGGAGATTCTTCTCTTTTTCCTCCCCCTTCTGAACAAGAACTAATCTGTGGCTGCGAGATAAGAGGAACCACTTTGTGGGGTGGATGCAAATGGGCCAGTCACTTTAGGTTGTTAAGTTACTGTTTGGTGTGTATGTGGTGATGTGTTTTGTTTTGTGGTATCAAGGTTCTGAAAAAAATATTGAAGCGTTTAAGTGGGAGATAAAAGGGAACTTTAATAGGAAACTCTTGATGTGTTTTGGCCAAGATGTGTTGCTTGGCAGGATTCTTTTCCCCAGTGTCTCTTGTATGGTGTTCTTTGGGGGCAAGGGGCAGGAATTGTTTAATTGAAGGGGTTTTGCCTTTCTCCAGAGTGACAAGCAAGGGAACTGTCTGTGAAGAGCAAAACAGTGGGTCATTGTAGGGATGCTCTGCAAGGACCTTCTTCCTGTGGTGAGGAAATGAGAGGACTTGTTGCAGCAGAGAACTTGTGCAGTAGATCCTCTGTGGAGGAAGAAAGGACTATGATCTGGCTTGCAGACACAGCTCACCTGCTTGTGTGACAAATCTCGCCCTGAGTGAGTCACCAGGTGGGAACCAAACCCTGAACTTCTGGATCCGAAATGAGGATCCTGTGCTGTTTTGAGTTAGAGGTTTGCTAACTTGAAGACAGCAGGAGCAGCCTCAAGTTTCTTCAGGTGGACAAGACACCTGAGGCTGACTAACCTACCTTCATAGTAATGTGGGTTATGCTCCTCCTTCTGAATTTTTGCCCTGGCTCGTAATGGAGATGGGAAAGAAGATTCATCCATGCCTTTTTTAAGGGGCATGGAACTGCAGGAGGAGTTTATTTGAAAGTATCCCCTTCCTTTCCCCATAACCCCTAGGAAAAAAAAACCAACAAAAACAGGGAAATATTCTCTGTGTCTGTGCCATGTTTGTTCTCGTTGTTGTGTTTTTAGAGGAGATTTTATGATGGAGTGGAAAAAGTGAAATGATTAGTTTTGCATAAAAAAAAGAAAAGTTTAAAAAAATTTCTACAGGGAGAGAGCGAGAGAGAGTTTAAAAATGAATAATAAATGCAGTGATTGCACAAACTGTAGTGGTATTAGATGGTCCTTAGAGAAAAGAGTATTTTGTAGTATTGAAGCATGTGTGTCTGGGATGGTGTTTGGCTTGCTTGAACTGGAGAGAAAGGCATTCTAGGACTAAGCAGCGATCTCTGAGCTGAAAAAGCAAGTTGCATGTTGGAGGAACCCTGTCTACAAACCTTTCCCATCCTTGCCTCCCAAGTGTTGGAGTGAGTTCCTTTCCCTCCCATACCTCTCCTGTGAGCTAAGGTGGAGTCTCCAAGTGGTTTTGTGGCCGAGCGGCCCTCAGAAATGGCTGGTCACGTTATGCCAGAACGTGGATCGGGCCATCAACATGGAAACAGTTGACTTACTTTGCATGCACAGCAAGCTGCTAAGATTTGGGGTTGGTGTGTACTTTTCCTGCCAAGTCGCTGTCTCTTCTCTTTTCTGTCCCCTATATCTAAGCAGAATTAATCATGGTGGGCTTATTTCCTGGGAAGCAGATATGCCTCCCCTCTATAGGGTCTCTTAGCTTCTTCCAGCATCAGGTGGAGAGTGGCATTTTTCTGTATAGAATTCAGCACATCAGGACAGAGAACTGAGTCCCATTGGTATGTAGTCCAGCATCCCTTCTGCAACAGTGGCTGGATCTTTAGAGGCAGATGAGAGAGCTGCCTTGTGTGCTCTGAAGGTGTTGCTGAGTGATGTGTGCCCTCTTCTTGAGGGCAGGAAATGCTGGAAGTCTTTGGGACAGGGAGGGGAGATGAACACCCCACCAGGACTCTGCTCAAGTAGGGCAGCCTTCTACTCCAGCCTCCTGCAGGTTGGCAGGGAAGAGTTGCCCCAACATTCCTTCAGAGTGAGGGGGCAGCTCTTGTGTGCTGGCTTCCCCATCCAGGATGTCTCTGCTGGGTGTTCATCTGGTGTGTGGGAGTGACTGCAGGAAGAGGGAAGCCATTAGATATTGGTGTCTGAACAGAATGTGGCAGGCAGGGATGCTTGGACAGCTTTCTTGTCTGGACTTCTCTGGTGCCCTTGGCTTTTCAGTGGCAGGTGACAGATGTCTTGATGCCTCTGGTAGCCTGGGCTGCTCTGGGAACTTCTTCTCTGTTTGCATATTGAGCTCTGTCAGTGCTTCCCACAGCTTTTAACTTGGAGCAGCAGCCTCCTGTCTCATGCCGTCTTCTCACTGAGCAGAGTGGGACTGGGGAGGCGTGAAGCTGATGAGATACAAGCTCCTTTTGGGATGGAAAACAGAAATAGTGTGGTGAGCAGGCCCAGCTGTGGTGAGCCACTGCTTAATTTCTGTTTTCAAAAGAGAAAGGGAGCATTTGTCTGTCTCCCCTTACTGAAGTTCCCAGGGAGATTTTATGAAATAAACCAAAAAAAAAAAAGAAAAAAAAAGAAAAAAAACCAACCATAACTGCAATCATGCTTTATACCAGGTAGGAGCTGTCTCTGAGCTGAGTCTTCCTAGGGATTTCACTCCCTTCTCTAGCCCCTCTTCGTAGAGGAGGCTTCAGCAGCTCCCGGCGTTTGGAGATGATCACCTTCCTGGGGACCTCCTGGCAGAAAGAGGTTGCCATGCTGAAGGATGGTGTCCTGAGTCCCCCACACTTCTGCCCATTCCAGGTTGGGGCACTAGTGCAGCTTCTCAGGAGCAGGTCCTTCTTCCCAGGGAGGTGTAACAAACCTGGAGTGCGTGTTTGGCTAAGTGCTTATTTTTCCCTTTGCCTCCTTCCCCACCTTCTGACAAGACTTCTTCCTCCTTGCCTGGTGCGTCCTTTTACTCCAATGTCGCTTGCTTTTGCTGCATTTTTCAATCGCCCAATAATCACGCAAGAGCTGGGATCTTATTTACGTTTTATATATAAATATATGAATATAAAAGAAACCTCCCTCTCCCCTCTTTCTCCCCATCTCACCCCCCACCCTGTGCACAGCCTTCCTAATCTCCACTCTGAAGGTGGTCTGCTGTAGAGGGTTAGTTTGGGGTTGGGGGTTTGGTGCCTCCTGGGTTCTGTTCCTTCTTGGCTTGCCGTGGCCTTTCTGCCAGCTGTGTCACTGCCCTGTGCCTCTGTCTTCCTCATGGGAAGGGGATGGGGGTGGAGGTGACCATCCTGCTGAGGGTGCTGGCAGCCCAGCTCTTGAGGCATTTGCCCAGAGACGGAGTGCTGAGTATTGCTTCAGAAATCCCGTCCCTGTCCGTGCTTCCTTCCCCAGGTAACTCCAGGAAATACCTTCATTTCACCAGTGCTTTGGAGTTGAGCAAATAAGTGTCTTTATTTTCTTTTTTTACTTCTATTTTTGAGGTCCTTCCCCAGAGTGCAGTGTGTGTGGCTTCTTTTTGGGGGTGTAGATGGGAGATGTTTGAGTTTGTCTCCGTCCTCACCTTTACCTTTCCGTCCTCTGCTCCTTTCCCATTTCAACACTGCCCTCTGTCAGACTGATGTGGCCAGAGGTATTTGCACCCTTGTCTGTGCAGGGTCAGCCTTGGCACCAGAAGCTTCATGCATGTTCTGCGTGGTGCATCTGAGATACCCTGTGTCCCACCTGTCTCACCTGTAAGGATGTGGCAGGGCCCTGAATTCTTCTTTCTTCCTTTCTCTAATTTTCTCCTTCCTGGAGTGAAGTGAGAGATACAGTCAGTTGTCCTTCCCATGGTGGTGAGCTGCCTCTTGAAGCTCTTCTGCTCCTTCCAGCTTCTCTGTGGTGGGAAATAACATGTTTCCAGGGCCATCCAAAAGCACAGTCCTTGGGGTGAGGGTCCCTCCACCCCAGGTAAGTGCTGTCCTTGGAGCCTGCTCCCTGTTGGCACTGGCAGACAGCACTGTAGTGGAGGAGTGGAGATGCCCTGCACTCCTGGGTGAGCAGAGCTGGGAGGTGGGCAGCAGGCACATGCTGTGGCACAGGGAAGAAGTCAGCAGGTCACAGAAGAGCAGCAAGATGCAGTTGGGGGATGCCAGCTTCAACAGTGGCTCAGAAAATAGATCTGGTGGGAGAGCAGGGACATCGTCAGGACATGCAGACAAAGTGAATTCCCATTGCAGAGCTTTGGTTCTTTACTTTCAGCTGAGCACTTGGAGCTCACACTAAACCTCTGGAATGCAGTTGGGTGGGTCAAAATAACTGGTGGGGCTTTTGGGCCTTGTAGGAGTAATGGGGGCTCTTACATGCTCCTGAGGAGCCCTCAGCTGCTCTTCAGTTTGGTTGTTCTTCAGCTGTTCTGGACGTAGCCTGCTGCTTCCAGCCCCCAGCTGCAAAGGGGGATGGAGTCTTAGGTCAAGTTCTCAAATGGAACAAAACGATTAATCATTGTGATGACTTTTTTTAGAAAAGAGTTTTCATGCCTGCACTTGCCCCAAGCAAATCAACTTAGTGTGCTGTCCTCCCTCCTCTCCTCTGCCATAAAGCCTTGTATGCTCCCAAAGAATAGAGGAGACTCTATTTTGGGATTTTTTTTTTCCCCCTGGTTCTTTTTTTTTTTTTTTGCATAGGAAGTTGTTTACTGGTAGTGGAGGACAGGGCCCTGCCTCATCTTTTCTTTCACCTTCCCCTGGCCAAGCTTAGGCTCAAATTCTGCAGATTCCTGCAAACACTGAACTTGGTTAGGCGAGTGACCCCACTGAGCTCTGTGGTACTTGGGTGCTTCAGATTCTGCCTATGCTTAAGCTTTGGCAGCATCAGAGCCCTGTCCTTTCTCTTGGAGAAGGTCAGCCCTAACTCCGAAGAGTGCTGGTAGTTCTGGTGCAACCCATTTGTCTCTTCATTTCCCCTCACTTGGCATACAGAGTGAAGGTGGTAATTTTTTAATTTAAGATAAACCTAAATATGTATCGTGTAATTTTTTTATTTTGAAAAAAATGCATTTAAGGATTGTGCACGGATGAATTGTATATCTATATATTATTTTTTTTGTCTTGCAATTTTCATTTTAAATATAGTGTTTGTTCAGTTTTGTTTTTTGGTTTTTTTAATCCAGTTCCCAGCTGGCTAAACTCTGTCTAGAGCGGATGGGTGGGAGGCATAGCCATTGGAGGGGTGATTGAATCACCCCTTCCTTTGGCAGTGCCCACAAGAAAATGGTTTGCTCCAGGTTTGGGGGTGGGGGTTGTGCTAATTACTCTTGTATTCTTGTACATTTTGTTCTTTCTGCTGCTCTTGAATATTGTATCAATGCCAGAAATGGGGAATTAAAAATTAAAACAAAAAATTAACCCCAATAAATTGTTACATTCCAAAGCCTGTTACTGTTTCCTTTGGTGGGCTGTGACCTGTGGAGTGGGGAGCAGGGGTACTGAAACACCTGCCCTGAGCTGACAAGGATCAGCTCTGCAGTCAAACACACTTGCTACCTTCTTGGGCACTGCAGGTCACTCCTGGTTTGAGTCTTTGGACCTTTCTGGACACAGAGAAGCTCTGACAAAAGACAAGGGAGAATTCTGGAATGTTAAGGGAAGAGGAAACACTTTGTGAATGCCAAGCTGTAGCAAGTGGAACCTGAACCCCTGCTTCCAACATGCTTTGGAGACTCTCCCATGGGTTTCCCACATCCTTTTTAAAATGAAATTAAATCTGAGTACAGCTTAGCCTCAGTGGCTAAAAAATGCTTTAGGCTTTTCCCAGCTCTAGAGCATGTGCTTAAGCACAGTTTATGCTAATCTAAGAAACACGGTGAAAAATACTTTCCCTGTTTGTAACTGAAGCCCCAGATTCACTCTCTTGGTCTCCAGCTCACAGCAGATGCATAAAAAGGCTACAGCAAACCTTCAGGTGGGGAAGTGCTGTAGGTGGGAGATGCTCTTCAGCAGGGCAAGAGAGAAGAGCAGGAAGGCAGCACTTCTGGGTGCTGGGAAAGGGCAGTGATTGGGCACAGCTGTGGTGCTGGCTCCTACTAAAATACCCTAAGGGCTGCCCTTTGAGATGGTGTGATCTGGTCTCCTGGGGCAGAGTTCCTGCCTTGAGATACCTCTGCAGTGTCTGAAGTTTGGAAAGCCACAGAAGAGCCCTCTCCAGTGGTGATGTGTCCTGGCTGCCTGGGAGCAGAGAACACTGTCCATCAAAGCCAAGCACAGCCAAAGTGTGCTATTTATGTCCTATCTCCAGGCTCACCTTGCCTCTGCCGTGTGCCAAAATGCCCATGAGGCCAGCACTCTTTCCTTTTTTTGCTCAGAGGCCAGTGGGCTTTTGGCTGGACTCAAGAACAGCAAATGAAGCCACATCTGACCCATACTTTCTGGAGCAGGAGGAAGGCTGGAGAGGCAGACACCAGCCTGACTGGTCTCAGCCGACAAGGTCCTGCACCAGTGTGCTGGTGCAGGCAGACCATGTAACCGGGACAAGGTGATGTAAGTCACATCTGCAGGGCTGAGAGACCTGGAAAGGAGAGAAGCCAGGATTTCCATGCTATATAGAGTCTGCAGATGCCCAGGCAAGATGGATTAAAGGCTTCTGGTCTGAGGAGATGAGCTGAGTCCATGGAGTGGCAGTGGCAGAGGAGCCCTTTTGCCCCATTAGGGTGGCCCTGCTGGCCTGAGCATCAAGAATGGGCCAGGATTTCAGTCTGGCTGGGATGGGGCTGCCTTGTTCCTGCAAGGAGGGTTGGATGGGGAGGGCCTCAGAGCAGTGGGTGTCCTTCACCTCAAGCTAGCAGTTCATCCCAAATGTCCCTCTCACACAGGGGTAACAGCAGGGTGGCCCTTTGTCCTGCCTTGCCCTGTATGCAGCTGCCCCTTGGGGACAGCTGCCAGCCCCAGACTTAATTAGATGGAACAAAATCCCTTAATTGCTTTCTCCAAGACCCTCTGGGCGGAATCCATGACTTCTTGTTAAATCCAGTCTCTGTCACCAATCCTATTCAGCACAGGGCTTCCCAAAACCCACATTGCCTTCCTCCACCCTGTCACCCACAAGAGGGCATGGTTTTGGCAGTGCTGTGTCCTTGCAGACCCAGCTGCTCATTCAGCACCTCTTCATGGGACAGGGAGACTGCTCTGGCTACTCACCCATCTGAGTCATCACCCCCTGTGAAAATCTATTTTTGCCACCTCTTTGCCTCCGGAAAGAAGTTGTGGTCCCTGCTGAGGCAGAGGTCAGGACCCTCAGGAGCCCTCAGCCCTGCCCTGCCATGATACCCAACTCTTCCACATCCCAGCATGGGTGAGTGGGTCAGGGCTGGTGCAGAGGGGCTCACCCACCCCACTCACCACCACAGCAGCATCAGACACAGGTATGAACTTCGCCACTGCAATCCTTTGACAATAAAATCTAGATATCCAGGACAGTGCAAAGTCCCTAGCATAGCATCACTTCCCCCAGCTGGGGACATAAAAAGCTTTGTAGAGATGCACAGCATTTTTCTTCACAGGGATGCAGGTAAAGGATGTCCCTCCCACCCTGATCTGCACACTCTGGGGTAGGGTGGGCTGGTCCAGCACTCACATGGGCTCTTTTTGTATCTGCTCCTGCTTGGCCACTGCCGGGGTGGACATGCTGCGGCAGAGGGGGACTCTGGGGGGTGCCATCCCCTGCCACTATTAGGAAGGGGCAGGCTGAAGGCTGGTGGCCTCCCTTCATGCTATGGGGTGCAGGCTTTCTGTTTTCTTTGCATCCCATGCCAACTCGTCCCAGAACACCAAGCACTCATCCTCTTGGAGTGTTCGCTGGCCTCACTGCCATAGCCAGATGCCTGTTGCTTGGGCTTTCTTCACATCCACCTGCTCAGCCTGCTCCATGTCCACCTCCACTTTTCCTTCTCATGATTCCCTTCATCTTTCTCTGTTTCTTAAACCACGCATCTGTCTTCCTCTCCTCCTCCTCACAGCCTCCCAACACCATGAGCCAGGCAGGTCTCTTGCTGGCCCCAGGGTGAGGACTTTTTGGGGTCTGGGTTGCAATGTACTCTGTGGGGAGAAGATGATTGTATCCTGCCAGCAGCATTCCCCTCCCCACTCCTTTGAAGCCAAATTTGAGAAGTTTTTGTAGCTCTGGCTCCCTTGCTATCCACTCAAATATGCCTGGGGGGAAAGAAGATGTAATCTTTACTGGTGTTTCATATCCAGCACTGGAGCTGTTTTAAACACACATGCTGCTGATTCCCTGCCGGCTAAGAAGGATTTCCTGCCATTACTGAGCAGAGCTTGAAATCAGTTTTGTTTGCTTTCCCTCCTCTGCTCCTCTTTGCTTGGCTGAGCTGTGTCGCCAAGGCACCAGGGAACAGGAGAGGGCATAGCACAGCTTGTGTCGCACGGGCAAGTGTGCTGTCACAGCAATGAGTGGTTGTCTGAAGTATCTCCTTTATGAGAGGTTCAGAACAGAGCAATGGTGGGGGAAGATTAAATGTGGGTATCTATTTCCCAAATGGATAGGACAGGTGTGCTGTTGGAGGGTGAGACACCACACGGCTGCTCTCTGCAACAGTCCTGCTGGAGGTGGGAGAGCAAGACAGCCGCTTTTTTCCCCGCGGCGAGGCATTTCCGAGAACTGGAAGGTTGCTGGTTTAATTTTTAAGAGAAAGGCAAGGAGGGAAAGGACCAAAAGACTCTCTCAGGGAACGAGACACTAACGAGGCACTAACCTTTGGAATATCGAGGGGCCCTCTACTTACAGCCTAGGCACCCCGCAGGAAAATCTTCCCCTTAGGCTGTCCCGGAGGAGCACACTCCCGCCGGAGGTTCCCGCCGGGCAGATTTCAGCGAGCCCGAGCCAGGTCTGGCCCCATCCCCGGGTGGCCCCGAGGTGTCCGCCCTCCCCTGCCCGTCTCCGGCGCCTCTTGCTCGTTCGCCTCCCACCGGCCGGGCCCTCTCCCTTGCAGCCCGGCGAGGGATGCTCAGGGGGACGGGG
>VWZD01006533.1:444266-476766 GCA_013396695.1 Sakesphorus luctuosus
GGGGCTGGGAGCGCTGCACGGCCCCGCCGAGGCTCTGGCCAGCGCCGGGCCGCGCCTGCCGGGGGCACCGCCGCTCTTCAGCCGCTTCGTGTGCACCCCGCTGAGCACCGAGTGCCCGGCCACCGGCACCGGCCCCGCCGCCGGCCCGGAGGAGCTGCTGGCGCTGCGGAGCGCGGCCGCCCAACTGCGCCGCACGGCGCTGGAGCAGAAGGAGCGAATCCGCATGGACCAGGAGACCATCCGGGAGCTCACCGGCAAGCTCAGCCGCTGCGAGGGCGGCCTGCGGAGCCCCCCCGCCGCCGCGCCCGCCGCCGCCGGGCTCCGCGCCGCCCCGCGCCCCGGCACCATGGGACCCCCCCCCGACGAGCCGCCCGCCGTGCGGGAGCTGGAGGAGGCTGTCCGCACCCTCCAGGACCGCATCGACCGGATAGAGGTGCGAGGGATGCTCCCGGGGATTTGGGAGGGATGCTCCCAGGGGAAGATGCTCCTGAGGATCTGGGAGGGATGCTTCCTGGGGATGGTGCTCCTGGGGCAATGCTCCCACATGTGCCATTCCCCAGGCACACACATCCCAAACCAGCTCAGCTCCCTCACGAGGGTTCAGGAGGGTCGCCTTTGCCCCGCACTTCCCTGAGGTTTCTGCCAAGGCAAAGGGGCTCACCTTTAGCTCATCTCTCTTCCCTCCATGCAGGGCGGTCCCAAGGGCCCACCGCTGCCCTGCTTTCCTTTTAGTCTACACCCTGGCAAGGCACCTTGCTTGCACCATTGCACCTGCCAAGGACTCCTCCAGAGCAGGTTGGCAGCTCAGGGCCAGCTCCTGCCTTTTAGCAGAAAAAATAAATTCCATCTGATGCCATCACAGTTATGGACGGGACTTCTCACAAAGTGAAGCGCAGTGCCACCCACTGCGAGCCCAGCATCCCTCCCCCAGACAGTTCATAGGAGCTGGAGAGAAGGGTGCAGCTGGAATCACTCACCGTGCCCATTCTTGGGGCATTGGGCTGTTGGCATTTAGGATGCAGACCTCTGGTCCCCACTCTGTAGCGGCTGTGCAGTGTGTGCCCAGCAGGCTCAGCCCTGGCCCGGCCTCAAGCCAGTGGCACCAGAGGCTCTACGGTGACGTCCGTGATGGGGCACGTCATGGAGAGCATGTGTTGATTTGGGCTCAGCAGTCCCGTGGACCTTGGCAGACTTTGCAGGATACAGCCAGGGCAATGGTTTGGGCACATAAAAGCTGTCAGAATGGAGAAGTTTGATTTTCTTGTGGGGTTTGCTTCAAGTAGGGAGTGTCCCCTCAGGTCTGCTGTGTATCAGAGCGGCCGGCAAGAAGCCTCCTGCAAGTCCTCAACCTTCTCATCTTCCTGTTGCCCTCTCCACTCCTCCCTGGAGTGTGGAGCTGGGATGGAGTCAGGCAGCATGCCATGGGGTGCCTCCCCTCTGCTTTGCCCTTCTGCTCCTCTCACTATAGCCACGTGGACACAGCAGCAGCAGGCAATGGGTGGGAAATTCAGAGCCACTGAGGTCACAGGCTGTAAAATGAGGCTGGGAGAGAGGGTTATTGTAATGGATGGAGATATGAACAGGGATAGAAAGACAGGGAAAAGCAACAATTAAACACATGCACACAAGGAAAAGAGCTGGAGATCAGAAAAAGCACCTGTGAGCTGCCAGGGTAATTCGCACAGGGGCACAAGAAGGAACACAGAGGCACACCAGGCACGTGCGGGGAGAGGGGAACGTGCATGCAGCCTGTCTGAGCACGTTGCCCAGATCCGAATGCAGTCAAAGGAGGGACAGAGCCAGTCCAAAAACTCTCTGCAGCCCCAAACAAATGATTTTGCAAGAGTGGGATAACACAGCAAGTGTGGTCACCCAGAAACAAAGCGGGGAAAATAAGTCCCAGCACAAATATACCTGTGTGCTTACGGGGACCAGGAGATGCAGGGTGGGATGCTGCCCAGCACATCAGTTTGGATTTTGGGGACCATCAGACCTTTAATTGCTCTCCAGCCATACTCTCCCCTTCTCTGAGGGGGAGCACCATCTGTGAGCTGACTTGGTCCCTGTCGTGGTGATCCTGATGATAATGGGAGCTTTGGGGTAGATGAGAGTGAGGCTCACAAGGGTCAGAGCAGGGTCTTCTCTCCCAGAGAGCCTGAAGTGATGCTGGGACAAGGTTCATGCACACACTGGTGAGGAAGCCAAAAATGTTCCTTTTTTGTGCTCCAGGAGCCTGAGGGTCCCGAGCATACTCTGCAGGGCAGACACAGCACTCTGCAGCTTGGCAAGTCCTGCCAGATGAGGAAATAGGGCAGTGTGTCACAGGTGGGCTGACATTCAGCTGCCCTGGCTCCTGCCTGGTGTAAGGTGCCACTTGTGTGTATCACACCCGTGGGATGGCTGCAGCCCGGCCAGCCAAACCCTGTAGCCACATCTCTGTCATCCAGTGATGGTTGCCTGTGGCTTCCCTCCCTGGCTTGCCTCCCTCCTGCCCCAGAGCAGACACCTAAAACTTCATGGTGGGGTACCTGCGCCCCTCTGTCCCACATGGCTCCAGTTGTCAGCCCCAGGAGCTTGCCTGAGGTACCACATGACATGAGAGGAACTCCCAGCCCCCACAGCTACCCTGAATCATGATGGTGGTCACCCCAACAGATGACCTGGATTGAGACAGTCCCAGGGTGGGTCCTCATGTGCCGGAGGCTCTGTGAAACCCATTGGGAAGGAGAGGAAATGCTGCAAAGTCTGTGGTGGCTTAATCTCGGGAGAGGGATGGCACAAAATGCCATGGGCTGCCCTGGGAAGGCTTTGTCCCAGGGCATCTCCTGGCAGGTTTGCCAGCAGGGATTACTGCTGGAGGCTTCGGAGCTGGGACTGAGAGGAGGGGGCATGTAGAAGACTGCTGATCTAATCCGGGCACTCTCAGCCCCATCTGTAAGGCATAACAAGATTTAGTCATGAACCAGAAAACCTATTAAGTTGTTTGTTTCTTAATTTTGTCAGCATGGCAGCAGGATTTCCCAGGGGAGGATGCAGGAAGGGACCTCACAGTCTTGCTCTTTGCCCACTGTAATTTTGGCAGTTACAGGTTTGCATTGGCACAGCATTCACCTGAGGACTTCTTCCCTCACCTCTTCCTAACCCATCATGAGGCATCAATTGTCCTTTCCTCATGCACAGCAGCCTTTTTTGCCTTGGTTTTGAGGGTTCCCCCTGCTTCTCTTAGCACATGTTCTTGTCTGTATGCTCAGATGCATCTTGGAACACAGAACCAGGGAGCCCAGATGCTCCCTTTCTGTGCTTTTAGTTATTGCTGCAAATGGAAACGGAGTGGGGAGGGAATCACCTTGGCTTCCTGGGCTGTGCCAAGATGCAGATGCCCACCTTCTCCCCATCATCTCTTTCAGGAGAGCAGAGCAGGACAGGGGATAGCCTGGTGGACTCTGTGGGGGACCTGGCAGGACTGTTACAGCCTGTTTGCTCCTCAGCCAGCATGTGGCTGTGCCGTTGTGGCTGATGACCTGGCTGCTGGCAGGAAACCCTTGGCTCTGAGAATGAGAATGGTAGTGACCTAGCTGCCTCCCTCCTGTCTCCATGTCCTGCAGAGCAGCGATAGAAATCCCCAAATTCTGATAGTCCCAGGCCCTGAGCGAGGTTTCAGGGGGATAGGATCAGCAGTGAGCTCTTCCCTTGTGAGGAGGAGGGAAAGGCTGATGCATCCCTGCTTGTCTTCTATCCCATGCAATCCTTCTTGGAGTTTAATGACCTCCAAGGTCCTGCCTGAGTCTAAAAAGGTGGCAGGGTCCAAAAATCCCTGGTGCAGCAGGTATGCCATCCTGCAGCAGTGAGCATCCCAGGGTGGCAGCCACAGAGGAGTTTTGTGCAGGCTGGAAGAATTCATGGATCCAAGGAATGGAACGGGGTTGCTGTGTGCACACACCCAGCTGAACATCATGATCCTTGGGGTGTGCTGGGGCTTCATCCCATGGTCCTGCCTTCCCTGTCCCAGCAGCTAAGGTGGGCACATGTGTGCTGGTGGCCGAGGGGGAGTAGCAGGGCCCAGATTTGCTGGTGCATTAGTAAATGAGGCTCTGATCTCCTTACGTAAATCAAAGTGAATTTTCTGACCAAGGGCTACAACCCCAGCGAGCACATGCCAATGTGGCTGCCGAGGCTCCCTGCCCCCGCCTCCCCCTTCCCAGCCCCTGTTAGCTGCTGACATTTAACGTGATTAATATTACCTGGCATCTTTCAATCTTTTTTGCCAGTTCTGGTGGCCAAAAAGCGTCGCAAGAGCCTCCCCCGCACCCACTGCCCACTCCCCTGCTGCCTGCGCAGCAGCAGATGGGAGCCGGGCGCCTGCCGAACAGCCGGGGGGGAAAGCGCTTCCCCCCCTCTCCCCTCCCCAAAGGTTACTGGTAAATAACAGCTACACATCTACCATTAATTTTTCAGATACTTTGGTTTGGGAGAAAGATGCTGGACCGGCAGCTCAAACATGAGGAGGATGATTAGGGGATGCAGCCCAGCTTGGCATCGGGGGTATCACCCAGGACATCTCAGCTGTATGGGGTAGAATGGGGAGTCCAGTGTCCTGTCCAGCCGTGGTCTCGCTGTGAGATGGGTATGGTGTCTGCTGGGATAGCCCCGAAATTCTGCCAGATGAGGCTACTGGTTACATTCCTTTCCAGAAGAAACACGGGGTCAACAATGGTTCAGTTGGCCACGTGGATCTGGCTGTTGGTGCACTGGCTGCCAGGCTGGAGGGACCAGCAAGAGCTGGAGAGGGCTAAAAGGAAAAAAACTCAGGAAGGGGGAAGAAATTGAGTCAAGAGGGAGAAATATTGTGTGTGTGCACAGAGGGGAGCATCAGGAGGAGACGCTCTGAAGCCAGGGAAATGATAAAGCCATAGGGAGAAAAGTTACAGAGGGGAGAAAATAGCAGCAGAGAGAAAAGCAGGAGGAAGAGGGAGGTAAAAAAAGCACTCAGTCACTACTGAATAATGTAGGACAGGCTATCGGGGGCTAGTGAGAGTGACAAAAGCTCCCAGCCTTTTCTTTTTTTGACATTAACAGATGGAGCCGTGGATGAAGACAGGGACGTAGGCTCCAAACCCGCAGCTCCAGCAGTCAAAGCTTGCAGCAGACAGGAGCGTGCCAGCCTCTGCTGTAGCCAGGCAGCCTGAAAGGATGAGAAAAGTTCTTGGAGCCCATAGGATGTGGACATACAGGCAAAGGCAACCCCTTCCCACCAGTGCCAACTCAACCAGCTCTGCTTGAGTACAAATGCAGGCATCCACCAATGGGAACTTTCCCTGCCAGAAGGATGAGAATTAACCTTTCCACTCACCTCTCCTTCCCTCCTGCCATCCCTCCCCGCCTTTTATCCATCCTCACCAGCAGAGCCCCAAGATGCCTCCAAACAAAAAAGCTAAAGATCCTTCCCCATCAGCTAATCCCTCCCTGGTTTACAGAGACCAAAGGTAGGATTCCCTTTGCTGGGCACTTTTCCCTTGCCAGAGAGCTTCTGCTCTCTGCAAGAGCATCCTTAGTGCTGCTGGAGCAAGCCGGCAGTGAGAGCTGGCATTTGGTCAGGGCTGACAGATGTCCCCTGCACAACCTCTCCTCTCTTGCTGGGATTTGCTCCTCCGGATTGGTTTTCCTCACAGAACCTGTGGGTTTGCCCCAACAGACCCTGCTGACATCTCTTGCAGACCCTGGGACATCACAGTCTCTCTTTTATTTGTAGCCCGAGAATGTCACTGCCCAGTTCAGGTACATTTGTGCTCACACCAACACCATGCTTACGCTTTTCCTCCCCCTGCAGTTCCCATCCACCAAGGCTGCATCCTGCCCAGCCAGACCTGGCTTTCCTCCAGCCTCCCTCTCCCCTCAGTTGTTCATGACGGATAGCAAAGATTTGGGGTGAGGTGATCAGGCATCCCCCCTTCAGCTTTGTGTGCATGATTATCAAGTCCTGTCCAGCCTGGAAAAGCAGGTTATAGGGAAGAAGAAAAAGCTAGAAGCCATAACCACAGATAAGCGTGCTGACCTCTTCCAGGCCAACTCTGAGGCCAGGGGGAGGCTGTTCAGATCAACAGGGGTGGCATTCCCCCATGTCCTTCCAACTTAAGCCACGTGAATATCCAGGGCTGAAGCAGCCATGCACAACACTCAGTGCTGGAGCAGCCAAGGCAAGAGTCACCATGGCTGCTCCAGCACCACTGGAAAGGTCTGGAAACACAGAGAAGGGCATCACCATCTTTCCCACCCCATGGCAGAGCGACTGATGCTCGAAGGAAATGGGGAAAGGAGAGGGCTCTTATTTACAGAGAAACCCTGGGAGCAAAGGGTCACCTTTCCCTTCCAACATGATTTTCTGCCAGCTGGGATAGTGTCTCCCAGCAAGGTGGGATCTGGGGTCTTTGCAGAGTGCAGCAGCAGCTGGGAGCATATTCACCCATGTGCTATGTTGGATTTACCATGGGAAGAGTTTTGGTCTGGGTGCTCACCTGGATGAGACAAGACATGCTTGATGTTTCCAGGTGATGGGTCATGTCTTGAGGACCAGACATACATGACAGCCTGGCCCCTGCTCCCACTGCTCCATGGCATCTCCAAGGCCTGGGAGAGGCTGGCTTACAGCTACCTGCCCAAGCCAGCACACGTGCACACACCCCCACACTCTGGCTGAGCTGAGCTAAGAGGATTACAGCCCTATTAAGTGATGTTAATGTGCCAGCCATAGGTAAGCAGCCTCATGAGCAGCAGGGGTGGAAGCTCCAAGGTCCTTCCCACATCATTCCCTAATTGTGGGAGGCTGTCTGCAGGAGCAGAGCCAAGGGATGACCCAAACATCCCATCCTTACTCTGTCTCTGAAGTGGAAGAAAGTCATTAAGATCAGCCAGTCTTCATTTTGCAGTAATGAGCTCAGTGGGGGCTCTGAGAGGGGAGGTACAAAGTCAGCTGGAGGCTCTTGGAGAAAACCCCAGTGCGGATATGGGACTGGCATTTCAGCACTCCCTGTAGTGCTGCAGGCTGGGCATGTCCTTATTTAACCTCTTACAGTGACACCTTGCTGAATTTTCTCTTTTCTCCCTCCTTTCCCCTCTGTTGCGGCTGCACCAAGTGCAGCAGGAGCTGCCAGCCCGCACCAATGGCTCAGCACCCACTGCCCCAGCGCTTGCTCGTGATGCCCTCCACACCAAGATGGAGCAGCTGGAGGAACAGCTCCTCTCCAAGATCCTGACCCTGCAGAAGGAGCGCCAGGCTGCCAGCACTGACCGTAGCCAGCAGCAGCACAACATTGAGAAGGAGCTGAACTCTCTCCAGAACCGGGTGACAGAGCTGGAGCACGGTGAGTCCTGCCTGATTGGGATGGAGGTGGGGCAAGCGGGTCTGTAGCCCAAGGTGCATCACCAGGAGAGCCCCAGAACAGGTCATCCTCTACAGGTGCTGACCCTTCTCTCTCCTCCCCATCCTCGACACTTAGGACCACTGGGTTACAGCCCTCCTGATGGCTTCAAGGTGACCATCCCAGTGCAGAACAACTACATGTATGCCCGCATGAAGAAGAGCCTGCCGGAGCTCTATGCCTTCACCATCTGCATGTGGCTGAAGTCCAAGGCCCTGGCGGGGCTTGGCACCCCTTTCTCCTACTCTGTCCCAAGCCAAGCCAATGAGATTGTGCTGTTGGAGTGGGGCACTAACCCCCTGGAGCTGCTCATCAATGACAAGGTCAGCCCAGTCACAGGAGGTGCAGGAGGGAAGCCCCTGGCCTCATCTTCTCTGTTTCAACCCATCTGGGAAATGATGCTCCTAGGAGCACTGGTGTGGGGGACCTGGGAGGAAGGGGCCCAGCCTTATGGGGAGAGGGATGAGGGTGGGGGGGATGTCTCTCTGGGGTGGGGTTTGAGAGGGAGAAGCAGCACAGCAGGACATCTGTAGATTTTGGGGTGCCACCACCATGGGGGTGTGCCACTTGCTCTGCAAGGGGCTGGGGAGGCACCAGGGTCCCCCAGCAGTCCCACTGAGCACTGGGCTCTTGCTCTTCTCCTGAAGGTTGCCCAGTTGCCGCTGAGCCTGCGGGATAAGGCCTGGCACCACATCTGCGTGGCGTGGACCACCCGGGACGGCAAGTGGTCAGCATACCAGGATGGCGAACAGCGGGGTGCTGGTGAGAACCTGGCTTCCTGGCACTCCATCAAGCCCCAGGGCGTCCTCATCCTGGGCCAGGAGCAGGTATGTACTGGCTCGACACTGAGAGCTGCCAGTTAGCCTCATTGTGGCAGGAAGCTGGCTGGGGAGAAAAGCTGCCAAATGGAGCAAGAGCAGGGTGTGATATAGGCTTGAATGCTCAGCATGGCATATTGGCTCTCCTGCCTGCTCATCCAGCCTCTGGCCACGTGCACTCATTGTCTCCTCTTCCCTCTCCCTATTCCTCTGGCCTCTGTTTGCTCCCTACCTTGTCTTCTTGCATCTCCCCCATGCATCTATCCCTTCCCTCCTTGCTGTCAAGCATCAAGCTCTGCTTCTCTCCAGACTTCTCCCTCTTCCCCTTGCCTTTTTTGCCCACTGGATGCATATTCCTCCTCTTCTGCTCATCCCTGTCCAACCACCTCTCCTGCTCTTTCCCAGGACACGCTGGGGGGCCGCTTTGATGCCACGCAGGCCTTCGTGGGGGAGCTGGCACAGTTCAGCGTGTGGGACCACATGCTGGCGCCTGCGGAGATCCTGGGCTTGGCCAACTGCACCTCCCACCTCCAAGGAAATGTGATTCAGTGGGACGACCAGGCGGTGGAGGTCTTTGGAGGTGCCAGCAAGGCAGGCTTTGCTGCCTGCGAGGAAGGGAGAAAGGCATGAGTGGCCCTGAGCCCTCTCCCCCAGCGCCAAGGAGCCCAGTGGCAGCCCGAAAGAGGGAGCCCCTTTCTCCCCTCTGAGACAAGTAAGCCGTGTCATGGCGATGCTTGAGCCCCTGCACTGGCATCTCAGGAGGGAGAGGGGACCCTGAAAGCCTCCTTGTTGCCCCTGTGTTGGTGGTGGCGTGGCTTGTCCCCGCTCCTGGCATGCCTTCTCCTGGGTCTCATCTTGCCCCACTTCTCTTTTGGGTAGGACCTTGCTGTACCTGCAGGTATTCCTGGTACAGTGAAGGTCCTCATCTTGTTAACCTCAACAGGGAGTGAGAAGGAGAACTCCGTCTATCCCAAGTGCAGTCCAGCTTCAGTTGGATGCCAGGGTGCAGGCATTCCCTGAATACATCCCCTTTGCTTATTTATTTCTAGCAACCCCACTGTCTGGTTTTATGAGCCTGCATTCCAGGATCTCCCCTCCAGTCCATCCTCTCTTCTGCTGCCCTGGTTTTTCAAACATTTCCCCAGGGAAGCCAAGGGAGGATGGCAGAGAGCCAGTAGGGCAATGCTCACCCCCCTGCCTCTGCTGCCTGTTTGGGCAGGGCTGCCCAAGGGGAGAAAGGCTTGTGAGGCAGAGGGAAGAGAGCACTCTCCACTGCCTTCAAGGTGAGTGGGTGGTCAGCTGCCAAGGGAATGGGGGAAAAGGGGCAAAGCATGTCCCCTAGCGCTGGCCGAGGGGGAAGGAGCGCTGTCATCTAAGGAGTGAAAGTAAGAAAAAAGGAGATGGAGGATGGTGGTGGTCAGAGAAGCCCTACCATCTATCCCCCAGTCTATTTGTTACTGGATCTGGTTGCTGCCCTTGGTTCCACCCTGGTCCCCTCTTTTAGCTGCCCCTGGCCAGAAGCAGGGCTGCCACTGGCCTTGGAACTGGGAGAGTGATGGGGTGGGCTGATGTTTTCCTTTGGAGTGCCTGAGAATACTCTGTTTCCATGCCGTGTGGTCATCAACATTTTGATATGTGAGTATGTGTATGTGCACATGTACGTGTGTGTGGGGTGGGGTGGGAGGGTTATTTTGGGGCTCTCATGGTTGCTCAGTGCAGTGTCCAGCTTCCAGTGCTCCCCCTCTACCCCAAGTCCCACTCTGTGCTTTGGGCGGCAGCTGCCCCCACCCCTGGGGAAGGCAAAGCTGGCAGGAGGGACAGCCCTGCCACCCAGCATCCCTCCCAGTCAGGGTCTCCACCAGCACTGGGGGGGCTCAGCCCCCTGCGGGGGATGTGGCAGGGATGGGGTGCAGCCTTTGTGCCAAGTGGGAACACTGTGACCTTCGTGCACCCTGACGAGCTGCCCCTCTTCCTTGCTCGCTCACGCGCTTTCTCTAATGCACGTTCGTGAAGGGGGCCCTGACACACACCTGTGGTGGGACATTTCTTTTGTAAAGCTGATTGTGAACAATAAACGTGATGGTTTCTGTTCAAGCCTCCCGCAGGGTGCAAGGTCACTGCAGGGACAGAGAGCAGTGAGCAGTCCAAGCCAAGGTGTCCTTCCCCAGGATGCTTAGGGTTGCATCCCTGAGGGGAGACAGCCAGGCCCATCGCTGGCTTTCCAGAAATATTGCAAGGGTCTGGTATCATTGCCCCAGAGGGGCAGGGAGGTGGTGTCACATTTTGGGTACCTCTCATCTACCCCACTGCTGAGCAGCACGGGGCACAGACTGCTGCTGGTGTGGGAGGAGGGATGGGGGAAGCACCTCTCCACAGAGGAGGAACCCTCATCCCAACAACAGGAAGCAGAAGCCAGTGGAAATTCATGGCCTCTAGGTCAGACCATGGTATCAAGGAGCTCACGTCAAGTATAAATCTAATTAAGTACTAGTAATGAGTTTCTGACCTAGCTAGGCACAAGATGGTTCCAGTATGGCCCTGAGAGTTCCTATTGCAGAGCACCTTGTGACCAGGTCTGAATGGTGCTTTTGCCACTCTGTGGGTCCTGCACCTCTTAAGAAAAGCACAACCCCACCAGTATTTGGGGAAAATAGAGCACAAAGCTAGAGGATTCGTTTGGCCCAAGGCCTTGCCATTGCTGTTATGCTGGTGGGGTCTCCTCCCTTAGCCAGAATCACCCTCAACAACTCCCATTTCTCCTTCTGGAGGGTATTTAATGCCATAATACCAAGTCTGGTGCTCTCACCTTCAGCACATCTCCACAAAGCTGAGGGTTTGTTTTGAAGTAAATACACATATTTCACCTGGAGCATAGGCTCAAGGGGCTTTGCTGAGCTGGAGGTTCACCCCCACATCACTAAGAAGAGGGGGTTCAACAGATGCCATCTGCTTGTGCTGCCAAGTAACAGCAGCATAATTAGGAAGGTCAACACTTTTCAGAGGAGGAAATGTCAAAAAACTTTGCTGGGGTCACAAACTTAGGAGGAGGTGAAATGGGGGACTGGTCCATAAAACCCTTGTATCAAAACTGCAGAAGCTCTGACAGAGGGCTCTTGGGGCTGCTGGCCAAGGTAGGAGACGTGCATGAGGATGAACAGGGATGGAAACAGCCTGGTCACGGATGTAGACTATTGGCATAAATCCTGTCTCCTCCGGAGCCCCGAAACACAGCCTACACTGAAATTGTGTGTAAGTGCTCTTTAGAAAAGCAGAAAAAAAGGGGACATGAGGAGAGGCTTGAGCAGGGCCTTCTGTGCTGCCCTCCTTGTCCCTGCCAAGTGATGTTGATGTGATCCCAACTCCAGCCTTGTACCTGGAATATGTGGATCTGTCACTTCTCGAACAGAAGAAAAGGGGGAGCCTGATGTCACAACTTCTGCAGGGACACCTCCTCTCCCCCTCAGAGCTTCACAGCCAGCTGGGCAGATGAGGGAGCACACAGGAAAGCTTGAGAGAATTTTCCCAGACCTTTTAAAAGCTTCCAGCAAAAGCCTCCGCATAAGGCTTTTCAGGAAAGAAAAGATATTTTAGGTAGATTAGAAAATTGTTGGGAAACACGAAATCAAGAGTAGGAATAAATATTTGATTTCCATCCTGCCCTGGCTCTCTACAGGAAGCAATATCGTCTTCTCACCCAAATGAGGAGGAGGAGGGCAGCAAGATGAGACCATTTCTTTTCAGTAAGCTGAGCCTTGCCAGAGCAGCAAACCTGCAGCAGGGCTTAAAAGGTAGAGGAGATGACAAATCAATGGCGTTGCTGGCTGGAAGGAGTAATTACAATGACTTACACATATTGCTTGCTTCTAAATTAACCAGGAGCACTCAGGAGAAGCCCTGCATCTCTCTAAGGGCAGCTGGTTGGAAAACAGTGCATCACACACAGAAGAGATGAGGAATAACAAAGTCACCCTTGGGGGGCCGGGTAAAGAGGGAAATTTTTAACAGTGTGGAAAAGGTTTTGCGGTTGTGGTAGGTGCTTCAGCTGGGTTGCTGTGTTGTGTCCAGATATCCAGAATGGGAGGGAAAAAAGGTGGAGGGGACCCAAGAGGTGAGCAATGCAGAGGCAGGGGCACCATTGGGCTGTGGCAGTTCAGCAGGAGCTGTCACAAAGGAGATGGCATGGGAAACAGGTGGGTGTGATGGATACCACCTGCGTGCCCTCCTCTATCTCCCTGCCCAGGCACTGTTAACATGCTTCCTAATCTGCAGGACTCACTTTCTTCAAGCCAAGGGCTTAGCCAGACTCAACCATACCCCTTTCCACATCCCCCAAGGGTTTTGTCCTGCAGCAAAGAAGACCAAGTCAAACATGGTAGTGGGAAGCCTTCAGGCCTGATAGCTATTAATTATCAGGTTTGAAAAGAAAATGCTGAAATTCCTGAAGCCATCCAGCACCCACCATATTTCCAGAGGGCACCACTGGCCATGCAGGCTCTGCCTTCCCAGGGACATGGGCAGTCCTGGGACCTCCTCACCTTGGAATAGGCTTTGGGAAGCTCCTGTGCTGCAGCCTCTGCTTTGGGTTTTACATGTCACAGCTCTCTGCAATATGTCAACCTCCTGGTCCCTCAAATGAGGTCAAGCCAGCCCATGCTTGTCTCCTGGAGGTGAATTCCGAAGTCCCCATTACCCGCTCTGCCCTAGCAATGGGGCGCTGCCTTAATTGCATCCTTGTGCCTTCCTGTCCTGCTGGGAGCCTCCTCTGCTCCCTCCCAGAGCCAAGAAGGCTCATTAAGACTCGTGCAGCACTTGTACAGGGAATGTGCCATGATTCCAGAGCATCTGGCACAGGAACAGCCCCCGCACAGCTGCTACTGCTGAGGCAACAGACCTTACTAGCAGTAGCTGTTGTTACTAGAGGTAGTAGCTACAGGATCACACGTGGGGCATGGCATTTCCCAGCAGACCAAGGGATCCAGCTGCCCTACAGCAGATCCTGTCCTCCTATGGAGCAGAGAGCCGAGCTGCTTTTGTCTGCCTCCAATTCCTGTGCATCACTGGCATTCCCATCTCTGCCTTCCCTCAGCTCAGTGCAAGATGGTGGGGGTCTGATCCCAGTGAAATGTGGCTTCAGCATTTCCACGGGGCCTCCACAGGGTCTCCTGAGTGCTCCTCCTGCCTGCAGAGAAGCATCCACTACCACCAGGATGGTTGCAGGGTGGACCTCGGTGTGGCCCATGTCCCCAGCCTGGGCCCTCTGATGTCACCCAAGGCAGTGTGGAGCAGTGCCCAGTCCCTGGGCCGTGTCTGACACGCTGGGCAGCAATCTCCAGTCTCCTACTTTGTCACAGAGAGGAGATGAGGCACAGCAGGGCCTGTGCCCATGGGGGCAATAGGGACACCCCAAAACATGGTCTGAAGCAGGTAAGAAAACAAAGAAGATAAAAAAGAGGAAAAAAAGAAAGAAAAAGAATAGAGGTGCCCTCTGCCTGATGAAGAGTAGCCTGCAGTCTGGTCACCAAAGAGGGCCAAAAGAAAGCATGAAACGTATATAAATGTCTATTTTGCAGTTTGCTTACATTTCTGTGCTCAGCTAAGGAATACAATGCACCCTCACATCAGAAGGCAAACGCCATCTTGTTTTAATGCTTAATGCTTTCAGCAGCCACAGTGAAGTGCAAAGGGCTGAGTTTCCAGCTGTGATTAGTGGCAAAGAAGGAAGGACCAGCCAGAACGGAGCAATGATTCCAGCTCTGGACTTGCTTTCACCTACAGAAGGCATCTGGTCTCTTGGTATGGAAACTAAAAAGCTGGTGATGGGCAGCCTCATGTGTCTCTGCCTTCAGTGCCAGCAGCAAAAGGACCAGTACCTGTTACCTGTGTTGGCCCACCAAGGCTCTAACTGGCTTGCAGAGTTGTACAGAGGCAGCCTGTGGAAACCCTGCACTTGAGTGTCCAGAAACCAGCTGCTCACATTTTGCTAAGCCACAGCAGATGGAGACAGGCCAGCAGGATGTTCTCCTTCCTCAGGAGGCATCTCTACCTTGCACTCCAATCATATCACCCAGCACAATCACAAGACCCACACTGAGCCCTCTGCAGTTCTGGGGTTGGCCATTTTCCCTTAGCTTCTCACCTAGGAGCTGCTGATTAATAATCCTCACTACTAGTCCTAGCATTCCCTGAGGGAAACATTCCCTGGGGTCACATTGATCAGAAGCAAAGCACATTTAATTGAACCCAGAATTGCACATGTTTCCCCCTGCCCCAGGCACAGAGGCACAGGCACACAAGCACACCAGCTCACATCGACTTGCTGCTTGGTAGTAAAAGTGGGTGAACTACACAGGGATTAAAGCATTAAAAAAAAACACAGCAAGAATATCACGTTTGAAAGCGCCATGTCCCTGGAGAGATTAGAGTAGCAGCCTGGAGATAAAGTAATGATGATGGAAAGATCTACTTCCTCACAGAGATTCTATTCCTAATTATCTCATCTGAAAAGAAAAAATGATGATCTCCCAGCTTTTATCTGCCTCTTGACAATTTTAGCTCTGCCTCACTGCAAGAGGCTGATGCTTGCTGAAAGGAGGAAGGAGAAGGAATCAGCCCAGGAGGCAGCAGTGGTAGGAGAACGAGGGGCACAGGAGGCAGCACTTCATTTCCATCATGAGCAACAGCAACAGCAATGGCAAAGGGAAAGATGAATGATCACTGCAGCATTGTCCTTCTGAGCCCAAAGGCAGCTCTGATGCCCCCAGCACTGCTCTGTCAGGCAGAGGACAAGCAGGAGGTTGGATTCGCTGCTTCATGTGCAAAAGATAGAACAAGGTGTCCTCTCCATGATCACAGGGCATAGCTTGGTACTACAGTGAGAGAATGGGACTCGAGCTGGCAGGGGCAGAAGAGTGCCCAGCTTGTTCCTCCCTCACTCTTTCCCTTCTCAAACAGCCAGAGACAGTTCTTTCAGCAGACAGCCAGCAGTGAGGACATTTCAAACACCAGCCAGAAGATCCACGTGAAAGATAAAGCCCATGAGCCATTCTGCAAGACAGGGATGGGCACTGAGGGAAGCCCAGGCATCACATCCAGCATCTGAGGCTTTTCACAGGAGAAGTCCTTCCCTTTGGTATGATCCTGAATCTCACTGCTTCTCTACGTTTATTAATTTCAGATAAGTACAACCCTAGACCCCCAGAAAACTGTTTAAGCCCTGGTTTAGAGGTAATGAGCATTTGGCTGGCAGGGTGCAGAGACAACAGAGATTTCCTAGCAAGCTGAGAGCCAAGGAAAACCTCAAAGCAAAGAGAAATTACAAGGACAAAGGCTACAGAGGGCTTGAGGGGGACAATTTTCTCAGTGGGGATGCGGGCTACTGTAGGAGCTGTTTGAAAACTCATGATCCGTCCTCAAAGCATCACTTTCTCCTCCTGTACAGTGGTACTGACATGCAAACATGACGGTCACCTCTCCCACACGATGGGAACTGTGTCCAGATCTTGGCCTGTCAATTCAGGAAGGTGCTGGAGTGGGTCCAAAAAAGGGCAACAAAGCTGGTGAAGGGTCTGGAGTGCCCTGTGAGGAGCGGACGAGGGAGTGGGGGATGTTTGACCTGGAGGAGGCTCACAGTGGCCTCATCACAGTCTACACTGCCCAAAAGGATGTTGTAGCAGGGTGGGCATTGGCCTCTTCTCCCATGCAAGAAGTGACAGGAGAGGAAATNAATTGCCCCAAATGGCTCCTTGTTCTTGTATTTATCCTTGTTGTTTGAAAGAAAATAAGTAGAACTAGGCTCCGAAAGGGTTTTAAGTCAGAGCAATATTAAGTTGCCGGTAGGAGCCCCTTGCTGGGGCGGCGCAGGCGCCCCTCGACCATCCCCGCCCTGCGCCTCCCAAGGCCCCGCGCGGTACCGGCAGGGCGGGCCGCCAATGAGACGCAGCGGCCTCGCGTTCCGTCCAATGGGCACCGAGGTGGGCGGGACTTCCCGCCGGTTGCCATGACAAGCGCGGCCCTTCCTTAGCAACGGGGCTGGCGGCGGCCGCCGCGCGGGTGAGGCCGCGTCTGGAGCTCCTCGGCCCTTCGCACGCCGCGCTCGGCGCCGCCGCTGGCCCGGATTGTCCCCCGTGGGGCCGAGGGCGGTAGGTCGGCGTGGCAGGGCTGCTTCGGGTGTGTACGGCCTGCTCGGACGTCGTTCCGCCGCCCCGCACCTCTCGGGCTGTGACCCCGGTCACGTCTCGGGCTGCGGCTGGGTATGGAGGTGGCTCCCGGGATTTGCCAGGGGCCAGCCGGGCGGGGGCTGTGTTCTGCGGAGGCCTTAGTTTGGGACGCCTGCGGGTCCCGCGGTCCCCCGTGTGAGAGCTGGCGGTCTGTTGGACTCGGTGCTTCAGCCCGCAGCTTGGTCTGTCGCCGGACACCGTGTTTGTTTTGCTTTCCCGTTAACGTGGGCGCACCCTTGCTTCCACTGGGTAGGAGAGGAAGGTGCCTTGTTCTGGGTGAGAGAGCCAGAGGGAAGACCATGGTGAAATGCTCTGAATCTGTCAATGAGCACTGTGCCTCTGTGTTGCTCAGGCAGAGTCAGGTTGGTAATTAGGCCCTGAGGCACAGTCCAGAGTTTTCCCATATGGTCCTCCCCAGCTGACAAATGCTGGGAGATCTGAGGAGCAAGTGCACAAATGAGACCAAGATGTTCCTGTTAAATGTTTCCGTACAGACACGTACACAGATCCTGTGTCTGAAATACTCCTACCCTTTGCTTGTCATATGCAGTTTGAAACTCTTGCAGATAAAAGTGCTCTGGGAAAGTCCTTTTGGAACTAATCAGGGGTTGTAGTGGCTGATGTATTGTTCTCTCCTCTGTCGAAAGCTGTAGCCTGGCTCAGCTCTTCCCTCACACTTGGTGCTTCTGGGAAGTGCTGCGCTCTTGAAGCCTCCCTTATGGAAAAGGATACATTTTTAAAAGTTTGTTTCCATTAACTGTCTGTGAGATAACACTCTCACTGCGTGGGGTGCTGAGGAAACAGCAGCTGAGCGAGGTAGCATGATGTTCTCGTAATAGTTTTGTCTTTTGTTTTAATTTAAAGCTTTCCATCTCTTCCCTGTGTTTGTTTCTATTGAAGCAGCATCCTCTGGGCCAAGAAGCAACTTCTCCTGCTGGAGCTGCTCGTGTTCACAGAGCCAAGTTCCTCTCAGCTGGCTGTGCCACAGCACTTTGCTGAGCTACAGGCAGCTCCTCTACCCCTGCCCGGGGTCCCTGTGGAAGGACCATGGACGAAACTGAAGAGGAGAAGAAGGATGATGAGGCTGACTATAAAAGGCTTCACAGTTTTCCACTGATTAGGGTAAGAAGGGGGAGGGATTATGCATTTACCAGTGTCACAGATCTGAAACTCTGCCTTCATTCTTGACAACCTTCTCCCACCGAGTAGCTGCTGCGAGAACGTGTGTACTGATGGTCCTGTGGAGGTTTCGTGGTTGTCACTGCTGCTTTCTCCCTGTCCTTGGCCTCTGGCAGAGAATTCTATTAACACCAATGTTTCCCATGTCAGCCAGAGGAAGTCTGGAGCTAAGTGATCCGTTTAACAGGTTGAGAACTCTGCCTCTGGAACCCTTTCCTCTGTTCTATGTGCTTTCTTTTTCTCCTAAAAAAGCTGGAGAAAAAGATCTTGCTTAGCCAGCCAGATAGCAGCAGTGGAGGAAAAGGCTGTGCAATTTAGATTTCTTTGTTTTGCTTATAGCAATAATTAAGGACTGTGGTCAGAGAAGTATTAACATGCTTTCCCTTTATCTTATAGCAGAAAAACTGACAAATGTCTTGATCTCCTCCTTTAAGTTGTGCTTACTTAGTGCTTGTCTTCATGTAGGTAGACACGAATTCTGTGTTGGCTGTCACAAGGAATGAATGGATCCATTCTAATGCAATAAGCCATTTTCATATTTAGTGTCTAAGCCCTTGCTACAGCCAGTGCAAAAGTAAGAGCTACTTCCTGTTGTCTTGTGTCCAGCATTTATTTTGCTGCTTAGTTCCTCTTGTTTGTGTGCTCTTTGCAGCACTCGGACATGCCGGAGGAGATGCGCATCGAGGCCATGGAGCTCTGTGTCACAGCGTGTGAGAAATATGCCACCAACAATGAGGTAGGACCCAGGTCCCAGAGTGGCCAGCCTGCCATTGCTGCAGCTCAGGAGACCTGCAGGAGCAGGACTAAGGGTGCAGGGCAGAGTGGAGTCAGGTCCTGACATCCTATTACTCTTNGCACCCGGTACTGACCGGGGCTGACCTTGCTGAGCATCCGAGATGTGACGGGATGGGATGGCAGGGAGGCATTGAACTGCCAGGGGACGGTCCCCACTGAGACTCGAACTCAGGACCTTGGGATTCAGAGTCCAGAGTGCTCCCCTTTACACCACGGGACCGCCCACAAGGTGCATAATAGCACTTTGCTTTCCCACAGAAAGCAGAGATTAGCAGTGATGCTGCTTTCCAAACCTTACCCCCTTCCTGATCTACCTTCCTGTGACATGCTTCCACTCTGTTCAAAAAATACCCTGTGTCCTGAGGGCTTGGTTCAGAACTGTATGAAGACTCCTGTTTTGGGAATGAGTACAAGAAAGTCTGGGGGTTTTTAATTTATTTCCTCTTGGCTTTAAGACCAGCAATAAAGGGAAAATACACCTTGCTCCATGGGCAGAGCACCACATGCCACTACAGAATCTTCCTCTCTCCTCTTTTGGATCAAGGAGTGTGTGATCTGGGAGAAGCCAACCTTTTAAAAACCAGCCTAGTTCTATTGTTTTGATAATTAGCAGGAGCTAAAAAATGGACTCCTGTAAAAATAGCTGCATCTTAGTGACCTGAATCTCCTCTCACGCTCACCGCCCAGCATAACTCCAGCAGCATCCAAAGGAGAACTCTTGCTTCAGACTGGGTGAATGACAGAAGGGATTGCTAGATGCAGTTCTTTAATTTCTCCTGGCTGCTGTGTTGGAGGCTGATGAGACCTGTTTTACCCTTGGGTGTACCTCTGGGCAGCTCTCAGTTCCTGCAGTGCAGCTGCTATACCTGTGGTCCATGGCTTGAATAGTCTGTTAAGGGAGAAGACTAGGAGGATGTTTGCATAAAACCTCATTGGTTGCTTTATCTCACCCTGTGCTCTCTTCCTTAATGTTCTCCAGAGTGCTGCCAAGATGATCAAAGAGACGATGGACAAGAAATTTGGGTCCTCCTGGCATGTAGTGATTGGGGAAGGTTTTGGCTTTGAGATCACTCACGAGGTGAAGAATCTGCTGTACATGTTCTTTGGTGGCAGTCTGGCCGTGTGCGTCTGGAAGTGCTCCTGACCCCTGTCAGTGTCCCAGACTTGCTGAATACAAGTGATTTCTTCCTTCTCTTGACAAGTTTTGTACTATCTGGAGGTGGGGCTTTATTTTTAATAGTTAAATGTCAAGATTTCTCTTTTTCATACTGATGTAACAGTTCTGTGGGATACATAGTTGGTGCGTGTGTGTGTATGAACTTGCTAAGCTGTCCTGTCCTAGCTCGTGGGATTTCTCATCTGTCTGTGGCTCTTTCCTTGGTATTTGAGCAAAGCAGGAGGAAGGTGGGCAACAGTTAATCTCATGACATGCTGCAGAACAGCACAGCAGCACTAGCAGGGGTAAGCAAAAGGGAAAAGGTGCTGTCTATCCCTACGGTTTTTATAACTCCCACTTGTTTCACGTTGTGTCCTCTCACTTCTGCTTTCCCCACTACCATGCAGTATAGCTCTGACCACCACCTGTCTTCCTCTCTCTGAAAGCTGCTCATACATTCTTCCTCAATCCTAATATGTTGATGCAGACCTAGCAGCATCAAGGGTCTCCCTTCAGGCTGCCTGTGGAGGTGTGAGCCACAGGGAAGCAGTCCTGGCTTGCCCTTCCCCGCTGCTTTTGGGAGGGTACAACAGCTGAGCTGCCTGGTTGTAGGAGGTTGCTATGCAAACTGCCCCCTCCTTTCTCACCCACAGCACACTGAGACAGCATGAAAACACAGGCGGCTGATGATGCCTGGGGAGTGGGTGACAGCTCTTTTTAAGACTCAAATGCCTCCCTATCAGTTCCTGGGGGTGTTGCAAGTGCTGTGTACTTTCAGCATCTTGTTTGGGGCTGGCAGAGGAGGGAGGCTCCACATGAAATATAACTTGGGCATCAGAAACCGAACGTCTTCTTGGACCTGCATTTTTTAGCCTGTTTCATTTTTTAAAGCTGTTGGTGTCAGGATGGAGTGAACGTAACTGTATGTTACGTGTATGGCTTATTTATATAAATCTGGAGAACTGTGTTTTTACAATAAAAATGTACTAAAACATTTGTGTGTGTGTTTGCATAGGAAAAGGAGTACAAGAAACATGGAAATAAGTACGCACTGGTGTAGCACAGGCAGAGGACAGTGACATCTCCATCCTGCAAGTGTCCTGTGTGACTCTCATCCTCCCTGTTCAGTTCTTTTACCAGTGCAAAGCCACTGCTGTTGGCCAAATCCTCAGTTGACAATCCTCAGTCTAAGCAATAGCAGCAGGGGAGCATACCTGTGGCTGCTGATCAGCTAGTGTGCCTTGGCTCTGATCTTCAGAGTTTTATATTTGTGGCTTCCTTGATTTTAAGATTTCCTCTCAATGTTGCCATCTGGCACCTCTAGTGCATAGTTCAGGGCTGAATGATCTTTCTGCCTTAGTGCCTGCAGTGGATCAAGTTGGTGGAGGGTCTTTTTACAATTCCTTTTGTTCCTTTTCTGAACCTCAGTGTTATGCTAAAGATCTCCTTCTTCCATCTCGTCATGTCAGGAGCTCTTCTATAAGCCACAAATTGGATTAATGTGAAAACAACTGGAAATTACTTCAAATTTGGATCATGTGTGCTTGGTTGGACCTGGTGTCCTCTCACTGATCAGGTGGAAGGGAATTGTGAGGTGGGAGGGACACAAAAACTATTTTAAAGTAGGTAGTACCATGATACCTGCTCTATGATCAGGGTTGCTGTGCTGTGCAGAAGAGCCCAAATCCTTCGAGCTGTCTCATGGTGTAGTTGCTCTGTCTCCCTCCAACTGGCTGCTATTACATGAAGATGGTGCTGTTGGCTGGCTCTTTCTGCAGCTGGCAGGTGGAAAAGATTATTCTCTCTGCCACAACTTTCTATCTCCTCTCAATTCAGAGGAAAAGGTAAAGCCAGTGTCTTTGCAATGCCAGCATTGGAGCATGATGATACCACAGTTGCTGTTTCACACTAATGAATAATTAACTGCTGTGTGGATATGCACAGACATGCTGGTCATGGGCATCTCTGCAGGGTCGTGATGACCTGCAGATGACCACGGGGAGCTGCTTACCTCAGCACACAACCTCTTGGCTTCAGTGCCTGTTTGTTATCTCCTTGGCCACCAGCTGACCAAGGCTAATGTCTCCATGAGCCGCTTCAGCAGCAAGGGAATGGTGATGCTCCCCAGCCTCCTCGAAGCTTGAGTGTGCAAACAGATTGAGGTGAGCTGGGTGTGAATGTGCAGCAAGGCAGCTCCCACACTGCCATGCCCCAAGGTAAGTGAAAGGTGGCTCATAGGAAAGTGGCAGGCTATTTTTGTTTCTAAGGGTAACAGCTTTCCCACAGGAAGTTACCATGAAGAGGCCAGCCTTTGTTAGCTGGTTTGCAGGCCTGTCATTGGCACTGTACATGAAAGCACAAACCTCAGCCTCCCAAAATTCAGCTGTGTGTGTCAGTGTCCCTGCTCTAAGGCAAGTGTTCAACAAGATGACTTGTCTTGCCCATTGCAAGTTGAGCTGTGCTGGTCCCCATGTGTTAGAACAAAGACTTTCACCTTCCTTTTGCTGTGGCAGACTTTTGGGTATACCTGTAATTTTCAGGGGAGTAAGGTTTATGGATCAGAGATGGTCCCTTGTCCTGTGTTTTCCCACAAGAGACCCCTCTGTGGCTGATGGACTTGCTGGATCGGGACCAGAGGAGGCCACAAACATAATTGGAGTGCTGGAGCACCTCTGCTATGAAGACAGAGTGAAAGGGTTGGAGTTGTCCAGTCTAGAGAAGAGAAGGCTCTGGAGAGACCTTATGGTACCTGCCAGTACCTGAAGGGTGCCTACAGCAAAGCTGGAGAGGGATTTTTTGATGGCCTGTTGTGATAGGACAAGGGGTAGAGATTTTAAACTACAAGAGGATCCTTCTATATTGTATAGGGAGAAGTCTTTTACAATGAGGGTGGTGAAACACTGCAACAGGTTGTCCAGAGGGATGATGGATGCCCCTTCCCTGGAAACATTCAAGGTCAGGGTGAATGGGACTCTGAGCAACCTGATCTAGTTGAAGGTGTTCCTGCTCATTGCAGGGGGATTGGGCTAGCTGGCCTTTCCAACCCAAACTATGATTCTGTGGTGCAGCCTCTGGGCCCTTTCTGCTTTTGTCTATAAAACTGCAGTTTGTTGCTGGAGGATTTTACCTTATGAATTTTCAGCAGAAAGTTAGGAAAGTTGGCAACAGTTGGCTTGCTATTGTGTTTCCTTCTCATTTCTTGCCCCCTGCATATTGCTGCCATTTACACATCAAAGCATCAGACTGAGTCAGATGTAGAAAATGAGATGAAAACCACAGTGTGATGCATGGGTGCCAGCCAAATGACTCTTTCTCTCTCCCCAACTCTTTCTATCTCCTCATCCTGTAAAGCTGCGACAGCAGCTCAGAGGGCTGTGTTTCATGACTTCATCCCTCCCTGCTGTGGGGAGATGGGCAACATCATTATCAGCTGCCAGGGAGTCCTGACTTGGAGCCTGCAGTGAAAATGTCCTCGGATGTAGGACCTCCTCCTCCACCCCAAGGGTGACTTGAACATGCTGAGAAGATGGAGAAAGAGCTGGAGGGGAGAGATGAGAAGAAAGAAGTGCAAATTCTACCACTTCTCTGTGATGATGTCATGGCAACAAGGTACATCAGCGTGCTGTCAGGCTATTGGGGCAGGCTTTGAAGGTCTCCAGCTCTTCCCTGTTGCTGCTGGCTTGCGTCTCACTAGCTGAAAAATCTTTTGGTTAATACTTAATGCCAGCATTGAAGTGCTAAGGGTGGCAAGTGCCCCACCTAAGCCCCCTTGCTCCGCTTTCAATGGGATGCTAAATCAGGATAGGGGAGCAGGATTGCAAGCTTCCCTATCTGGGGAATGGGACCCATAGTCGGTAGCGTGGCTTCTACCCATAGGGTCCCTGTGCCTGTCTGACTCAAGGGTGTGGGAAGGAGGTTTCTATGCCCTCCAGCCCACTTTGGAGATGGTTTGGGGCACTGGAAGGAGGGGGGTTGTCCCTCTCATAGTCTCCCAGGGCTGGCTTTGAAATAAAGAAATCTCTGGCCCTGCTCTGGGAGCTGAGCCCAGCTTCTTTGATGTGACCATTAGTACATGCATTTTGGTGGGAGTTTTGTGTAGGGTTTTGTTGTTTGGTTTTTTTTTTTTTCCCCAAGCAATGACCTAATGATCCCATGTTCCAGCTACCACCCCTTCTAGGTGCCTTCTTTCCAAATCGTGCATCCGGAGTGGATTCAGCAAACTTCCCAGAGCAAGACACTGTGTTCCCTTCTCGAGGAAGCCATCTGCTCCCCTCCACCCAGCTCCTTCTGTGGGGCTTCGAGCTCGCCAGCCGGGCTGGAAAGCTCTCCTCCTCCTCCTCCTCGCTTGCCCCGGCTCTCATCGGCCATCTTGTCAGCACCAGACACGGGGAAGGGAACACGGGGCTGGCTGAATCTGGGTCTGCTGATGGTGTCAGCCGGAGGCGGTTTCCAGGCAACTGTCGCGCCGTGGGACACGCGAGCCAAGAACTCCGGGAACACGGCGTTCTCAGCGCACCGCCGGGGAGGGGACCAAGCCTGACACGGATGGAGCCGGCACAGGATGGTGTGGAGGGGGCAGCGTAAGCAAGAGGGTAGTGCAGGAATGGCAGCAGATGAGCGGGTCTCCAGAATATCCTCTTCTGCCCACTGATCATCGTACTCTCCTTGGCTTGGAGTGAAGATTTCCAAGCTGGCTCCTGGTGCAACGTGCAGCAAGGAAGAACCACATGATGTATGGGATTTCACATGTCTTCTGCATCCTTTGGGAAATTGAAGAGAAGAGAAACATCATGCCAGATTATGTACACAACCCCCAAGGCTTGTTAGAGGTGTGCAGGTGTGCTTCTCTGATGCTTAACAAATCCAGAGTTCCCTCCCTACAAGTCATGAACCATTTGTGTGCACGGAGCCCAGCTCTGTGTACCTGGGTGTCACCAGAAAAGGGAATTTCTTGTAAAGTTGGGCTGCCCTTCCCTTCCACAAGCTGCCAGTGCTCCCCAGCACTTAGTGGGTCCCACTGTCCTCATGTACCGATGTCCAAGGCAGCATCCCCATTCCTGCCTGCCTGCCTACCCTACCTGCTTCAGAGGCCCTGGGAGCATCCCTACCCATGAACCTACCTGCCTGATAGCCCTTCCTTACACTGCCAGCCCAACAGTTCCCTTCCCAGCAATGCTGATACTCACATTCCCTTACTTTTATGCCATTTTAGTGGGTTTTGATAGGGGCATTTAGTACAAGTGAATTTAAATGGATGGAGGAGGGCAATAAAATTGCTTTGGCTGAGCAGCAGGAAAAAGATTCTCCTAGATTTTGAGTGTGGAGCTATGATAGACATGGGGAATGGAGTACATAGTGCTTGGCAGGGTGGGTGCTGCAGTGGGGCGGAACTGCTTTAATGCCCGCTATAGAAGGAAATGTTCTGCAGCCCTGTGCAGGTGACAGCACAGAGAGACAGGACAGTGAGGGGGTCAGCTACAGTCATTGCTGTCCCTGAGCCAGCTTTGCAGCTATTGATTTGGAACTTGCCCTGTTCATGCTAACCTTGGCAGTGCCAGCTTGACCCTTATCAGCACTGATAAATCCCACCACAACCTCCTGTCCCACCCTGGCGGTGTCACACTGTGAGGTGCTGCAGTGGCAGATCTTTCCTGTGACTCTGCCCTTGCACCAGTTGCTCTTTTGCTGCAATGTTCTAAATCCAGGACATCTCTCTCATTTTTGCAGAGGCTGCAGTCACATCAGTTCTTTTAACCCTGGGTGGGTGCCCACCCCTTGCTGAGTGTTTTGGGCAAGGAAGGATGCGGTGCCGACTGCAAACGCTTTTCCAAAGGAAATTTAAAATCAGCCTTCTCTTTCTTCTGCTCTTGGCCCTCCTGGTGCACCTGGTGATGGATTTCACTGGTCATGCAACCCACAGTCCCTGTGCCTGCAATACAAAAGCACCAAAAGTCACAGGTGTCCCATCAGGCAGCCCCATGCTGTCCGACCTCAAAAAGCTGAGCCTGCGAATCCTTCAGGACTTCAGTGGCAGCAACAGCTCCTTGGAGAAAACGTCCCAGCTACAGGGAGCAGGGCAGCACACAAGGGCTGGAGAGCTGTGGGTCCAGCACCAGCAAGAAGAAGGCAGCGTGGGACGGACCAAGGGATCAAAGCTGGTGGCACTGTTCGAGCATCCTCTTTACAACATCCCAATCCCAGAGGTGACAGAGAAAGACAAGCTGTTTGTTGTCAACCCCATGGAGAAGTTCAGCCTGGGCAGCAGTGGGAGTAATGAATGGTAAGGAGCAAGCTAAACCCTCACTTGCTTTTGGGGGACAAGTGGGTTTGAGGGGACAAGCAGCAGATACTATACACGTAGTTTGCCTACACAGAGCAGCATCCTACTCTGGAGGGGCCCCCATTGCTGAGCACATTCTTCTCATATCCCAAATCCTCTCTTAACCCTGAATTTTTCTGGCTGCTACCCATAAGCCTGTAGCACATGGCAAAGCCAAAGGAGATTTTTGAATTATTCATTGTTACATAGGGTATTTATTAGATGATCTCCTTGTCTCCTTCCCTTCCCCAGTGCAGACTAGCCTTTGGTCCCTCTCTCTGTATATGAGCAAGTCCCCACTCTAGTTTTCTAACCAATTTTATTCCCCTCCCCTGATATGTTGAAGATGCAAAGCCTGCAATGTAGGTTACCTCTAACCATGAGACCATTCCCATCCTGCATTTCACAGGATATCTGCTGACCTCTTTAGGCTTGGCCGTATGGTGAGCTCACTGCTGCCGGCTGCCTATTTTTATCACTGGACTACTAACCTCTAATTAGAAGGGAAGATATTAAAAGCTTTAGCATTGTAACACCTAAAAGCTTCCTTATGGAAAGCACACCTTCCAAAAGTGGTGGCTGCTAAAATTGGGAGAGAATAAAAGCTGTTTTAAGAGCTGTTTTCCACAGATGGGCATTTGTCTTGTCTCTAAGGACCACCTCACTTATGGAATAAACTTGGGTCTGGTTTGATGAAATTGAGGTACAAGTTGTGTTTTCCTAAAACCCCATGGATTTGGGTTTTAGATGCCCTGGGCTAACTGTCCCATTGCAGTGCCAGTGTGTGCTAGTGCAGAGGTGGGGCAGATTGCCCCAGGACCTCCCTTGAATGCCAGCTAACTGCCAATTTGCAGGAGGCACAGACACAGGGATAGTGCTAACCCAGACTTATTGCCCTAGAGAAACCAAGAGCATGTGATAAACCCATCCAAGGGGAATGGGTTGTTGAGAGTTGGAGTTCAGGTCAGTGCTGGGGATGTCTGGGAAGCCTGTGCTCCTCCAGTCTTGTTCTATAGACACGTTGTGTGTCCCCAGTGAGCCCATGGAGGGGTGTAGCCAACTTCATTCCTGGGAGCTAATCCCTTGGGGAAAACCGATGAGGTGATCTGCTCCAGCAAGAAAATAAAGGCATGGATGAGAGAAGCAGGATCAGCCTAGGGAGTTTCCATGGGGGGTGGAGGAAAGACACTGTGTCCCATCCAGCTATGCTGGTGGGTCTTCCTGGCCAAAAAACATGTGTGGGATCTGCCCTAAACATGTGTGGAATCTGCCAAGAGCCACAAGAAGGGCATATGGGGCAGGAGTTTTCAACACCATGAAATCTGGAACACATCCAGGGCTTGTGCTGGGCCTTCCCCACAGCTTACCCTCCATGCACTGGCTCCCAGGAAGGGTCTGGGGACTGGGGACCCATCCCATCCCACTAAAAGCTGTTGTTGTTGTTGGGGTGGTGGTGGCTGTCGGGCTCCAGGGTCAGCAGCAGTAAAGCCGAGACGCTCCTCCCGACAGGGAAGACAGCCTATGACACCTACCCCACCTGGCTCAAATTCCATGTTGGCATCAACCGCTATGAGCTGTACCCACGCCAGGACCCCCTGTTGCCCACACTGCTCCGGGACCTGGCCACGCAGAGGATCATCAGCTCGGGTACCACCTCCCTGCCCACTGCC
Organism: Sakesphorus luctuosus; assembly: GCA_013396695.1. Taxonomy (NCBI): domain Eukaryota; kingdom Metazoa; phylum Chordata; class Aves; order Passeriformes; family Thamnophilidae; genus Sakesphorus; species Sakesphorus luctuosus. Next base: position 471,835 of record VWZD01006533.1, read on the forward strand.
CTGTCCACACCCCTGTGCACACCCCTGCCCCACTGCCTGCTGCCTGCCTCCCTCATCCCTGTGTGCCTCCTTTCAGTCCAGAAGTCTGGCGGGACTCAGCTCAAGCTCATCATGACATTCCCGGATTACGGTCAGGCCCTCTTCAAGCCCATGAAGTGAGTAAAGCCTGGGACAACTTCATACCCCATTCACATGGCCCCGTTAGGTGATGAGGAGTGGCCAGAGGGGACCATGGAGGGAGAAATGCTTTGTGCATTGCTTCGCTTCAGCACCTCCGTCCCAAAACTGAGGCGAGCAGATTGATTCGCTTTCCCTCCCCTTCCCGAGTGGTGCTTGCGACAGGCTGGGTGCAGCTTGTGGTGGGGTAGTGACCTCCAGTGGTGGAAAGAAGGTGGTACATGAGGACCATCCAGGAGCCTCCAGTCCACGAGGGTTTCCAGCCCTTGCATTGGGGGCAGGGAATTCGTAGGAGCCTGGATAGGGGGTTTGGAGCCACACCACCCATCAGGAAGCAACTGGAGGAGACTAGCTCTTTCTGTGTCTCCAGTGTCACCAGGGGACACAAGGTGAGGGGTGGTTTGGGACCAAGCCCACACTTGGAGTGACCCTGTTCATAATTGCCTCACCTTTCCAGGCAGACCCGGGACCAGGAGACCCCCATTGATTTCTTCTACTTCTCGGACTTTGAGCGACACAATGCAGAGATTGCAGCTTTCCACCTGGACAGGTGAGCATAACCTTTACATCCAACCCTCCCCTCCCAAACAGGCAAAGCAGCAGTGAAACTGATCCTTCATTCCACCTCTCCCTCCCTTTTGTGAGGGATATCTGTGTCTCCTGGTGATTTTAATAACTTACTGTGTAAACTAGCTAGGGTAGATAAGAAATGGTTCCAAGTTCTATGTTTCAGGATCCTGGATTTCCGTCGAATCCCCCCAGTTTCTGGTCGTTTGGTCAATATAACAAAGGAGATTCGTGACATCACCACGGACAAGAAACTGGCCAAGACTTTCTTCATCTCCCCAGGTGAGCTTTCATGCCATCCATCCTCTTCTGTGGCCACCACCATGGAGCTCAGTTGGACCTGGCTACTCCTGCCCTGTGGCAAACTATCCCTTTGGGGACTGCTCTAGCTCCTGCGGATCCCCTGTCATGGGGCTTTGCTCCTCAAACCTTCCTTGCCATTGCTTTGTGGGTGGTGCATGACCACAGTGCATGCAGCATCCTCCCCTGGCTGCTGCTGGACCACCCTGCCTGGGGGTCATAGGCTTGTTGCCTTCCTGATCTTCATCAGCCTTTGCTTTGTCCCCTCGGCCAGCGGGTAACATCTGCTTCTACGGGGAATGCTCCTACTACTGCTCCACTGAGCACGCCCTCTGTGGCAAGCCGGACCGGCTGGAGGGCTCCATGGCCACCCTGCTCCCTGACAAGACCTTGGCCAAGCGCCGCTCCTGGCGCAGCCCCTGGCGCCGCTCCTACCACAAGAGCAAGAAAGCTGAGTGAGTCAGGGCACAGAGGGCATGGGGGACATGGAGCAGCAGAGCCATGGGACGGCAGGAAGCTGCTCCATGGCCACTCTCATGGCCCTTGTTCCCTCCCTGGCTTCTGCCAACAGGTGGGAGCTGAACCCCAACTACTGCGCTCGAGTGCGAAAGACGCCGCCCTATGACAGGGGCCATCGCCTCCTTGATCTCATTGACATGACAATCCTCGATTTCCTTATGGGTGAGCCTCTCCATTCTGGTGCTGAGGACTGTGGAGGTCCCTTGGGACAGAAGCCCAGATGGCTTTGTGTTCTGCAGTACTGTACCCTGCAAGGTTTGTTGGTCAAACTGTTGTTCAGGCTGCAGTGAGCTGCATTCTTACCCAAAAGGAGAGCACAGGGCTGTGCCATTAGGGCAGAAGTCAAAGGGCGAGAGATTACAGGGAGATCCCAGCTGAACACCCTGGACATAGGAAGCACCCTCCAGCATGCTCCCACATGCAGGCCTTGGAGAGCCAGAGGCAAAGGTGATGCCCAGAGCTCTGTCTGCCTCTCCTGTCTCTGGATGCTTCTTCCTTCCTGCACTGTCCACTCAGCATCATCTGACTTGGAGAGTTTCCCATCTCCTCGTTTCTGGCCACCCAGCCATGCTTTTGCCATTACTTCTGCTCCATTTGCCACTGTTGTCCCTCTATGAGGTTGCTGTGATGAGGCCTGGAGTTCCCCTTCACGGCCATGGGCACCAGATGGACATTCTAGGGATATCTCCAGCTCTTTTCCCCAGGCTCAGGTTTTCAGTCTCACACCAGGAGGGTGCTCTGTGTCCCTGCTCCCATCTTCCAGCCCACGACCTGATGGCAAATTTGTTGGCCCACCACAGGCAACATGGACCGGCACCACTATGAGACCTTTGAGAAATTTGGGAATGACACTTTCCTGCTCCACCTGGACAATGGGCGCGGGTAAAGCTGGGAAAGGGAGGGGAGCAATCATGACAAAGGGATGGGGAGAGACTGCCAGTCTTGCCAAAATGCCGCTTTGACACCCACTCGTGGGCTTCTTCCCATTTCCAGCTTTGGCACACACTCACGTGATGAACTGTCCATCCTGGCCCCCCTCCAGCAATGCTGCAGGTAAAGGGCTCCAGCTACCTGCCTGGATCTGCTGTCAGGGAGAGGCTCCCCGTGTTGAGGCCTCATCCTCCTCATCTTTGGCAGCATCAAGAAGTCAACCTATCTGCGTCTGCAGCTTCTGGCGACCCAGCCCTATCGCCTGAGTGACCTGCTGCGGGAGGCGCTGGCTGCAGATCCACTGGCTCCCATCCTGGCTGAGCCCCACCTGCAGGCGCTGGACCGTCGCCTGGGGAAGGTGCTGGTGACAGTGGGACACTGCCTGGCCAGGGCAGCCCGCCCAGATGAGGTGCTGGTGGATGATGTGGGGTCACAGGTGTGATGAGGGGCTGAGTACCCTGCTGGGCTGGGGTGTTTTGGGGTGCTGCTGAGGATGATACAGGGTCAGCATGCAGCTGACTCTGTAATGTTGGACTTTGACTCAGCCAGAGATGGTGGTGTGATGCTCCAGGAAAGCAGGTTGTAAGGATACCTGGGACAGGGAGGGAATTTAAATAAAATGGTTGGCCTAGTGGAGATGACATGAACTGCTTTCCCAGCCCTGGCCTGTCCTCACGTGCCTGGATGTGTTGCTTCAGTCTGCCAAAGAATTTTAGGAAAGGGTAGGGATTTTTCCTGCCTTTTCCCAGCAAGAGCTGCCAAACCAGAGCAGTTGGCAAGCTCCTTCTTCCCCACCCCCGCCACCAGCATGGTGATGCCCTGGTGACCCCCAAAAACGGAGCTGACACTCTCCACTGCTGGTGTGGGGAAAAATGAGGTAAGAGCTCCCAGCCACTCACTACTTATCCCTGCCCTGCTCTTTCCCACATCTACCTGAAAACCTCTATAATTCTGGCATCATCACATCCGCCGCAGCACCAGGGGTGCAGCAAGGGGGACAAGCCCTGCTTCCCTTGGACCACCTCAGATTCCCTGGGAACCACTGCCACTTCCCCTCCCACCCAAAAAAGTGACTCCTAAGAAAGAGACAAGTTGACCTGGGGCCATGCACCCTACTTAGTGCCCGGTGGCTCAGCACCCAGCTTATCCCCTGAGCCTCCTGGGGGTTAATCCATGCAGGGCAGCTGGGGCAGGTGCCATTGCCAGGGCCACTGCCAGTGTCTCCAAGACTGGGCATTGGCATGGCCTGGCATCGGCATGGCCAGAAATACAGGTGCCACCAGAGAGGGGAGATGTCTTCTGTCCTAGCTGGACACCCACAAAGGGATGAGAAGCTACAGGAAACGAAGAAAAAGAGTGGCTGGCACAGTGAGAGATGGAACTGCCCTGGAAAAGCCAGGCAGAGATTTAGGCCAGCACAAAAAATGCGCTCAAAAGGAAGGAAAAAAAAAAAAAGAGAGACAAAGAGGATCTGTCTGTGTTACACAACAGAGCCGGGGCCACTGAATCAGGGTTTGTTGTGGTGTGCCCCCCCAGCGCTGGCAGCACGTCCTGCCGCTGCCCTGGCGTGTGCCCCAAACCCCAGCATGGGGAGGAAAAGGTTTCAGGGCTGTTTTGCAACAGGTTCCTCCCTTTCTGCCAGCTTCATATTTTTTTAACTCTTTCTATAAATACCTTCTTGCTCCATATACAAAGCCGGGGGTGGCATTCCTGCCCCATGGCCCATGGACATGGCCTACCATTTCCAGACACAGGTGGCTGGTTCCCTGCTCTCACAGAGCCCCCTCAGGCAAACCTTTTTCCCAGGCGCCGTCAGATTTAAAACACGGGGCGTGGGAGAGCTGCTGTTTTTTCAGCCTGGTGAGTTTGCACACGGTTCCAGCTGTGCTGCTGAGGTTCAAGGTCCCATGGGAGCAGCCAGGTTTGGCTCACAGCCCTGTGCCAAGCTAGCTGAGCTGCCCGTGGGGGAGAGCAATGCCAGCAGCGTGTCTGGGGTCACGGGGCTGGGGAACAGCAGAACACACCTGCCCGGACCAGGTGGTGCAGCACACGGGTGTCGAGCGGAGCTGCCCACGCCGCAGGGACAGGTTTGGCTGGGTACTCATGCTGGGTGGTGTATGGGGTGTGGGTATTTCCCACCCCACTGGGACCAGCAAACCAGCCACCCCAGCAAAACCCAAACGGGGCCAGGGTGCAGCCCTGCACCTGGGAGTTCCCATTTTGGGCTGGCATCACCTACGCCCTTGCCTGGCAGCGTGGGCTGACTGCTGCCTATGGTGGATGTGGCGGGGAGAAACCCAGCGCTGAGGGGCTCGGTGACCAGGTCGTGGTGGGCACCAGGGCGTGGGAATAGGCCCTCCCCATCGGCTGCCCGAAACAATTAAAATAAAATAAAATAAAATAAAATAAAATAAAATAAAATAAAATAAAATAAAATAA
>VWZD01006533.1:477660-521642 GCA_013396695.1 Sakesphorus luctuosus
GGGTGCTCGCGTGGGCGGCCCGCGGGAGGGGAGAGGAGCGGAGGGTTTATCGCGCTATAAGGCGAGGTGGCTCCGTCCCGGGGCACCGGCTCGGGAGGAGGTTCGGTGTGTGCGGGACCCCGCCTGCCACAGCGGTGGGGTCCCTGCGAGTGGGGTCCCTGCGGGTCTCCCGGGGCCCTCCTGCTGATGCTGCCCTCTCTCCTCTGACATCCTCCCCGCCTCCTAGGTGAGCCGTGCCCTCCCCCGTGCAGCCGCCATGTCCCGCCGCAGCCAGCGCCTTGTCACCACCCGCTATTACCCCGGGGACGAGGATGCCGCCACCAGCAGCAGCAGCAGCAGCACCTCTTTACTGGGTGGGACACAGCTCTCCTTCAAGGAGACCACCGGCAGGTTAGTGCGGTGCCGGGTGGGGGGTCCCCCTCCCAAACCAGGCTGGGGCTGGGCACTACATCCCAAAGCAGGGACGGGGTATCTTCCTGGGCGGGGTGTCGGGATGGCTTGCAGGAGGGAGCATGACGGGGAGCCCGACGCATTCCGGCATGGCCGGCGGCTGCCTTGGCCCTGGCTGTGCCCCTGCTCCAGCGACAGCCCCGTTCTCCCTGTCCGGGACCTCTGCGTGCCCACTGCCCCGACTCAGGAGCTGCCGTGGGTGGCTCGGTGCCTCCTCCCAGCTGCAGCCGCCCCCAGCAGGATGGCGGGAGGCAGCGAGAGGGAGGTGCGGTGCAGCTGCTGCCGGAAAACCGCAGCGGTGCGAGCGGAAGCCGTGCCCGGGGACCGGCGGGAGGGCCTTCTGCAAAGCAGAGGTTGCGCCCTCCGAAACCTGCTGCCATCCGGTGCAGAGAGAAATGATGCTGGGCGAGAGATTGGCGTGAATTCCCCATTTCTTCACCATGGGTGCACTGTGATCCCCCATCCCATAACCACACATGTCTGATGAGCCTGTTCTCACCTCTGGCAGGACGATCAGGAGGAAATCGGGCAGCACGAAGCGCCTCTCTCCTGCCCCAAGCACCCAGACCTCCTACTACAGCGAGTCCATGATGAGCGAGTCCTACCTGGGGGGCAGCCGGGGCCTTGCTGCCCTGGGCAGCTCCGTGCTGGATGATGACCTGGACAGTGGCACATACTGGGGTGAGCCCTCCCACCCTCTTGTGACAGCTGGAGGGTGTTGGGGCATCCCCCCAGGTTGGCTGACTGGGTTGCCTGCTGTGGAGGTGATGGTGGGTGATTTCTCACGGGGACTCTGTTTTCGGAGCAGGTGGGGAGCTCTCCACCAGGAGGAGAAGAGTCACAGGGGACACAGAGTCCAGTAAGATCAATGGACTGCTGGAGAGCAAGACGTATGACACCTATGCCTCTTCATCTGGGTATTCCTCGGAAGATGACTACGCTGGTAGGCACGCACCAGCCTTTATGTAGTGGCAGGGATGCAGGGGAGATGTCCCTGGGTGACCAGCCCACAGCCTCACTATACCCAGAGTCTACCAGACCTCCTGCATGTCACCCCCAGTGCAAAGCCTTTGCCCTGGGATGCTGGCTTCATTGGTGACTTGCTTCTTCCTTTCCAGGTCATTTTTACTCAGGCCAAAGTAGCTCTGGGTCAGGTCTGAGGACTGCAGCCTCCCGGGTGGGCTTCTTCCTCTGGCAGGTGTTCACCTCCCCAGGTGAGTAGAGGGCTGGTAGGGGTATTTCTAGGGACAGTGTTCTTGCCGGTCAATGTCTCTGCTCCCTAAGTGCTGTGCATGCTGTTCTCTGATCTGATGGCCTTTAGGGATAGAGGGGACATCTTTACTAGGACCTCTCCTGAGGCTTGGTTTTTTTTGCCGGCAGTTCGGTTCATGACGTGGCTCTTCTCAGGGCTGGTAGGTGCCTGGCACCGCCTCACCGGCACAGCTCCCCGCCTGAACAGTGTCCCCTTCTCCAGGTGAGCATGAGGGTGGGACACCAGGATGGGGGAGGTGTGGAGAAAACCTGCAGGACCCTGGAGCAGGGTGGCACTCGTGGAGTTGGGTGTCTCGTGCCAAAGCCCATCCGGGCTTTGCTTTCCCTCTGGCACCCATCCAGAGGTGGTGGAAGGTGGCTGCAGTCCTACAGGTGCTTCTTTCTTCTCCATGCTCCAGGCGCTACCCACGTCTGAAGAGGTTCCTGCTTCTCCTGCTGCTCCTCCTGCTCCTCTCTGCTGCTGCCTATGGTGAGCCAGCCTGACTCAATATGTTGCCCTGAGGTCTGGGGCAGCGCAGAGCATCCTACTGCCATACTGGGGGGATGGATGGCTCCCAGCTCAGTGCTTGTGGCTTTTGGTAACATCCATCTGTTCCCTTGTGCTGGGACCTCCTGATAATCTCAGGGGATGGTGATTGCTGAGTTTCTGCATGTCCACCCTGTTCCCTTGCTGTGGCCCATTACCAGCCTGTGGCTTAACTATCTTATCCTTCTGCATGCCCAGGAGCTTGGTACTTCTATCCATACGGGCTGTCGACACTCAGCCTGCCCACTTTCCCATGGTGGGGAGCTGGAAAGCTTTCCTCCTCTGATGTGCCTGGAGCAGGAGACCTGACTATGCTGGACCAGGTAAGGTACAGCAAAGGCATGATGGTGACCCAGGTGGGATTGGGTACCTTGCAAGGAGAGCTGGAGTAGTGTGGTCTGTGGCTGAAAGATTGCTTCCAGGGGATGGGGAATGGTGGAGAATGGGGCAGATTGTGGCTCCACAATGGTGGAAACAGCTTCTCCAGCTTGTGGCCATTTCATTCTTGTGAGGCTCTGGGGATGGGGGAAGATCTGCCTTCTCCTGGGAAGCAGCAGATGAATAAGGTGCTACTGACTATGGGCAGTGGGTAGTCTGGGATGCTTCTCACAGGGGTCCTGTAGAGAAGAGAGTTCCCGAGGGCTGCATCACACCCTGTTTTGGTTGCTGCAGGGGGGACACCAGCTTCTGGCTCGTTTCCAGTCCCTAGAGAAGCGCTTTGAGGCACTGGAGGCTGAGCTGTCACGGTGGGAGCTGCATCAGGGGGCAGCAGCGGTGACAGCAGGGGGAGAGCCACCCCCAGGGGATATCCTGGTGCTGCTGGAGGGGCTCGTGAGCCGTCGGGATGCAGGGCTGAAGGAGCATCTCCACGCTGACATGACCAGCCACCTCCAGGTGAGGAGTACAGGGGGCACATGTGGGGAGATGAGGGTGTGCAGGGCCAGACTCTGATATTCTATCCTGTTCCTCATCCTGCAGGGTGAGCTGGATGCCTTCCGAGCCCGGGTGCAGAGGGATTTGGATGGGCGCCTGGGGAAGATGGCACAAGCCTCTCAGGTAAGGGGATGAGCATGTGGTGGTAATTGGGCAGAACAACCACTGGAATCACAGGTCTTACCCTTCCTCTTTTCCTGGCAGGAGATGGAGACACGCTTGCTGGAGCTGAACTCAGAGTGGCAGAGGTAACACTGGCTGTTGGGCAGAGCCAGTGCTTGGTTAGGGGCAGGCAGGTAGCAAAGGGAATTCCCTACAGTGAGGCTTAGGAGTGGTTTCTAGGTCTGGTTTGCTTGGGACAAAAGGAGAGACTGAGATATGTGTCATGGGGAGAAAGAAGGGATGCATGTGTGGGTGCGTTGATATGAGCCAGCAGTGTGCCCTTGTGGCCAAGAAGGCCAATGCTATCCTGGGGTACATTAGGAAGAGCATTACTAGCAAGTTGAGGGAGGTGATGCTGCCCCTCTACTTAGCCCCACTGAGAACACATTTGGAGTGCTATGTCCAGTTCAGGAGAGATGGGGAGCTCCTGGAGCATGTCCAGCAGAGGGCTACAAAGATAAATAAGGGACTGGAGCATCTTATGAGGACAGGTTGAGAGAGCTGGGCCTGTTCAGCCTTCAGAAGAGACAACTGAGAGGGGACTTCAGCAATGCCTATCAGTACCTGTAGGAAGGGTGCCAAGGGGCTGGAGCCAGGCTCTTCTCAGTGTGTGAAGCAGTAGAACAAGAAGCAATGGGCAGAAACTGATGCAAAGGAAGTTTTGCCTGAAAATGAGGAAGAACTTCTTGTCTGTGTGGGTAACCACACACTGGAACAGGTTGCATAGGATTGCATCCAGACAGTTCTTGAATGCCCAGAGAGGTTGTGGAATTGCCCTCACTGGAGGCAATGTGCTCTAGGATGGTCCTGCTTGAGCAGGGAGGTTGGTCCAGATGACCCACTGTAATCCCTTCCAAGCTGACCCATTCTGTGGCTGGGAGCAGGGCTCCAAGGTCAATTGCAGCAGATGACCTTTGCCACTGTCATTTTGCATCTCTGTGGGGAATGTGGCCTTCAACTGAGGGGTGAGCTGCATATGCTTTTCTGCAGGATGCAGTAGAAGAGGTCATTGCCACAGGAATTAAAATAGTTTGATCTGGAGATGGGGTGGACATAGGTAATGTGGGATGAACCTCTTCCCTCAGTGTGCAGAGGGGAACTGGGGCTATTGGCATGAGGTATTGCATTTCTCTCTGCACAGCTCAGCACAGGAGAGCCTGCGAGGGGTGTTCCAGCAGGAGGTGGGCAAGCTGGAGCAGGAGGTGGCAGCACTGAGGAGGGAGCTGGCAGGCCTCAAGTCAGACCAGGAGGTGATGGGGAAGCATGTGGAGGGGATGCTGGAGCAGCTGAAGAGAGTTCGGGCTGATGTGAGTCCCCAGACCCCACCCTGTTTGGCAGAGAGAAGAGGGAGTGTTCCTGCCCCAGGGCTAAGCTCTGTCCTCACCTTTTCAGGTGGAAACACAATTCCCAGTGTGGATCAGTCGGTTCCTGTTGCAGTCCCAGCAGGATGGTGCCACTGGCCTCATCCTCCAGCGGGAGGACTTGCAAGCAGAGCTCCAAGCTCTGGAGCGCAAGATCCTTGCCAAAGTCTCGGAGGACCGGAGGTTGTCATCACGGGATGCTCAGGCTGGTGTTGGAGCGGCCCTGCAGCAGGGGGGGACTGCAGGGGTGACAGAGGAGGTGAGTGCTGGCCTGAGCCCCAGGGAGGGACATGATGGTGACCACAGGTGTAGAACTGGGGACTGTGCCTCGTCGTGTGTGTGCACAGAGGGGCATGTGTGCCTGGCAGAATGCAGAGCCATTGGGACAGCCTTACAGCTGGGATGTTGATCCCACCCCACCTGGCAAGAGCATTCCTGAAGCTCCTTGGGCTGTGCCTGTGCTCTGCCCTGGAAGGGGTCACAGGTGGTGATATCTGCATGCCTGTGAGGCTCTTGCTGTCTTAAAATCCACGTTTCTGCTTGTGCATCCTTGACCCAGAAAGCAGAGCGGATGCCAGCAAGGTTTCCATGGGTGGAGAATCTTCCTTATCCCCATTCTTTGGCAGCACTATTGAATTGTTCAGTGCAAAACATTTAAGCAGAATGACACCAAGGGGAAAAAATGAGCCTGCTTGCTTTGGAAAGAGTTACTGGCAATTCCCTATGGAGGTAGTGGAGGGAGGGATCAAGCTGGGATTAACAGTCCCTGCAGTCTGTGCAAACTTTGTGCACTCTGAAGTTTAGACTCTCAGTGGTGGTACAGTGTCCCAGCTCCTTTGGCTGGGTTTGGCTCCAGAAGGATTCTCCAGCCAGCTCCCCCTTTTCTGGATGGGGAAAGCTCCCTTGTATCCTGGACAGGGCAGGAGGGACCAGGAGATGATGCTGGGGAGGACTGGGTGGTCTGTGAAGTTGTGTCTGGTACACACTCTCCTCTCCTGGAGCCACTCTTCTGGGGATGGGTGAGCCCCATGTGCCTGGGTGCTGCCCCTTCATTGCAGAGCTCCTCTTCTCTGGGATATTTTTAGCAACTTCTAGCAAGGCTTCCCAGCCAAATGCATGTCCTCTCATTTTTGCCTTGGTGATTCATCCCCCGGCTGTTCTGTCCCCTGGCTGTTTTGTGGGAAGGTCTGTGTGCTATCTGTCTCTACAAGGTGGGTGGGGGGCAGGATGCCTGTCCTGGTCTTTCATCCCTCTTGTGCCCTGTGCTCCTGCTGCAGCAAGTGCATCTCATCGTGGGCCAGGCCCTGAAGCGCTACAGCGAGGACCGTGTGGGGATGGTTGACTATGCCCTCGAGTCAGCAGGTAAGTGGTGGGGGCTGAACCAGCTGTCCTGGGGCGGGAACCACAGGGTGCTGGCATGCAGCTAACCTGCTGCCATCCCCTCTCCATGCCAGGGGCCAGCGTCATCAACACCCGCTGCTCGGAGACCTATGAGACACGGACAGCACTGCTGAGCTTGTTTGGCATCCCCCTGTGGTACCAGTCGCAGTCCCCCCGTGTCATCCTGCAGGTGGGCACCCTCAGGGCAAGACCCCAGTGGGGGAGGACTGGCTGGGCTGGTTCTCCTGTGGGTTTTATTGGTTCTCCTGTGGGTCTCACTGTCGCTCCAAGCAAGCAGCCAGGCTGATGTTGTGGGGACAAAAAAGGCACTTGATGGTGATAACATTGCTGATGTTTCACTTCCATGCTTGTAGCCAGACGTCAACCCTGGGAACTGCTGGGCATTTCGTGGCTCCCAGGGCTTTGCTGTCATCCGCCTCGCCAGCATCATCCGCCCCACAGCTGTGACACTGGAGCACATCCCAAAAGCCCTCTCACCCCAGGGGACCATCCCCAGTGCCCCCAAGGACTTCACTGTCTATGTGAGTGCTCTTGCCTGGACCCGAGGGAGGAGTGGGGGGACACAGTGGGAGGGTGCAGGAAGGGAGAGCTAACAAAGCCCTTATCTGGCTGTGGGGTGCTCTGGAGGGGTTGGTGTTACCCTAAAGAAGAGAAGGAAGCAGTACTGGTGGGGAGAGGGGCCGCACTGGACTTCAGAAAGAGTTTGTAGGGGCGCAAGGAGAGAAGGGATTAAATAGGTGTAACTTTTGGTCTTCCCTCCCCCATCCCTCCCCACTGGTCCCTGTCCCCATTTGTCTGTTTTGGCCTTGAAGAGCAGGAGCGGAGGCCAAGCATGCTTCTGTCTCCGTCTCTCTTCTGCCCTGGGTGTGCTCATCACCTCTGGTCTCCCTCTCTGATGACCCCTGGTTCTCCCTTTCTGCCTCCCTGCCCCTCCACAGGGTTTAAAGGAAGAAGGAGAGGAGGAGGGTCTTCTCCTCGGACAGTTCACCTATGACCACGATGGCGACCCCATCCAAACATTTTACTTGGAGGTATGTAAAGTGGCCCTTGGAGCACCACACCCTGAGAAGAAAATGGGACCTCTGGGGTGTCTGAGCTTTAGAAAGCTCTCGAGGGCTCAGGTTTTTCTTTCCCCTCCTCCCCAAGGGTGACTCTGTGGGCACATACCAGCTGGTGGAGCTCCGGGTGCTGAGCAATTGGGGCCACCCTGAATACACCTGCATCTACCGCTTCCGTGTGCATGGGGAGCCGGTGCACTGACCCCTGGCTCCGAGCAGGATGAGGATGCTGCCAGGCTGACAGCAGGAGCGGATTCATCTGGTTCACCACTTTGCACGCAGAAATCTCGGGATGCACCAGTAGCCGCCCCAGGAAGCTCCCAGGGAGGAGAAGAGCTGGTGTTTAAGGGGTGAGGCTTCCATGCTTCCAAGGACTGGGGTGGTGAGGCAAGAGCATCCCATGTGGGTCGTAGCGCAGCCTGGCGTGTTTTCTGTGCGTATCAGACATTTTAACTTTTTAAGCTAACTTTTTATCGGGTCTGCGCTGCCCCTTGTCCCTCTTGCCCTGCTCCTTTCTGATGGTGTGCCTAGCATTGCCAGGGCTTGGTAAAGGGCTGTGTAATTTTGTGATGCGCTTCATGCGGGCTTGGGTGCGATATGGTGTATGGGACTGCCTGGCTCGGTGCTGCTGGAGTGGGTGGGAGCCACCAGTCCACACAGGGTCACTTCTCTTGCCTTGGCGTTGGGTTGGGTGGGTTGGGTAAAGATCTCCAGCCCTCCGATGCTGGGACGGCAGAGAGGAAATCAAACAGTATTAGAGAAGTATTAAGATAAAGCTAACGGTTTAGGGCAGCAGGAGGAGAGAAATGTGGCACATGTGCGTGGCAGAGCCTGCCGTGGTGCTGCCATCCATCTGCTCAAGGCCTCCTGCTGTCAGTGGCTGTGCTGGGTCTTGGTGATACTGTTGGCATCCCAGGCTGGCTGCCTCCCCAGTGTTAAGCTTGATGATTCTATTGAGAATTCCTTTTGGCTGCTTCTCTTTTGGGGTTTGTTCTGGGATTATTTTTTTAAGGGGTGGGGAGGGGGGAGGTATTTTCCAGTTGGAGTGTTGGGGTTGGGTTTTTTCCTTGTTTTTTTGTAGTAACAAAGGGAAAAAAGACTTTTTCCATGCAATTTGTACTTAACCTGAGAATGTTTTGTGGTGCCACTTGGGTGAGTGGCTTAGATGTGGACAGGGCTAGAGCTGTGTTTAGTAGGAGAATAGCACACACAGTAGGATAAGCTAGAATAAGATGAGCAGAGCTGTTTGAAATATGGGCCTTGTTGTTGCTGACTTGGTAGCTGGACCTGAGAGATGGGGTCCTCTGTGGACTGCTGCTGGTGGAGTGCTGGAGGCATTCCTGCCCTCCTTGCTGCAGATGTCCTCTGAGACTGCAATGGGTGGCTGTGGCCTCTTGCCCATGGCTACATCTGTGTCTACTTGACTGTTGGCAGCGAGTGGGAACTGCTGCCCCAGTGCTCTACAGGTCTCTCGGGTGGGAGATGGGGCAAGTGCCAGGGCTTGCAGGTGCCAGCATGCTTCTGCACACTGGGGAGCAACAGAGCCACCCCCCACCTGCAGTGCTGTGGGCTGCCTCCATCAGCTCCCAGTCCCTGTGTGGCAGATGGCTGATGTGGGCTGACCTCCTTTCTCTTGGAAGGGCTGCCTTTCCCTCCTGCCTTTCCTCACAGGCATTGCTCTGTTCTGTGAGCCCTGGCTGTGGAGGACAGTGCTGGAGCAGGGTGGGGCATTCTGCCTGCAGTGGGCATGTAAATTCTGCCTGTGCTCATGTTGTGGATGGGGGGAGCCACAGCAGGGGTTTGCAGGAAGGATGCACCAGAGACCTTCCCTGGGCTGAGGAGTGCCAGAGCCATCTGGCCTGTCCACCTCCTGGTTGCCTGCATCACACATAGTTTGTCTTTATGTTCTTGGATGGCGTTTACAGCCTTCACCTTTGTCTTGTGTTTTGTTGAAAGAAAAGCTAAAGGACTCACATTTAGTGTATCAGCCCTGTATCATCCTTCCCCTGCTGGCACTATGAGAGCATGAGGTATTGATTCCCGCTCTGGTGGTCTCTGCTTGAAACCCTGTAGGCATAGAGGAGGAGGGGAAGGGGCTGAGAAGTGTCTCCCTTTAATATGTATTGTCACTGGGCAGAGCTGCTGTGCCCTGCCCTACTTCATGCCACTGAGGGGATGAGTAGGGTGGCAGCTCATCCATTCTGGAGGGGTATCCTTGCTCCAAGCTAGGGAAGTGAGTCCAGAGGACAGCCCCATTTCCAAGAGGTTAAAATTACCCTGTGGAGCCTCCTGCAGAGCTGGGAGGCCCTAGTGCAGGGAGAAAGCTGACCTGTAGCCAGATCCAGTGACTATAAATTCTCTCCTATATTGAGCATAGCCTTAATTCTTGGCATCCACAGCCAAAGTTATTTTAAACTTGTCTACAGCTGCCTGCTTGCCTTCCAGTCATGTCTGTGAGTGCCCTGTGCACATGGAGTTGTGCTTTTATGAATGCCTAGACCTGTTCTGGGCTCAGCAGAGCAGCTCCTGAATTTATTTGAATGCTAAAAAGAGAGCAGAGGTGAGGCTCTCTCCCTTTTTCCCACCTTTCTGGCTGCTGGAGCAACTATATAACCATGGGGCTGGGAAAACCCCTTTTCTAACGTTTCTTCTGGCTGGAACTGTCAGGGCAGGCAGCGTCTTTGCCCAAGAAAAAATGATTTTGTGGTAAATCATGCATGCTGGTAAGAGGTGGGAAGAGGGACCTCTTTCTCTGAGAATGGAGTTGTAGTGGGATCTGTGCTCCTTCCAAGAGGGAATTAACTGTTGGCTGTGGGTTAAGGAGCATTTGGCTTTACAGGGCAAGCTTGCCCTCCCTGTCCTTTGGACATGAAAGTCTGCTGTTCTGAGGTAAATCCCCCTGGAGACACCAGTGAGAGCTCAATCCTAGGGCTTTATGCTTTTCTCTAGCTGGTTTTAGAGGCCTCACTATGCTGTCTGTGTGAGGATCCCCAAGAACATGTGCTGAGGCTACATGTGATTTTTCAGCCCCCCCAGTCAGCATCAGGGCTCAGCTGCAGCCTGAGCACCTGTACCGAGAGCCTGGGCAGCTTTCTCTCCAGCAGCAGCTCGCAGAATTTCTGCAACACTTCCCAATGCTGCAGAAGAAAAGAGGGCACATAAAACTACTGCTTCAGCATGTGCATCTCTGCTCAAGGGTATTTAATCCTAGAGCTGATGCAGTAGATGAGGCTGGTGAGGCAGGAAAAATGCAGAACAGCTGCGGGAGCAGGTTTCCCTTATTTACTCCATTTCCCTCCTCTATATTCCCTCCTTCTCAGTTTGCCCTACACACGTTATGAATTAACCCTGCAGAAACAGATGGTCACAGGCAGGAGTTTGTATTTGATGCTGTAGCCTGTTGCAAATGCTGCACTGTTTTGTTTTTATTTTTTAATCAACAGATTGTAATTTATGCCTATGCAAGAAAAAAAAAGACCAAGACAAATAAATTATATCAAAATTGCCCTGTTTTGTACATTTGGATATTTTGTAAGTGAATTTGCTGTTGGGAATGATGCACAGCTAGTAGATGGACAAAGCTCTTGTAGCTCTTCTTCTATGTAGTCATGTGGCAAATCCTTATTTTTCAGACTGAATTACTAACTCTATGGTCAGCAGTTGTCACCTTGTCACTGAAAGGCTCTGGGATGCAAAAATTCAAATTCCTTGGGACTTCAGTGACTTCTCCTAGACCTAAGTCTGTCATGGACCATGGCTGTGTCCATCCTGCTGTGACCTCCAACCCCTCCCTTGGCATCAGTACATGCTCTGCCTTATCATGAGCGGAGTGGCAAATGAGGCCAGGGCAGCACAGCCAAAGCTTGGCAGAAGGCACAGTTAAGGGTAGCTGCAGGTTGGTTTTTTCCTTAATGTGGGTTATAGATTACTGAGCAGGCAGCTAAGAGCAGGTAGGAAGGAAATATTTTTCTCAGCATGAGGAAGTTAACCTGGAGCATAAAAGGCAGCTGCAAAAAAGAGAAATTGAACTGGCTTGGGGAGGATTGCAACCCTGTCTGCTTACCCAGGATGGGCTTGGAGGCAGGCCTTGTGTTGAGGAGTACCATGTAGCTCCTTCCAGGTCCCCCTAAGGCCAGGTTTGCTCTGTGCTGGCCCTGGACCAGCCATCTCCAGAAGGGTTGTTTGAGCCTCTGCTCCAGCTACCACCAGCTCCCCGCCCAACACTTACCTAGGAAAGGGCTGTGCAGAGCAGAAAAAGCCTTCGTGGACCTCTGAGATCAGCCACAGAGGTAGGAAAAAGCTCATTCCTAACACGGGGGAGTCCTGCTGTATTTGCAGAAACAGGTGAGGTGCAAGGGCCCAGGGAGCACAATAATATGCAGGCAGTGGAAGTGCTGTGCTAAAGCTGCGTTCGGCAGCAGAGGTTCTCTGATGGAGCTGGCCCCAAATGATTTGCTATAGCTGCTCTTTACACCCACTTGTAGGCATCTCACACAGTTCACACCACACAACTGCTCTCATTTAAGCACTGCCACCGGGGTGCACTAAATTTTGTTCAGAGTAAAAGTTGTCAGGGCTGTGCAGAGGCTCAGCAGCAGCTCTCCTGTGCCATGGCATGCCCTCTCCTGCCATCACTGTGAACACAGTCTTCTTTTGCAGCCAGCGAAGGAGACTGGTGCCAGGCAAACCTGCTTTGTCTGGCTTTGAGCCTGGTTTTCCAAAGGGACAAAAAGCAACAAGACACACTTTTAACTTGGAACAAACTTCGTTAAAATTTATTTTATAGATCACACCAGCCTGAGTGATCTTTAAATGCTGGTCACAAAAGAGAGATCACACCACCTCCTTTGCACAAATTGAAGTGAACCTTCTTTCGGTCTCGGCAGTCTCCTTCATTTGGAGCACAAGGAATGGAGAAAGAGAAAACCGCCTGGAGCTCCCTGCTCCACTCAGAAGCAGAGGGCAACGCAATCAGATGCAGTTTGATGCTGCTACAGGGCCAGAAGACAAACCAACCGGGCCCTCATGCCCTGCTTAGCCACACCTCACACCCCCTCACAATGCGGGTGCTATTAGTGTTGTAGCCGCCTATAGTTCCTCCCTCGCCAGGAGAGTGCTGGTATTTAGGCACAAAGCTTGGAAAAGGACTGTCTGACCTCCCCCTTCCACCCACGCACAGGCCACTGCAGTCTCTAAGGCAAAGGACCCTCGTCTCCAAACCACATTTCTCACCTCTCCCATGCCACTTAATGTTCTTGGAGTGCTGGTGTTGGCATTGGGAGATGCACTCTCCCATCTGAGCCTGCTGCCACTCAGTTGGCTTGAAAGCCTCACCTTGAATCACAAGGTGAATTGGAATGAACTCCACCCAGGTGCCCCAGAATGAGAAACAGGAACAACCCGCTAGGGAGGGACAGAAATTTAGTCTCCCTCTAATTAAAACAAAAGTCCTTCATTGGAGGAGGAAGCCCTCAGAGAAACCGAGGCTGACCACACCTGCTGGGGAGAGCCATTATTTGCTGAGGATGCCACTTCTTCCTCAAAGTGCTACCACGCTCCCACAGCTGACCACAAGCCTGCAGAGGATAACTCCTGTGCTCACTGGAGCCAGCAAAGAGACAGGGTTAGAAGGGAGATCAAAATAAGTGGGGAATCGATCACTAGCATGACTTGGGGTTAAACAAACATTCTAACAGTAATTTATAGACTATCCTTGCAGGGCCTTCCTGGAGAAGCATAAATTTATCATTAAAATAAAATACAATCTTTAAAAAAGATGAAATTAAAGTCACAAAAATTATCATGTACTTCCAATTCTGAAAGCACTTCTATAAATTTGGTACCAATTGATCACTGCCCTCTTTGATTAAGAGGAGTGAAGACAAATCCTACCTCTTCCATTGCAAAGTTTGGCCACTGAGTTCCAGGAAGATTCTGGAAATCTTGGAGTAGACAAAATCAAGGGAAGGTCATGTTAGCCTGGTGTCTCTGTTCCAAAGGTGTATTGCCACCTGCGCCCTCTGTCCGTCAAAATGAGAAGGCTTTCTCTGGCTCAGGGGACGGACTGAGTGTTCCTGCACTATATTCTTAATACTGTCAATTGAGATGCTGCAGCCTTGAGAGGCAGGTTAGATTTGCTTCAATGTGCACTGAAGAAACACTAGGAAAAGCAGCACAATGGGAAGGGGAACAGGATGGGCATACATCTGCCCACTTAACTCTGTTGCTAATTATAATCTTAAGTGCTATCAACATTATTTGAGGATATTTAGCATAGGATCCCTGAATTTAACATCAAGAACTGCTTTCCAATTTGTTTCCCTCTTATATCTCCAACTAAAGAATTTTCTTACCATCTTTTTCAAGCTTCAGTCACTACAACATTAAATTAAATCAACGTAGAAATAGTTTAAGAGGGAGGGAATCCAGAAACATATTTGGCACAGGGCCACAGTGGTAAGGAAACAATGCCCCATGGAGCCATCCTAAGCAATGTGTTTTGACCTTTGCAAGTCTGAAATTTCAGGTGTTTGATAACCCCTGGATCTGAGACAGCAAACAGGGGGAGAGCAGCAAGTCCTGTGGACAGAAAGGGGTGAGGGAGGAGGGAGGCAACTAACTGGCTCTTCGCAGTTCTATCCAGTCTCTCCTTTCATCTTCATGCACACAAAATATAATAAAAACTAATAAGAATAAAAACTAAGCCCATGATGTACAAAAATGTGTCGACAGGTGGAGAAGGAAGGTGTCAGTTACTCAGTTCTCTGTGTCTTATCACCTTCATTAGCTTATAAATTATGCTCCTCTCCATTGCTTCCTTCAGGGAGGAGGGACGATTCTTCTGCAGCCAATCAGCTGGGATGGGTTTTGGTTTAAGCTGCTCTTGATCTTTTGGATAAGAAATGAAGGGAAGGGGAGGAATCCCTCAGAGAGAGGAGGAATAAGAAATTCAGCAGCCACTGGCAGGAGTCACACAGGCTCCCTGAGATTTCACTTTATGGCGCTGACCCCCACGTCGCCGGCCTCCTCCTCCAACTTTTGACTGAAAAACAAGAAGATTGACTTTAGTGCAAAGGGACCCCTCAACTGGAGTATCAGCATAGCAGGAGTTCAGATGGATCACGCACACATTCAGACAGTGGGAGGGCAGTTGTGACTGATCAGCTTCCAACCATGGCAGGAAAGAGGTAAGGCAGACACACACCATGAGGGAAGGAGGAGAGACAGATGCACCATAAATTTCTGCCTTTCAAGCTGAGAAGGATTTCATTTCCCAATTTTCTGAGTGCTTCACTCCCAAGAGAGCCACTGGTGCCACAGGGTTCAGCATCCAGAAAATCAAGGCCTCAGGCTCCCTTGACTTCGTGCAGAATGAAAGGAGAGTCCCCCATCCCCCTGCTATAGCTCTCTTGCTAACCTGACTCTGTTCCCAACCTCAGGCCAAAAAACCCACTGTTCCTCTTTGAAATCAGCCAAATACCTTATTGCCCTCACGGATGTGGGGCTCTTCATCCAGGGTGGGCTGCTGAGAGGAAGCAGCAAGGAGAGAGAGGAAGAGGTAAGCAAGATCAAAAGCAAGAGTATCAGGGGGAGGGACGAAACAAAATGCAATCAGGGAGCACTACTTAAAACCACAGTGGTGCTACAAGACAAGGAGGAGATGTAGGACTGGTGCAAAGCCCCAAATATATGCAGAAGGAGAGAGCCCCTGCCAGAAGGCCATCTTTCAGCAGGCAGCATGGCTAAAGAGGGTGAGATTTGACCAAAGGCAACTAATACAGCTAGAATTAAGAAGGGGAACACTGACCATGTCTCTTGACAGAGTCAGTTCCTGAACTTTTCACTTACTAGTTAAGTACACTAAAATGAGATCTTTCATCTATCAGTAATAAAAGCTGATAAATAGCTCCCAAGGCCTGCAGTTAGAATTGAGTTTCCATTCCTTTCAGGTCAGAAAGGCTAGGTATCCTTCATTACAAGCTGAGCTGAGTAGTCTTAACCAACAAAACAACCTGGATAAATTTCTCTAGGAGATAAGCCTTTCTTTCTCCTTGGCTGTCTCCATCCTACCTCTTTGACAGGGCAAATGACCAAAAATTACTCAGGTTGTAATTTCTCTAGTGTAGGGATATTCTGCATCTCATTCAGACATTCAGACACTGTTTGATGCTTCACTAGTTCAGCTGCTAGTTCAGTACATGGAGACACATCTTCCCTGTGAGCACGGTCATAGTGAAACAGGTTGCCAATGGAGATTGTGCAGCCTTCCCTTGGAGGTTTTTAAGACATGGCTGGATAAAACCCTGAGCAACCTCGTCTGACCTGACAGCTAATCCTACTCAGAGCAGCAGGTTTGACTAGACACTTCCTGAGATCCAACCTGAATTGTCCTAGGACCTTCAGCAACTGTCTGCTGGAAGGTCAGCCATGGGGTCATTCAGTCATCACAGAATTATCATTTCTGCTGTAAAATTACTTACATTTCTATTTGTTTCTGTGGCACATTGAATCCCAAGGTGAGTTCAAGGTGTAACGGGATAATGACTCTGCTTTAGTGTGCCCTTCCTCCAACAGATGAAACCAGGACACAAACAGCTAGGACTGGCATGGTATTTTCCTCACTTACCAGTGGTTGCAGGGCAGTAGGTGTCAATGGTGCTGCAGCTGCTGAGGGGGCCTCGTCCCCAGCTGGCAGGCCTCCAGCTGCCACCCCAGCAGTGGGAACACCATCCTCTCGTTTTGTAACAGCTCCCTTCTTGGTTGACTGCATCTTGATCTGCTGTGGCTTGGAGTTCATTGGCGAGTTATTGGTGGTCTGAAGTAACTGCAAAATTGCAAAGGGAGAGGCCAAACTTGGCATTAAAACAGCTAGGCTGATCTGGCAAGGTTCAATGCTGCTTTTTAACAAAAAGCCTCAGGAGAATTTGTACTAATAGCCATCAAGAGGAATGCAGCAGCAGCTATTCAAAGAAACCTAGGACTCTGAGCTGCCCTCAAGAACCCTTACTAGGAGCAAAGGGCCACTCAACCCTCCACAACATGACTCAAAGGAACCAGCTACAAGATGCCTGAAAGAGACTGAACCTTAAGAACCAGATGCATCTGGTTCACCCCCCACCTTCACATTCCTTAACTCACACCAGCCATAGACCCACCACGTGATAAACTTCATTTGTCATCCACTACCCATGTCAGGGCTGATGTTTGTAATTGAAGGACAGCCTTTTCCCTCAATTTTCCAGAGATGTCTGGCTTCTCCTGCTGGCTTCTCAGTGTGTAAGAAGTAGTTAATGGGCAAAACTAAGCTGTACTCTTCAGCCTTTACCTTAGTGATGGTACCCACAGCTTTGGTGCGGCCTTCACGGAAGACCAGCCGCTGGTCTATATGCAAATATTCCGGGGTTTTGATGAAGCGAAAGTGGACTGTGGCTTTGTCCCCTGTCCGCAGGCAGTCCTTGTCCATGCTGAGAATCGTGGCCGTCTGGCGGATGCTGCCACAATGCACTGCAAATGTAATGCACAAAGGCTTTCAGTAGCCAGTGCCATTAGTGGAAGGAGCTTCAGACAGACATCGAAGGCAGCTCGTTACCCTACAGCAAAGACTGTGCAGGTCATGCAGCTGCCTTTTGTTCAGTCCTCAAAATGAAAACACCATGACCTAGAACAGTTGCCTTCAAATGGAGCCTGTCCTGAAGCACCCTCAACAGAATCCTAAACACCAAGCAGCCTGGCTAGAGGGTGGGACCCAAAGTAAGTCTTTCCATCAGCATTTGAAGGTGAAGAATCTTTGCACCATGTAGATGCAGTTCCGGCAGGCTCCAAGAACACTTGAGGGCGCACATCTCCTTTTTCCCTTACAGCTGCCTCCACTCAGTCAGCTCCGTCCCCTCTCTCTTACACGTTGCCAGGAAAGGCAAAACCAGAACTACGGCATATATTCACGTTGACAGAGCCATCAGGAACAGAATTTTCTCAGACTAGAGCTGATACAAACTGCTACCACTGGAAAATAAAGATGAAACAACACTGAGGCACATACCCATGGCCTGGTATCGTGGGCTGATGGTGGTGGGGTGATGCAGCACCAGAATCTCTGCTTCAAACTCCCACGATGCTTGTGGATTCAGTCGGGGTGACACCATTACCATGCCTTTCCGGATGGAAGAACGCTTGATCTGGAAAGCAGAGACACAGAAAACCTTAGCATGATTCTCCAGGGAAGAAATGTACTTCTCTGGTTTACTGCATCCAAAAGGATCCTGGATTTCAGATATTCTCTCATGCTTAGCAAAATGCAAAGCAAGAGCTGTTAAGCAGTATGTTATGTATATGCTGTTATGGAAAGGTTGTAAAAATCAAGCTGAACTGAAGTTTCTAAGAAAGCTTTAGCTGGAGTGCTGCGAATGCTGGACACTGACATATATACCTCACTGCTTCTTTAATAGCAAAACACATCCTGGTTACACATTACCTGAGCAGATATCTCCAAAATCATGTCTGTTAATACAACATGATAAGCCTGAACACATGAAGTATGGTGTAGCTTAAACTTTATCCCCTTAAAATCAGTGCAGCTTCTATTGACAGAAACCTTTTTGCAAGAGGAATCACATCAAATTTTGCTTCTTTTCAGATCCCAAATCATGCAGCTGGTCCCACAATCCAAGAGGAATAGTGTAAATACACTGCCCAGCATATCAGTGCAGTTCCAGCCCAAAAGGAGACTTTTCTTGCAATGCCTCTGCTTTGTTAGGTATCTTCAACACTATTAGTCATTACCTAGGGGCACTGCTATTGCCTGACACCTCTCAGGAGGAACAACCAGGATGTGGAACCCACAGACATTCTATGGGATTTTATTCCACATCAAAATGAGGCAGCCGAGGTTTGTAGAAACAGTCTTATAGCAGCTGATCTCTGAGAGCACTCGAAAGTTAGGAGGGTGGTTCCTGTTGTGGGGGTCTAGAGCAGATTATCTCACCTTCTTCAAAGCAAAGGAGGCAGTTTGGCCTCCCCGCACTTCTTTGACAGGCATTCTCTTGCGGTGGATGGACTTGACAGCAATAGGTAGGAAGTTGCCAAGGGGATCTGGCCCCAGCAGCAGGGTGTCATTTAGCTTGATTAGGCCTCTCAGTGTTGTCCCAGAGACAACTGTTCCTACACCCTATGCATAAAAAGTTAAAAAACAGAAATTGTGGTTACTCAAGCAGGCTGGCAGAATAGGTCTAGAACTCCCTCTGTAGAGAAGATACATTACTCAACCCGAAAGAGGGAGTGAAACATTCTTCCAAATACCAGGACCCTTACCGGGACAGAGTAAGTATCATCTATCTGGAATTCTGCTGGCTCTTCTTCCCTGTAACTGGTCCGTGGAGACAAGAGATTAAGAAACATCTTCAGCAAATCAAGATTCTCCCCAGTAACATTTGAAATCTGGAAAATCGGGCACATCCTGTAAAGGAAAATTGATGAAAATGGAGTTAGTTCACCTTCCTGCCTGGGTTTCTGCATGTAGGGAGACATCCAAAATCTTGGGACTGAATTCAATACACAGTGCTAGGAAGGGAGAGCCTGGCAGGCAGTCAGATGCACAACACCCCATGTTGGAAAACCTGCGACATTGCCTTTGCCTTCTAATGACATTCAGGAAAATGTGTAAGGTTCCAGGACTGAAGCTGAATGCCCTGCCATCTTCTGCAGACTGCCCAGAAGCAGCCTCTCATTTCTGTCTCAGAGAGGGGAACACAAGCAGGTCAACCTCAAAATCAACACACTCTTATGGAATCAACACACCACATGGCAGATGCAACCTTCACACATCTAGACAATGGGACTCTCCTCTTTCTGAATGCTCTCACCCAGTCTCCAAATAGGATTGAAAGAGAAATCATTCTCCTCTACTCCCGTTACCTCTCTGAGCTGAAGTTGGAGGCTGTTACAATGACATCATCCTTGCTCTGAACCAGCACGGGAATCTTCCTGCACCCTGGGGACTTCAGCAGTCGCTGTAACAGCTTCAGGGTTTCTTAAAGGGTGAAATGAATATTGTTAGGGCAGCATCTCCCGTCTTTACAAATCAGTTTTGTGGGGTCTCTCCCTGAAGGGAGACGGGTGCTCTGGCCACAGATAGACAGAAGAAGATGGCTAAAGGTGAGACTATGATGCAGCCCAGGGAGGACCCAGGAGCCATTCCATCTTCCATTTCATGCCAGCCTGCTGCCAAGCGACACCATACACGAACAGACAGACAAGTTTGCATCTGCAAGTGCAAAGCTGTGAAGGAGACATTTTATAGCTGTCTATTAGTACCTTTAAGCAGTTATAAGGTATCTCCTCTTCCTACAAAGGATTTTTCATATTGAATTAAATTAAAACCACCAGGACTTGGGAACTGAAATACTCGAGAATATGTGATTTAGAAAGCAATTTTGACCAAACAAACCTCAATACATTTCCCCAGAAAGTCACCCTGCCCTAGGAGGCTTGAGAAGCATCAAAGAGGTAAAGATCACCATCACAAACTAAGACAGTGTGGGTGGACCAGATTCAGAAATCAGTGTTTTGGGACAAATTTCATGGCTCCCAACTTTCATTTTTTGCCTCTTTTTCACATATTTTCTAAGTCTCATATCTATGAGCCAGCAGGGGAGCTACCTAATATACTAGCATCAGCCTCCTGCAAAGTGCCTTACAATGAATGAGGACAAACCAAAAAAGGATAATAAGGACTGAAAAAAGCACAAAATTTATATTCTACAATTGTCATCCAATTAGATGGGGTTTTGTGGACAAATGATTGCCTATGGGAAAGTAATACGGAATACGGAAACACAAATATCTAATCATGCCATCTGCTCTTCACAGATACACTTGAGTCAAATCTTGTGTCTCTTTACTTTAAACAGAGCATGTCACAGGAGTGGCTTTTCCCAAGAGTAGCTCTTCTCCCCTCACACCAAGACAAATGTTCTCCTTCCTTCCCAGTTATTATCTTATGGTCAGGCCTTACATTCATTTGCCAAATAACTGCTACACAGGTATTCAGATTATCTTCTGTTCACATGGATTTTTGCAGTAATGAACTAACCACAGACAGTATTTGAAGCATTGACTTCCCTGATTCTTAGGACTGATCATAAACCCCCCTCCCACATTCTTCCAATTAACTACAGCATGTTCCTGAAGGTGTGAGAAATGCTTAGAGAATTTTAAAGGTGAGAATTGGTCACAGCCTGAAAAAACATCAAGCATGGGTTAACAGGTCACTGCTGGGGTTAGAGGTGCTGCTTTACCTGCTGCTGAGAAAAAGAAACATCACTAGCCCCCACTACTCATTGCCATCTGTGCTTGTGTCTAGTCCTGGCTCCCATGCTCCTGCTACCATAGCCCACATATGCAGCTGCTTCAAACCGTGATTTATTGAGTGTTGTTTGGTTGTTCAGACAGAGGAAGGAGCTGTTGTAGTTATGCCAGTGTACCTGAGATGTGCCCAGGTGAGCATGATGTAACAAGCAGCTGCCCCTTCACTAACAGCTGCTGAAGAACAAGTCCAATCATAGCTTAAGATCACACTCAAACTACGGGCAAGGAGGAAAGCAGCTTTCAAAAGAATGTCCAGACTTTTCTTCCAGGTTTAAATACCCAGAGAGAAAGCAAAGCCCCAGCCCATACTGTATGCTGCTCCTCTTAGTGTAGCAAACACTTCTGAGTTGCCCAGCTGAGTCCCCCAACATGGGTAATTTTGACATGGTGACTACAAGGGAAGCATCTGCAAAATGGGCAAGGGAAAAAGGATAGACTGATGGAAGATGTTTAGGATGCAGTCAGATTACTGCTTTCCTCTAGCAGTAATTCCAGAACCCAAGCAGAGGACAGCAGCACACACAGAGGTAAGAAACAGCCCTGGAGAGAGCCTGTAGGACTCACCTTGCAGGATGTTGGCAGGGCACATGTCAATCTTGGTCACCACAACAAAGACGGGAACATTAAGTGCAAGCGCCAGGCCCAAGTGCTCCTTGGTCATGCCAACAATCCCAGCGTTACTGCCAACCTACACCAGGGATATAAGACACAGGGATTCAAATGTTCCTCCTGCAGTAAACTGGGTTACAGAGCAGGCCTTGTGCCAGACGAGCAGTAGACTGTGATTAGGCTGTACGTGTGTCTGTGACTGTACAAGCAGTCCCAGCTCATTTCAAGTGCTGTTGGACACTGCCAAAGGACTCATTTCTCACCATTTTTAATAAGGTTTTCTAGAATTTAGAAAACTTTCCATTTTCAGGAATCACAAACCTTGGGCCTGTCTGGGACTGATAGCTTTGGGGCACTTTCCTCAGAGTCCTGGAGAGATACCCACAGAGGATTCTGCTCTCCAGCAATATGAGATGCTGCCTCCCTCCACAAACCCACAGGGACTTCTCAATGGGAAAGAAGTTACAGCTGTGAACAGCCCCATTCCAACAGGTACGGTACATCTTTCTTGCTACCTACCATAAGCATGCAGAAATCAGGTAAGTGGCCTGTCATGCCAAAGACGGTGGTTTTCAGGTACTTTTCATGACCAGCCAGGTCAATGAAAGTAATGACCTTGGTGGATTTCTCACAGATCTTTGTCCATTCCAAGCTGCCACCATGGCTGTCAGGTTTGTTCACCACGTTGCCCTCACTGTCGAAGCCCAGAATGTCGTTGCCCACGCTGCTGGTGCGGCCTGACTCAATCTCGTGCTTGTGGCGGAAGAGCTTTTGCCGAGCAAAGCCTCGGCCATTGTCTAGCTCGCCATGAGTCAAGACACCCAACAACGTGCTCTTTCCTGCGTCCACATTGCCAACCACTGCTACCCTGGAGGGGAAAAGGAAAAAGGAACCTAGTATAATACAATACCAAAAGAAACAAACAAGCAATCAAAAACTCCCAAACATAACTGCTCCTGCAAATAGCTGGTTTTTTCTCCCTATCCTTTAAACAGAGATTAAAAAATATTAAACCTCCAGAAGCAGAGCAGAGATTTTTACAGTTATTTATTAACAGTGGAGATCCCACACTCTAGGAACTGGAATACGGAAGACTGTGGAAACATGTCACTGGTGTCCAGAACATAGTCAACTGAACCTGACATTGCCTGATGCCATACAAAATGTCTCTCTTCCAACTCTGTCTCTGCAATCTAACATATATGCTGTGGCGATTCAAAAGGAAGACTAAATGCCAACTTGGTTTAGAATACCTCTTCCTTTCTCATATTCCTCATGTTGCAATAGCACCAAGTGCTAAGTAGAACACAAAAACTGAAACTGTTGTTCCTAGAAAAGGAAAAGTCAAATAACAATGAAATGTTTTAGAAGAGACAACCACTTCCTACAGCAAGCTGCTTCTTTGACTCTGATCAAGGTGGCTATTATGGCTGTTGGCAAATGTTGGAAATCTACTCCATCCAGGTCTGGGCAGATTCTCAAGTTACATAAGCTAGTATGTGTTCAGTAAAAGGTGAATTGGATCATCACAGTCTTGGACTAGAACTAAATCCTTAGTCAAAAGTATTGTGTTCCAGCAGTGTGCACAGACACATGCATACTGCCACATGCACATGTCACTCCTTTCTGAGACCGCAGCATACAAAAGATCCCCAAACTGTAAGGCCCACCCCCAGACAGCAACAGCCCTCTGCTAAAAACAGGCAAATGTCTCCCAGCAGCTTGTTCACAAAAGAGACAGCTACAATAACAAAAAGGCAATTTCATCAGCAAGGAGTGGTCAGGCTCAATTCCCAGTTGTTGGGTAGCTACAGCGCCCAGGCTTGAACCGGTGTTGCTGGCTCAGCACCACAGACTGCTCACAGGGTAAAAATGCAGCTGAGCTGCTGACTAACCCTGTCTCCACCCAGCTCCTCACCTGACCTCCAGGAAGTCGTTGTCACCCACACGTTTCCGAACGAGGTAGTCGCGCACCTTGCCCCCTGCCTCCTGGTGCTCCCGCAGGAGGATCACGTCTGCCTCGATCTGCTCTGCCATGCTCTTCAGTGTGGCATAGGATGCTTCCATGTCTGCCTCGCTCAGACCATACTCAGTCCCATCTGGTGTGGTGTTGAGGAGACAAAGAACAGTCAGTGAGCACCACCTTGCAATGGCCAGCAGCAACATCACCCTGTCTGGGACCTTCGCACCGATCAGGATTCATACATGGACCGGAGATGTCAGTCACATACACAGATTACGTATCCTTTGCCCAAAATGAAAAGAGATGGTCCTCACTCTAAGTCTTAAAAGACACTAGAAAAGCACCATCTTTCATCTAGAGGAGTTTTTGCAATTTTTACATATTTTTTTATACTAATACATGATTTTTTTACATATTTTTTACGATTTTTGATACTTTGGGATTGGCAAGAAAGACACATTTCTGTCTAATTCCCTTAATTGACATGCTGGAGATAATTTATGTCCTTCAGTTAGATAAAAGATCTCCTTTTGCATTGCAATAAAGGGTAAAGCATTAGCAAAAGGAAAGCTCTGACTGAAGTATCAACATGGGACCAATGTAAACAATCAGCTTGTTTTTTAAAACCACACCCCAAATATACATTTTCTCCAGGTCCGGCCCGCACAGAAATTTCTTCAGCCTCCACATACTCCAGTTAAAAGAATGTTTTTGGCATGTCTCACTGCCTTCATCCTGGCACTTGAAAGAAAAGCTGACAGCACATGGGACCAGAAAAAAAACATGGAGGCACTGCTTCCTCTGAACACCTCACCCAAACAAAGAGCCAACAGTCAGAGCAAGCCAGTGGCAAATATCTAGACAGTGTCAAGGCCACCACAGCCTCCCTCCTGACCCAGGTGCTGTGAAGATGCACAGATTTCAGGCCAGAATCTCCTCTGTGTGTAAAAAAAAAAAACCACAAAACAACAAACAAGGTGGAGGGCCCCACTGCACCTGAATGAGCAAAGCTATTGCCATGTGTGCGTGTTCATCTGCATGGCTGACGCATGAGCTGGAAAGCGGTAACTGCAGTTTGCATGAACTAATCAGCATTTTAACTATTGCACAGCTTTAACACCAGCAGTTACTGGGTGATTTTCAGCCTACCTCATAAGCTGGCTGAGAAGCTGTTGAGATGGTGAGGAAAACAAAAAGCCTTACAGCTGGAGTCTTGGGTCATAGAAGGGGAACAAGAAGTAGGGAACAGGAGAGGATAAGAGCCAAGGGAGAAATGGAAGGGTTGCCACTGATGAAGCAGTGAGCTTCCTGGCACTCTTCATTTACTTCTCAGTCTGCCAAGCTGGCTATCTGGGATGATCGAAATCACAGACATTCAAAGTCAATGAGAATGAGTGATAGTGGAGGGGATACCAAGATTCTTTCTCTATTGAAAATATCTTCATGTTCCTTGACTATGCAGCAACCCAAAATGAATTCAGAAGTTTAAGCTCATATTTTAAGAATGAAACGCCGGCTTCTAAGTACATCATTGCAACAACTATCAGTTAACACTCTCACAAGGTATCCTAGAAAAGATAGCAGATACTAGCCTGATTAGCTAGATCTCACTGCAGATGTGGTTATCCCAAACACCAATGATTCAGACTACATATGGGAAACTTGCCTCGAGGAGCATATTTATTGGCTGCATGACCACTGGCCAACTAATTCTGGCTTCTCTTCTATGCTGGCTGCTTTGCAAGACTCCAAGAAAACCCAAAAAGACACAGTTCTGAGGTAACACAGCTCTCTCCTTCCATTATCTCAGCCAACTCTGGCACTCACAACCCAGGTTTTGTATTCTTCCTCAGACATAGTGAGTGGATATGACAACTTCATACCCAGCAGATATCAAGTATATTTGAAACATGCATTTAGCCTTATGATAGCCAATTATTTTAGGTTCAGAAAAGAAATTCTGAATTCAGAGCAAGGCCACATTCAATATTACTTTACAAGCATCAGATACAAATGTTCAAAGGTAAAAAAAGGTAATCCACACTATCTGCTAAAATATGCAAAGGCAAATGACTGTGGTCAGACACAAATGATGTGGCAATAAAGGCCTCATGCTGAGAAAAGGAAAACCTTCCCCTCCATAGTACAGACACACACTAATAAAGAAAGTCAGCAGCATATATTCTGGCTATCTGAACATTCCTGTGGGGTGAAAATATGTTATTTCCAATGGAGCAGTCAACAAAATCAGCCAGAACAAGACTTTCACAGACATTGAGGACATCTGTACTAAAACTGTTACTATACTTTTAGACCCCTTGTCTTTTCCTGGTGTGCTCAGACAAGATATGCCTTATTTCCAAAAAAAGAACTTATATGATTTTATGCAAAAAATATGTTTAGTTCCACTACATAAGACAGTTTCTGGCAGCCACCTATTCTGCTACACTTTATGGAGGTTTCCAAGTTATCCTGGAAAAGTAAGCATTACCTTGCACAGCAGTTGGATAAACTAGTTTTTTCTTACCATTTTAAGGTTTTCTGTTGTTTTCTTGAGGAAACTATACTCACCTGATCCTTGCCCAATGACATAGATGGTCTCCCCACATCCCTCATCAATCCTCTCTGACATCTGCTGGAGCAAACTGTCATACTGCTCTGAAGTTGGACTCACCATCACCAGCTGGAAAAAGATTAAATATCCATTTGCAGATGTTAAGCAAACAATTTCAAAACCAGCTTCTGTTACAAGGACAATCAATCCATGTGCTTTGTTGAAAGACAACAGCTCTTTTTCTAGGACTGCTTTCTCATAGTTTTGTTTTGTTTTGTTTTTTAAACCAGTTTTGCTGACAGCTATTTCCTTGTGACACTGCACAAGGTTGTTTGTCTGAGCTGAGTTCATTTATGCTGAAAGATACACTTCAAAGCAAATAAGAATACCAAGCATCTCATTTTGATGTAACCAATGTTTAAAAGCCACATTTAAGTGAACACTCCAGTGTATTTCCATGCAAGGAAAACAGAAGGGGGAGGAGATATTTTCTCCACAGAAATTCCTTAGCTAGGTACTCCACAGACTCTGTCACACAGAGTGCTGCTGCTCCCCCAAAACATGACAGGATAGCCAGAAGCCAGCCAGACCTCACTGCAGAGCACACCAAGGCACCAAAATCTAGAACACCTAATAAGTCTTCCACATATTTGATCTCCCCTTTTGTTTTCTAAGGGGCAGATGGAAAGAAGAGAACATGAGTATTATTTTCACACTCCTAAGAGAATTTTAGGTACTTTACACTACAGTGCTAAGGGGCAAACATACAAAGCAGTTTGTACGAGCACATCTGGAGGTTTCACCAGTGGAGAGCTGCAGTTCTGCAAGTCAGCAGTTGTGCTACCAACAAGTTTTGACTGCAGCTATTGCAAGAACCACAACTTCCTTTGCCCTCCCCTGCAGAGGCATTGAGAGAATGAAAAAAGTAAGACAGAAACAAAGCAGAAAATGAGGACAACAAGACAGTGCTTCAGAAATGATTTTTCTTAGAACAGAATGGTGTAACACCACTTCTGACTAAATCTCGTGTTGCTCACACAGTACAGCTGAGGACACTGGCACAGAGCAGCCACAGTGGTGGCATGGCAGTGACAGACCAAGGACACATCACATCACTCAGGCTACTTCCCCTCTGGCTGCCTCCATGGTTACAAATCTGTAGGTGGCCAAGCATCTTGGTACAGTGGCTCGATAGCTGTAGCAATTGAGATACACATTTCTATTAAAAAGGCACTTTTAATAAGAGTTGTAAAGGCTGTCACCCACTAAGAGTCCCATGGGTGGGCACACCTGCACCACACTACAACACTAAATGACATCCATATCTCCACTAGCTGTCCCTATGTACATGTTCCAAACCTGAAGGATGCATTTCCCTTAGCTATGCACTCAGGTCAGTCTGAAAGCTGTGCTAGATCTGCCTAAAATATATGGTTTACAGCAGTTCACAGTATCATCTTCAAGTCTGCCCAACATTCTGTAACACAGCCTGACTTACTAGCACAGCTAAAACAGTGTCTATTCAAGGAGAAACTACCTTTACTACTACTATTACTACCACCGCTACATAGTTGACAAAGGCCTTTACTGGAAATCCAGAGCGTAAGGGAATCCAAAACCCCACAAATAATGCTTAAGCAGCTTTCAAAACCATAATGATGCACCTGGGAAACTCAAGGACAGACATCAGGTGCTAATTAGAAAGTTTAAGGCAGCCAAAGCAATGCTTTCCTCAGATGTTAAGGGTCCCAGAGCACGGATGTGCCTGAAAAGGCCAAACAGCTAAAAGAGAGACAATCACCTTCACGTGCTTATTTTGGACACATGCCCTATCTAAGCCTTTTAACTACCTGGCATGGTCTGCAAAGGGTACTAAAGCACTCTGATCTGGAAGGCCACATAGTCTTTCCATTTCATGCTACAAAAGACTGAGTTATGTCTTTATTAGTTTCTCATTCAGTTTTGTTTTCTTCTTGAAGGAAACCACTGGATGTAAATGTATTGACAGAGAAATCAGCAACCACTCAGGCTTGATCTGGGCAGGAATGGAAGGATGTGTGTTGATGTGTAGGGCTTGTTTTGCCCTGCAAGTACTTTCAGGAATTCCTAGAAGCATTGTAGACAGGCTCATTGTTTAGGCCAGTGCACCAGCACAGGTCAGCAACTCAGGAAGGTCTGTCAAATAGGCTGTCACACACATAAAGGTCAAGAGAACAACGGGGGCCACCAGTGCAGAGACACACCAACTTCAGTGTCTTCAAATCTTGTCACCAGCTGTATTTTTCTGTGAGTTCAAGTGCTTCAGCAGTGTGAGCAGGCAGGTGTGTAACAAGTACCAAGGGACATTTCAGCTGACCAGCTCGTTGTACCCTTTCTTCATGTTGCCAGGCAGGAGGGCTGGGAGACCCGAACAACACCAGCTCATGCACATCATTTCAAAACACTGTTCCCCCACTCTGCTGCTTTCACTGCCATGCAAAGGCGCTGTAAAGGCTGTTCCATTGGTAGGCTGCCTCCAAGGGTCACTCTGGGGCCGATGATGCTTACAGCTGATATGACACAGTGGGACACCAAGAGAAGTACATGCAGATGAAATAGCAGCTTTCCATGCTGTTCAGTATTTCTAACTGCTCCAGCTGCCACAGCCACAGCCAGTTCTGCAGCCTCCTGGGTCACTGCAAGACTTGGTGTGCTCTTGTGAAGATCTTTTTAGCTTCCTGGACAGAGAGCCTGGTCTTTGCTGTGTCCTTGGTCAGAGAGAGGCCCTCTATTTCAGCCCCTCTGCTTTTTTTGGTTTTCACCTCTGAGCAACCCCCTCCATGCTTGAACAATGTATTTGTGTTTTTCAGAGGTATTCACAAAGTCAAAACCATTTGCCTTTGTTCTTTCCACTTTGCCAGGCACCGAGCAGTTATCAGGAGGAGTCATGTTGGTTTTTCAAACCTCAGGTTTCCTACAGGGCAAAGAAGAAACAACCAGTTACTGTTTAATTCTTAAGGCAGCAGAAGAAAATATATCTCACAAGTTTGAGATGCCATTCTCTAAAGTCCATTCCCAGCATCTGGGGAGGGGTGGCTTTGCCCACCTTTCCTCTGATCAGTTTTGGGATTAACACACACCAGGGGTGGGTGCCTGAAGTTACTCCTGGGGGACAGATTGGACTGTGCCATTCTGCACTGCCCAACAGCAAGCAAGAAGCCTTAGCATTAATTAACAGCAATTTTAAGAGACCAGCAAGACTGAGCTCGGATTATACCAGTACTACAAAAAAAGCATCCTATATCCATAAAGCAGACAAATTGTAAATATTGAGGGCAAAGCAAGTATTATGTGGTCCAGAGTGCTGCTCTTTATTGGAAAAACAGAGCCTGATATTTTGCATGGCTGGAAAGCCACCACCAGCCATCAGTACATCAGGGAAAAGGCAGCTTCTGTAATGTCAGATTTTGTTTTCTGTTCCCTGTGGATACACACAGTTCAAGTGTTATTAATGTTCTGTTGTCAATGT
Source organism: Sakesphorus luctuosus (assembly GCA_013396695.1). Classification (NCBI taxonomy): domain Eukaryota; kingdom Metazoa; phylum Chordata; class Aves; order Passeriformes; family Thamnophilidae; genus Sakesphorus; species Sakesphorus luctuosus. The sequence continues at coordinate 506,820 of VWZD01006533.1, forward strand.
AGATCTAATATAAGTATCAGTTTCCCTAATAGTCTTGTGTGATTTGGTTTTTGACCTGAAAGTTGATTACTGCTGCAGAGTGTTGGCACTGATGGGAAAACAAACACCCACTAAGGTCAACACGAAGATGAATTTGTGCTGATGAATGAACTGTTTGCTTGACCAGCTGACAAGGAGCACTTGATAACTGAGCCCCAAAGTGTTCCTCTCTAAAAAGGGCTCACCTTACAGTGAATGCACTGGGAGGGAACTCGGAGAAAAGTATGTGACACAGTCAGGGGATGGGTCAGACCAGGACAGAAGTAGCAATTGGGAAATAAACACACTGCAATGGGAGTTCCCATTTTGAGCATGGACTGGAGGGGAGCAATTCAGCTGGGAAGACAGAAGAAGGAGGAGATCAAGGAAGTACAGGTTAGCTCACCATATGGGATTGCTGTTTTGAGTACACAGTGGAAGACTGACTTGGAGAGACGGAGCAGAGCTCACAGTTTTAGCTCTCATAAAAGGTGGGGATGAATGAAAGGTCCAGGGAAAAGAAAGCAGGTGAACAGCACTGAACGGAAAAGGTAATTATAATAAGGTCTAAAAAAATAAAGGGAAAAAAAAAGCTTACCTACCACCTCCACAGTGCCTGCAGATTTCTAGTAACGGAAGACACACATCACAAATGGAGTTTGTGTGAGAAAAGCATTCTTCTCTCTTTGACAGTGCTTTGGTCAGGTTCCTGGCTGTCAAGAATCAGTGATGCAGTCCTTGGCATCCTCCTTGGCACTCTTCCACATCAGTCATGTCCAAGACAAAGCACAGATCAATACTGGCATCCTGTATAAAAATCTTGTCCAGCTCATTAAGGCATGAACAGGTGGCTCAATAGATATTGCAGGTTTGATTTCTGTTCTTTGCTATCTTATAAGACACCTTCATAACATTTGTTTTACTACAGAACTACATTAAAACCCTCAAAAAACCCCAAACAATGTTTCCATGTCCACACACATCACAATTCCTTTCTCCCCATTTTCCTGTGCACAGAGGAAATGTCCAGCACTTCTGGACAACTTCAGCTGAAAGCATGAAGAGAAGGCATGGCAGAAAACTAGGAGGAAACATCAACTAATGCTGACTTCTGGATCACATAATAACAAGTGGACCAAACCAATTTTCAGGAGACTTTAGCGTGGGAGACAGCACCAGAGTACATCAAACCCATGGCAGTAAAAGGTAAACAGTTAAAGAGATCAGCCAGCTGGGAAAAAATAGAATATGGTGTGGAAAGGCAGCTAATGTAGTCTGTGGCAGGCTCTCGCACGCACAGATTACTACAATGTAGCTTCCTGGAAGATGAAAGCGAGAACAGCTTCTGACAGAAATAAGGCCACCACACACTTCTGTCACTGAGGTCCCAGAAAGAAACTGCTCAAGGCAAGCAAACCTTTTTGCGTTGACTTAACCCTGTGTGCAAGAGCCAGGCACCCCTGTCACTGAGCCCTTGTGCTCAAAAGTTACGAGCTCTGACTCTCTTTTAATATTGTGAGGAAAGCCACTGGAACTAATACAACTGGAAGCAGAGAGAACTACAGAGAACCAGCGCGGAGGGAAAGCGGCAGCGGGACGCTGCAGCAGCTGTCAGCTCCAAACGCTGCGCTTGCTGAAGATGCTACATCGGCCGCGGGCCGGCGAGTACCCCTTGGGAAGCCGAGACAGGAAAGGCGCCGGGCGGAGCAGCCTGGCAGCACCCTCCTGTTTCGGCCGGGACACGGGACAACTTTAACCGTGCTTCCCCCGAGCCTCCTCACGGCACCGCGGGCTCTGCCGCCCGCCTGGGCGATGCTGGAGCAGAGGGAGCCCTCGGGGGAGCCTCCCGCTCCGGAGGAGGCAGGCGGGCCCCAGCCCCTCGCCCTCCTGAGGTCCGGGGAGCGGACAGGCTGGAGGGGGCGCAGCCCTCCGAGCAGGGCGGCCGCCGAGGAGGAGGGCAGCGGGGGCCCGGCGGGGTGATGGCGCTGGCCGCCGCCCGCGCCCCCGCCGGGCCTACCTTGCTGGTGAGGTCGATCTCGGGTTCGCCGTTGAGCGCCTCGCCATCCTCGCCGTCGAAGGCGGCACGGAGGGGACAGGCGGCCGCCGCCACGTGAGGCCGTCCGCCCGGGGAGCCGGGCTCCGGAGCGAACATACAGGCCGGCACCGGGGAGCCCCCGGGAACCGGGGATCGACTCCTCTCCGCCGCCGCCATCTTCCCTGCCCTGCCCGGCCCTCCGCTCCTCCGCCCCGGCCCCGCCCCCGGCCCGCCAAGGCGGTGCCCACCAATCAGCGGCGTTCGAGCTGCGTGATTTGCATGTTACCATGGCGACAGTGGGCGGGGATCATGATTATTCATGAATCGAGGCCACGCCCTCGCTGAGCGCGCGAAGCCAATGGGAGCCGCACTGCCAGCTCGGCTTGTATTCTACACATACACACACAACAGAGCCCACTCGGAGCGGCCCGGGCCTATCGTCCAATAGGAGAGCGGATCTCCGTGACAGACAATCGCAATAGCCAATCGAGTACGGAGACTGGAGCGACTGAGTGGGACTAAGCTGCTGCCACAGGGCCCGCCCTAGTGGGTGGGCTTTCTCTTGGTCAGCCAATGAGAACGAGGAGGCTCTTCACGGACAGTTGTGTGAGCCAATGGCACAGGGAGGGAAGGCACGGGGTGTCTCCGCTGTCCCCAGGACCGGCTAGCCCGGCCCGGCCCGGCCCGACGCTCGGTCAGCCTCCGGGGTGTGCAAAGGGTCCCGCCGCCGCTCCTGCCTAGGGCTCCTGACAGAAAGCCTGCATGCCTGCTCGCCACGCGAGCCCACGGTGCTCAGACCGTCTGACGTGGCCGCCGGCAGGCACGACGCCAGCATTAAGGGGGAAACCTCTCACACTGAGGGGCTCTGCGGGTTGGCAGGTGACCCCTGCTGAGCGGCAGAGGGAGCCGCCCGTCCTGTTCCTGCGCCTGCTCGCACGTCCGCTCCTCCACCGCCGCGAGCTCCGGCCTGTGGCACAGCGCGAGGCTTGAGGCGGATTCGCGTTTGTTTGTTTGTTTATTCCCGGGGGCTGGCACCGCTCTCCGTTGTGTCCCGGCTCGGTTTTTCGCTGGCGTCAGAGGGGGCGACGCTGCGCGTGCGCGCGACGTCTGCGCCTGCGGTGGGTGCGGGAGGGGCCGCATGCGCGTGCGTGCTCGCGGCCCTCCCGAGGGGCAGGACGGGCGGCTCGGCCCAGCCGCGAGCCCCGAGGGGCTGTAGTGGGTTCAGGCGGGGGCCTCTCCTTAGCGCGGTGGACTGCGGGGGTCGCTGGGCCTCGGCTGTGGGAAGCGACGGCCGCCCAGGGTGGTTTTGTTTTGGCGGCGGTGGTGGTGGTTGTGAGGGTGCAGGGTGGAGAGGGCTGGGGTGGGAAGGTGCGGGGCAGGCCGTGGGACTGGTTCCGCCTGCTCTCCCCTTCCTCCCACGGGCTTTGTGCTGCCTCCTCTCGTTGCTAACGGAGACTTCCCTTTGTCGGAGCGCAGGGTGACCTGTGAGGAATCGCCTTCCCCGCAGCCTGGACTTGGGCTTCTCGTGGCCTAGCAAGAAGCAGTTTCCTTTTCCGAGCTGTTGGCATCTTCCTACCAGGATTCAGTGGTTCCGAAAGGAGTGGAGGAATGCAGCTGATAAGTGCTTAACCACCCTGTGGTCCCATAGGCAGCAGCAGGCGCTGGCTTCGTCTTCTCCCCTTTGGGGGTGGGCCTCTCCTTCTTACCTGCTTTGGGTACCTCTTCAGTGGCACTGTAGACCAAGGGAGATGGAAGAAAAGGAACGATGTGATAAATTCCAGCTGGTACTTTGACACACTAAGGGGAATCATATATTTTGACATTTTTCTCTTTTTTTTTTCTGTGGAGGGGAGGGGAAGTACTTTGTTTTATGGGGTATGGGAGGAGGGGGGAAAAATATGTTGCAGATCTTCATGTGGTTTTTAAAACCAGCCATCAGAGGGAATTACTGAATAAACTGAAGCACAAAAGGAGGGTTTGTGGACAGGAAGCAGTGCTAACCTACAAAAGAAAGGGGCAGTGGGCTGCTGTTGTGACTGTGGAGGCAGAAACTTCAGCCTCCTTCATTTTTCACCAACTACTCTACATCCATCCATTGAGAAAATGAGTTGTGTGCCATGGAAAGGTGACAAGACCAAATCGGAATCACCAGAGCCACCCCAGCTACTGCCACTGCATATTTACCATGAGAAGCAGCGTAGGGAGCTGTGTGCCCTCCATGCCCTCAACAATGTCTTCCAGGACAGCAACGCCTTCACCAGGGAAACCCTGCAGGAGATTTTCCAGAGGTAGGATACTCTCTGTGCTGGTGTTAGCTTCCCCTTGTCCTCTGTTTATTGGAGGAATTGTCAGGTGTTATTTGGGAAGATATAAAGAAAAGGAGAAGTTCAAACTGTTTCACTGTCTTGACCTGAATGTATCTTCTTTTTTTATCCATGCAGAAATTCTTTCTCTTTTCACTTGTTTCTTAACCTGTTCTGTCTGCCAGTTTTGGGTCCAAGGACTTTATTGGAGATGCTGTTATGTGGTTGGACCATTGCCTTCTTCCCTACCCACCTTAATGGATTTTCTACCCATCATGCATATTTTTTGCCCCTGACTTGTAAAGATGTTATCTTTATGATAATAACAGATTTGGGGATTGCCTTGGGAGAATGAAGGCAGCACGAATGTCAAATGAGTCATCATTAAAACTCACTGACTTAGTACCACAACACTTGTAAGTTTTTTGGAAGTTAGGAGGTCTGCCAAATGAGTGACTCAGTGACGTTCATCAAATATTTTGTTTGTTTCTTTTCCATGCAGCAAAACCCTCAAATGTACTCTCTCAAATTGCATTTAATTTCAGTAGCTGGATTTCAGTAGCCACCAATTCTGTGGCATTGATAAATGTTTTCCAACAGCTGCCAATAATTAATAAAGTGGTTTTGAGTTTACAAGGTGAATGTAAAATATTAATGTGGCCTGTGCAATAGCTCACATTTTGCTCAGTGTTTATGTTGTGCTTTTCAATGCTTTGTGGAAATTTGCTGTGTGGGCCTTTAAAAATTCTAGTGACCTCTCATTAATGGAGCTGAGTAATCATACAGGGAAAGGGGTTTCCTCTGATGGTCAGCCAACAGATGTTGTACACGTGAATACCTGTTACCAGTAGTTGGCAGCATCTTGTGTTTGTGACAGGTAGGAGGTCACATGTCATGGCAGCGGTTAAGCAGGTGCTGTGGGACGGGGCAGTCGTGGTACCCTGTGCTGGTGAGAAGGGAGCTGTGCATCTGTTACTGCTCTCCTGAGAACTGGCAAGTCTCTGGAACTGGTGCTTGACTCATGCCTATCTTTGGCAAAAGAAATGTGGTAATGGATGACAGCAAATATCAGATTGAAATGCTATTTAAAATATTGTTGTAGATAAAACTCCTGCTGGTGGAGCAGAGCTGATCCATGGCAGGATCAAGGCACTCCTTGTCTAGTGTAAAGACATTGTGGTTTTGTTCCAGAGCAGGAATTGTCAGAATCTTAATCACAGCTGAATTGCTCTTGGCCTGAAGCAAACAAAGGCAGCTCATGTGGTAGAAGGAGTGTGATGATCTAATTAGCTGGCTTTGATTTGGTTTGGTGAGACAGAATTAGCGCACCATGAAATCTCTCAGAGAGAGATAGGATTTAATCTTGTTGGACCTCTTGCCATAGAAGGGAAAGTTTATTTTTGATTTTGGCCTGGTGTTGTTCATCCTAATGTTCAGATGAAGATACACAGATTGATTCAGCCCCATGGTAGTATGGGAATTCCTCTTGGAAATGGATGAGCTATAAGCTACGTGTATTGCCACTGCCTTTCCGTTTCTGTTGGGTTACTACTTGTGTGTAGCTCTTTCATTTGCCTTAGAGAACTGTGGATTTAGCTGCCCTTTATTTGTTACTTGTCTCCTTTGTCTTACCATATTCTGTTTGTTGATAAAGGATTGATGAATGTTTTTAATAAGCTACAAAAACGTTGAGGTGTGATTTTTAACCTGTGTTGACAAGGTCATGAAATAACAAATAAACTTAAGCTTTCTAGCTTTGCCACATCCCTGAGAGAAAGACTGAACTGCATTGCTTAATCATCAGCTTCCCTTTTGCTGCTTCCTATTGTAGAAGGCCAGGGTAGTCTTGATGATTATCTCATCAAGAGTGTGCCAAAACTTATTCCAGCCACCCCGCTGATTTTGTAGTCCTTGCCCTGTTTTTTCCTATTATTTCTTATTGTTTCTATTAACAAGAAATACCTTTTTGATGTTGCTCTGGCTTTTGTTGCAGGAAGTGAGATTGCATATTCCTGGTGTTGCGTGGAGAGACAAACCCAATCTCTTTGATTCACTGGAGTTTGTGTATTGAGACCTGATTAGGAAGGACAGCTGGATACAGGGATCTTGGAGCCCCTTGTGTTCAGACACTATGTTGATGAAAGTTTCTGACTGAGAAAGATCAAGAGGATTATTACTTGGATTTCTTGTCCAACTTTGTCAGTCTTTCTCAGCTGTGTCCAGATTAAAAAAAAAAACAACCAACCAAAAAAACCCCAAAATAACAAACCAACAAACCCAAAACTTTGGGAAAGCAACTTAATTCCTTGTCTAGTCAGTATCCTTCAGCTGATGATTGTGGACCCTACTTAGGTGTGTGCATGTGTGTGTGGAGACGTTAAGACAAGTTTGGGAGTTGCTGCAGGTTTGCTCAGAGGTGCCAGTTCTTTGAGAGTGTCATCTCTGCTGGTCTCTTCATCTCATTTCTGGGGCTCTGAAGGTTATGTGAAGGAACAAATTTGTTCTTTCATCTCTCAAACTTGCATCTGGAATGTGTTGCTTTGAGAGGGTGCCTCTGTAACCCAAAGGGCTCTTAATTTTAAGGCTTTCCTAGCTTGCTGGTGCTCCTGAGTTAGTAGGTTGAAGCAACGGTCTTGAGGAATTAGTGGTAGCCAAGTGATGTTGCTTTATGGAGATGCTGGAAGAGCTGTGACAAGCCATAGTCATATCTCTGTGATTAGTAAAACACAGCAGAGCTTTGGAGACTGGAAACCATGAATCTCTGAAAATGTCACTGCCTTCCTTGGAAATGCCCCATACTGGATATTAACAGCTTTTCCTCTTGCCATGGTGTTACAGACTCTTCTCCCTTCTGTAGTCAAGTCCATTCCCATGCTGTTCTGCTGCACTCTGTTCCAGTGCAGGAAAACTTACACCTGAAGCCAAAAGCCGCCTGTTCTCAGACCTTGGTTGGTCTGAAACTCCCTACTCAATACGCTACTTTCTTCTTGTTGTCAAATGCCTTATGCTGTTAGGATAGGGATGCAGAAGGGCTGAGGGATCTTCACTGGATGAAACATGCCTGAAGAATGTGCACTGTGCTAAAGACCAAGCAAAAAAACATGCAGGAACACAAGGAGTTTGGGGGGATGGAGTTAACAGGAGGAAGAGGCAGGTGAAGTGTGGGTGTTTGGATGATATGAAATCTGAACCCTGCACCAGCAGAACTAATGAAGTCCTTACCAATTAAAAGAGCGACTCATCACAACAGAATTGATCTCAAGCTTGACTTTCTTTGGATTGGCATTGCATGACCTGGCTGTTCTCTGCTCCCAGTTTCCCCTGTGCTTGGTTTTCCAGCTGTCATCTTCATAATAATACATCCTGTCATCATTTTCCCTTCTTTCGAAGTTTCTTGGGCAGATAGGGGAAACATAAAGCTATAAAAGGGGCTACTGTGTTTTTTTGCCTCACATCTCCATATTTTATGTCTCACATCCATTATCTGAATTTGTGGAAAGGCCATCTTACATTTTCACATGTAACCTCATGGCAGCCCACAACTTCTCACGAGGAGAGAGGTGGAGGGGCAGGCACTGATCTCTCCTTTCTGGTGATCAGTGACAGGATCTCAGGGAACGGCATGAAGTTGTGGCAGAGGAGGTTTATGTTGGATATTACAATATGGATTTTCACCCACAGGGTCACTGGGCAGTGGAACAGCTCCCCAGGGAAGTGGTCACAGCACCAAGCCTGGCGGAGTTCAAGAAGCATTTGCAAAATCCTCTCAAGCAGATGGTGTAATTCTTGGGGCTGTTCTGTGCAGGGCCAGGAGTTGGACTCAGTGATCCTTGTGGATCCCTTCCTACTCTGGATATTCTGTGATTACATGAACACGACAGACTGTGGTTCTACATTTTTAGATGCTGTAGTAATGGAAGTGATGTCTGAGCAAGCTTATAGGTCAAAGCTGAAGAGATTTGTTCACAATGGGATTATCTGTTTAGTTACCTACAGTGACTGATATTTTTTACCATCTAGCAGAAGCAATGGTTTAGAAAGCTCCCAATCCCAAATGTCTTCACAGCTTTGTGGCTGAAGACTTCTTTCATTTACCAGTGGGGGCGGTGGGAGAACCTTTTCTGCATCCAATTTCCTCTGCCTCTTTATCTCATCCAGTCTTCAAGACTGGTGTTGACTGTTGAACTCTAGAACTGTAATTGGCCTAAATGGCAAATTGGCATTTATTTCAACTTCGAATTGAGATAAAATCACAGTTGAAGCATCCTCCAGAAGTACCAGTTCAAGGCAGCAGGGGAGAGGACCTCGTGGTCTCTTCACATCAAAGGCAGGATCTTTGGAGGCTTTGTACACCAAAGTTATTCTTAATGCATTCTTAGTCCCCTCAGCCCCTTTGATGAGTGATAAGGGGGATGGAATAGTTATGTGTTTAAACACAAAACCCCTGGAAGGTGCTTCAGGTTGTACAGCAGGCAGCCCCTTTGTGGCTGTAGGATACAGGCTTGGCGAACGCCTGCTGGAGCAGCCCCTGTTCTGTTTGCAGGCTGTCTCCCAACACCATGGTGACCCCCCATAAGAAGAGCATGCTGGGAAACGGGAACTATGATGTGAACGTGATCATGGCAGCTCTTCAGACCAAAGGCTACGAGGCAGTTTGGTGGGACAAGCGCAGGTACTGACAACTTGTGTAATTGTGGAGGTGGCTGCTTTTGCAAACATGACAAAGAGATTGAGTTGAAAGAACCAGAGCATAATCTTACTGCTGTCTTGTTTTCTGCACTCTTTCAGGGATGTTAATGCCATTGCTCTGTCTAATGTGATGGGCTTCATCATGAATCTGCCCTCCAGCCTTTGCTGGGGCCCCTTAAAGCTCCCCCTCAAGCGGCAGCATTGGATCTGTGTCCGGGAGGTGGGAGGCACCTACTACAACCTTGACTCCAAGCTCAAGGTTCCCGAGTGGATTGGAGGTGAAAGTGAGCTCAGGTAGGATTTCCTCAAATCCTTCCCTGTGGGAGGTGAAAAATCTGCCCTTAAACAGTTAGTAATTGAAACATGTATGTGTGACCTTCAGTAGTAAATATTTGAGAGTAATAAGGTTCTTGTGCCTCCACTTGGATTTATGCCCCGTTTGGGCAGAGCTAGGGAAATGCTTTTGGCAGTGGTGATCTCTGAGCTCAGGAGAGCCCAGCTTGGCATCTTACATGTCTGGCTCTGTCATTAGTGGTGAAGGCAGAGGCCAAGTCTGGTATTAGTGGGTGACACCTGCGAAAAGATGTGCTCTGCTCTGCTCCGCTCCCTCCTCAAGTGTGAGTGTATCAGCATTCTTTGCCTCTTCAGTAACAATCTGTTCCCAACAAAAGACTCTCCAGACTAAAAGTGCAGCCTTGTCCCTGATAGCAGCAAAAGCTGTTTGTTAGGAATCACTTTTGTATGTAAACATACACTGCCCTTCTGGCTTGGCTCCCTTTCCCTCTTTAATCTTAACAGGAGGTGGTCATTGTAAATACTTTATAAAGCCTTAACCTGCTCTTGGTTGCTGTTTCACTTCCATTCCATCACGTTGTAAATCCTACTCGCAGCTTTGCTGTCTTGACTAGACTTGTTGCGAGGTAGGGATTGCACATGTGCAGTATTTGCAGTGCTGACCATGCCATTGAAGTCTTGGTAAAGGAAATAATCAGCCTTCTGTGAATGTCTGGGATAAAGTAACACTGGAGTGTTTTTATGGAACTATTGTGTAGAGGTTCTGGTGGATTTTATCCTGGATGTGTTGTTCTTCAGCAATAAATAAGTGCTTTCTATATCGCAAGTTTTCGAAATCTGGATCAAAAGGTATCAGACAAAACATTGATTTGACCTTCATATTAATTGGAAGTACAAGTTTGGTATTAGAAAAGGCTCAGTAGCAGAAAGGGGCTAAAAACCATGTCAAATGACCAGGTGGTACACTGCTGTTAGAACCTATGATAAGGACACCTAAATGATGGGATGTTTTTTTCTGCAAGTGTTCCCAGATTTCTTGGAAATAATATTTTAAATTACAGCGGGATTCTTGATCTTGGAAATCTGAAGAAGTTGAACTTGGTTTTAATTCTATTTTTGCTACCTCGGAAAGTTGGAAAGTGACATCTATATAGACTTGCCTCTCCTGAGGTTAAGATTATGTCTGTCTGATTCTGAGATAATTTTCTAGGCAGAGATGTGTTGAATCATTTGGGACAAGTTTAATATTTGCTTGGGGTTTTTTTCTGTCATAAAAACTGTCATAAAATAACTAGACTGTGGGTGGGTTTTCTCCCATTTCCTGTCACATCTGCACAGTTAGTTGCATTTAGTTGTAGATGAGGACAGAGTTCTACATTCAGTGGCACTTATTTCTATTTCTCTTTACGATAGGAAATTTTTGAAACACCAGCTGAGAGGGAAGAACTGCGAACTCCTCCTGGTGGTGCCAGAGGAGGTGGAAGCACATCAGACCTGGAGAGCTGACATGTGACCTGGACCAACTCTGTCCTCCCACTACAGCTCTTCCCCTTTACCAAACTCCTCATGTCCTAAAACCTGGATAATGGGTGCCCCAACTCTTCTCATCTGGAATTTCCTTTGTTAGGCTCTTCTCTTCCTTCCTTGGTGCAATAGGGCAATGGCGCAGGACATTGGGGGTGGTGGGTGGGGAAGACTTGAGGGCAGAGTGGAGGAAACTGGAAGCCAATCACTTTAATTGCAAGGCAGAGGAGCTGCATGTCCTTTGTCCAGCTGGAGGACATCATGACTCTTTAAAACTGGGCTGGGGATGAGGGTGCCTGGAAACTCCAGCCTCCCTTTGCCCACATGGTTCAATACCGCATATAGTGGAACTCACCACAGAGGGGCAGGGGCCAGGCACGCTGCTGCCTCTTAGTAAGTCTCTCGCTCCAAAACATGTCATCATGAAGACATTTGCAATTCCAAAGGGTCTCTCAGGACACTCAAAACACTAGGAATGGTACGGTGCTCAGCACGACCCTCTGCTTCTTAGGGCTGGTTTGTGCCAGGAATTAGAAAACAATAATAAAAACAGTGACAACTTCCAAGAAATTCTTTGGGTAGCTAGAGGATTCTTCCCCAGTGTCTCCAGGGATTTATGTATGTGGTGAGTGGTTGTTTGGCAGTGTGTGGCTGGCTAAGATGACGTGGGAACAGCAAGCACAGGCTGACTGAGGAGTATCAAGTTTCTGGAGTGGAGAGAGGCTGTAGTCTGCTTGGGTTTCTTTGTGCTGTGGTGGCATTTTTTTATTTTTTAACACCTATTTTGATTCTCTGCATGGTCACACAGTAGTTTAGAGGCTACTTGGAGAGAGGAATAAAGCTGAAGAGGTTTTGAGAGGAATTCATTCACTTTTATTTTCCTCTCAGAAGTCTAGCCCACAGTCATGAATGTCATGTGAAACGTCCGAGAAAGAGGTCTAGTTATAAAATAAAAATGGGCTGAGGGAAGCCTTCCTAATAGTCACTTTTGCCCATTTATAATTACTAGCCGCTGGTGTGGGAGCTGCAGAGGGTCCACCAGAACTTTCAGGCATTAGAGACACCCTGGCTTGGTAGTTGAACCAACCTCTCCTCGAGCGTTGGCCAACAAACATTCCATTAATGGATGAATCACTTTTTCCTGCCTTCTGTGGGGAAGAGTGACTACACATGGAGACCCTTAAGAGGAATCTCTACCGGCTGTTTTCCAGTCACCCAGACGAGCTGTAGCTTAGCCATGCCTTCCAAGGCAGGAGGAGGGAATGCTGAATTTGGAACAGACTTCATTGTGTTTTGCACTTCCTGGCGGAGCTGCTGTTTGCTCCCCCCTTTACGTCTCAGTTGAACAGCAACCTCTGGGACCTGACAGAGCTCAAAGGGCTCCATCACACCAGAAAGTCTCATAAACTGACGTTTGAGCTGGTGAAAGGAGAGCTTGTAATGATCTTTTCTCAGTTACTTTTCAGAGCTCTGCAAATGCATGAGCAGGTGCTCGAAGCTGAAAAACTACCAAAATGGCACCTTCCCAAAAGAAAAGAGGCCACATAAAGACAGGACGATGGTGTTCAATGATTTCTGGACATCTGACAAGCACTGTTTTGCAGTCCTTTGAGCACAGCCTCCCACAGTAAAGGGCAAATAGCTCTTACGTTTTAAAAAGTCCTATTTCGTAATACATTCCAATGACCAATACCAGCTGGCAGTTTTTAAACACTTTTCAGGCAGAATGTGCAGCCTGCAGACATTCTGCTCCTGACTTGAAGCCATTTCTTCAAGAGGGTAAAAAATCTCAACAGCAACGTTTTCTATGCTGATTTAAGTCGCACTTTGGAGAAAAACCCTGTTTGCATGGAAACTGCAAGCCAATGGATCAGTGCACAATATGCAAAGATGTTTTATAACACTTTGGGGCTACTTTCCTCTCCTTGTACATCAGCTGCTTTCCCATGGAGGGGGAAAACAGTGTGATCCAGCTGCTCAGGTAAAGGGAAAGTGTATGATCACACCCCCACGGGAGGTAAGGCTGCTGTGCCCAAGGGTGGGTGAGCTGGTCCAGTCCCACCACTTGGGAGTGGGGAAGCCCGTTTGTTTTTTTGCTTGTTTGGTTTTGTTAGAGCCTTGTCTTGGGTTTGTTTACAGAGATGTATTTTGTTTAACCAAATATTAAAAATGGAAAAAAAAGTTTCCATATAAATGTCCTATCACTTCTGTATGTTCAATTGAATTGTTCTGTAACAGTATGTAAAGGATAAATAAATTTTTTTCTTTGGTTATAAAACCACCACCTTTCTGTGAGTTAAGATCCTTGAGTGTTGGTCACTGGTGCTGAGCACCTCCCTGAGAACTCCCTTAAGCCATGAAAGGCTTCCCCACCCTTCTGAAGGTGACAAAGTCATGTCAATCCCTTCTCCAGTGCCAGGTCATTCATGAAATGGAGATGTCCCTACCCACAAAGCCCCCACCAGCTCTGAAAGAACTGAGCCTCCCTCAAGGACATCTATTAAAATCACACTGCTCAGGTTGGATTTATTTAACATTCCATACAAAAAAATACGCAGCTGATATCTGAAGTTCTACTTTATGAGGCAGAGAAATCTGCGTGGATGTGATCGTCTCAAACCTGGCCTGCTGCTTCCTCAGTTCTCACACACACACACAGAGCAACAGTGAAAATGTTTCTGCAGATGCATCTTCCCAAAGTGTTTTCCATGGGGTATTGATTGCCACCTGCACCCCTCCTTCCTCTGCTGGGAAAGTCACTCCTTCTCCTGCCACTGGTGTCCTTCAGCTCCGTCAGACAGTACACAATTTGTTTTCTCTGACTGCTGCTTTTCAAAGCCTGACCTGTGCCCCGGGGTGGTTTGGGGGGGGCAGGGGCAAGGAAGCTGGCAGGGAAGCTCCCCCAGTCCAAGTCGGTAAGTGGTTATGGCAGACTGATTGAATAAAAGGAAATACTCATGATTTCTACAGGAGGGGGGATGCAGACAGGAACCGTCATCAGGTCCAGACGAGGGGCTTCCCCCCTCGTTATGAACGGGTCAATGTCCCAGAGAAGAACCAAAACTAAAAACAACCAAAAAAATGCCCTGACCCAACAAATCAACAGTTCAATATATCATAATCACAAGGTCTTCCCACTTGATATGAATCCAACTGGGCTTCTGCAAATTAGATTTTTCCAGACAACGGAGGCAGGGCCCCTGGCATTCCCCCTGAGAGCCCCGTGTTGGGTCCAAGGAGGATCTGGAAGGAAAACAATTGGTTGAAGGGCTTCAAGGACACAGGACTGCTTCCCACCCTGTCCCCCCTCCCATGGGTACAGGCAGTGCACCAGCTGAGGTCACTGCCCCACCACAGCCCATGTTCCAGCCCCTCAGGGTCTATCTCAGCTGGAGAACGGAAGGTTGTGCTTGCCAGAAACTGGGGCCAGCTGGACACTGGGAATCAGCAGGACTGTCCCACTGGAACATCCAGTTGGAGTACTTGGTGGGATGAGTGAGGCCACAGTGTGTAGTTGACTGCACTCCTCTCCTCAAGCTCCCTCTGGAGCTGATCATGGTAGGAGGCACAGGCATCCCCAGCCGGCTCTGCAGGGCCAGGAAAGAGGGCTGGGGGTGTTCCTGCCTCACCTGTCGCTGCTGCAGCTGCTGCTGTTGCTCCATCTGCAGTTTTTCAGTTTCAAAGACGACAGGAAGAACCAGAATCATGAAGGAGGTGGTCCCAATCCACAGAGCTGCCCTAGAGAATCTAGCAAGGAAAAATAATATTAGGACAAAGAATGATTTCTTTAGCCACTCCTTACTGGCACACAACTTCTCTTCCCGCGCTTCCATTCTGAACTTCGGGCAAAAGCCTTCGCCCACATCTACCCCCGAGCTGCGGGTAAGCACTTTATGCCCGCCCTCCCCACACCGCCTAGAAACAAAGAGCGCGGCCTTGCCGCTGCCTGCCGGCCCCGCC
>VWZD01006533.1:521682-622984 GCA_013396695.1 Sakesphorus luctuosus
CCTCGATACCTCCTCGTCGTCATCCTCCTCCTCCTCTAGCTCGTCCTCCAGCTCCTCGGCTTTGCCCGCGCCGCCCTTGGGCAGCAGCTCCTCCGGAGACAGGGACGCCGCGGCCGCCATCGCCACCAGACAGGACGGAGAGGAGCAACGGGCAGAGCGTCGCCGGAAGTGGGACGGCCCTCCCGCCGCCCAGCCCGGGGCACGCAGCGCCCCCTGGCGGCGCGGAGGAGCCACGGCCGCCCCCCCGCCCGGCCCGGCGGAGGGAGACCCGTCACAAACACCCACAGAACCGGGATTTAAAGGCGAAGTTTTATGTAAAATATGCAAAACCCTCGAGAACGCGCAACTCCAGCATCCTGCTCNCGCGCCCCCCCCCCGCCCGCCGGGCCCGCTCCGAGGGGCTCCCGCCACCCCCTCACCTGTACATCTTCTGCGCTACCGTCAGCGACAGGTCGAACGTGGCCCCGGCCGCCGCTCGGACGCTCTCCGGGAACATCTCCGTGAGCCCCCACAGCCTCTCCGCCAGCGTCTCGTCCAGCTGCGGGCGGCACCACCGCGTCAGGCCCCGCCGCCTGGCCCCGCGCGCCCCGCGGGGTCACCGCGCCCGCCCGGCCCGTACGCCCCGGCTCGCCGCGCCGCCGCCCGCCTCGATACCTNACGGGCAGAGCGTCGCCGGAAGTGGGACGGCCCTCCCGCCGCCCAGCCCGGGGCACGCAGCGCCCCCTGGCGGCGCGGAGGAGCCACGGCCGCCCCCCCGCCCGGCCCGGCGGAGTGAGACCCGTCACAAACACCCACAGAACCGGGATTTAAAGGCGAAGTTTTATGTAAAATATGCAAAACCCTCGAGAACGCGCAACTCCAGCATCCTGCTCGACCAAGGCAGGCGGTGAGGCTTGTACGAGCCTCCGCGGGCTCTGCAGTGGGGACAGGCTGATGGGGGGCAGGGGTCTCCTGCCTTCCAAAGGCAAAGAGGAGCCCACACGGAGGGGGATCTTCTCCACTGCCCACTGCCCGGCTGCCTTGGAGAGGAGGGTACCTGTGCTGGGCTGCAGTGAGGAAATGTAGCAAAGTGCAGTGCTCTGAGAGAAATGTGTTAAAATTAACAGTGCTGCGGGCCCAAACCAACCACTGGCAGCACCCACAGCACCGCCCGGCGCTGGAGGCATCTCCTCACTCATGGTCCGTGAGACAAAGTACCTACACGCAGTACCAACACGGCTGGGGGGCCCAAGCTGGCCCCAGCACCCTGTGGGTCAAGACCCAGAGCCAGCCCATTCTCCAGCCACTTCTTCTACTTCACTTCCTCCTCCGGCTCTGCTGCTTCAGCTCCTCCAGCTCCTTCTCCATCAGGTGGGACTCAGCGGTGGTCTCGGAGAGCTGCAATGCAAAGTAAAGGAAGACAAGAGTGAGTTAAAAGCTTATGAGGCTTCTCTGACTTCACAGCACAACAGACATTTACAGCTGCAAGCTGGGACCTGCAGGAGGGAATTTGTTCCTGTTGAGCAAGGGTGAAGCTGCCATTTCACACTTCATTGAGATTGCCTGGAAAACCTGGAGAGCAGTTAGGGCTTCTGCTCAGTGCTTCAGCTACAAAAGTCACTTGCCAGTTTTGAAACACAGGAAGAGTAAGAAAGGAAAATAAAGGAATGAGTATTTGTTCAAACTGACATAAAGGCTAAGTCACTTCATAGACTGAGAATGCACGTATGTTCTATTTCACTTAAAGTCTCTCCAGAATTTAAGAATGAAAGCTGTGATCTTTGGGTAAGGATGAATTTTGGTTTATTTAGGGCTTGGGAATTCTTTCATCCACAGTTTTAAACACAGAACAGATGTCACACCCCTTGTGACAGCAGATGGAAGCTTTAATCCTCTGTGACCAGAAAGGGTGGCTATAACTCAGTTTCACAGTTAGGGCAGAGGCCAAAGCGGCAAGAAAAACGCCATACTCTGTGCAGAAGTGGCAGGCTGGAGTTGGGCAAAGTCTCACCATGTCCAGCAGAATATCCACTTTCAGCCGAAGGAGGTTATTTTCTTCCTCTAGCTGCTGGTTCCTTTTGCGTAAGCGCTGCAATTCCCTGCGATCCCCCGTGAAGCCTCCTGATTCTAGGAGCAAAGAAAGAGGTCAAAATGTGGATTGTCAGCCAAGCGTAGCTACTTCAGACCAAAACAAGCCGAGCTGCACTCTACCTGACACCCATTGGCCATTTTCAAACTTCAGGCTCTGGCCAGCAAGGTTCATGGAGGGGGTGCCATACTCCAGGCCCAGCTCAACCTCACGGGTGGATCTATCCAGCTGTGGGCAGAAGATCACACTCAGCATTTCACAGAATTCCAAAGCCATCCCCTGCTCTCTCATTTCTTACTGACCGGCATTCCAGTGGAAGATGCTGGTCTGAATGGCCCTGGAGCCTGGAATCCTGCTTTGGTCATGTATTGCTGTGTAGAGGACTGGCTTTTCTCACTTCCATCTCTGCACTTTCTCCCACCCAGACACACACTCATCTCCCCGGGCTTGGAGACCACTGAGAAGTTTTCAGTGAAACAGTTCTGGACTGCATGTAGGGTAGTGACAATCCTTCCCTACGCTATTCCATTTCTAGCTTCATATATAGTCACCAGTGCTCAGAAATGGTGCCGCTCTGCAGCAGGAGAGCAGCACAGTTACAATCACAGAATATCCTGATTTGGAAGGGCCCCACAGCAGCAGTCCAGTGCAGCTCCTGGACCTGCAAAGGACAGCCCCAAGAATCACATGCCTGAAAGTGTTGTCCCAACACTTCTTGAACTCTGTCATGCTTGGTGCTGTGACCACTTCCCTGGAGAGCCTATTCCAGTGCCCGACAACCCTCTGGGTGAAGAACCTTTTCCTCTCCCAGAAGCTGGGAGCTCTTGTAAGGGTTATGGTGCTCACAGCAGGAGCCACCTGCCCCTGCCACCAAGTAAGTGCTCCTGCAGCAAGCATGGCCACTGGGACTCACCAAGTGCAGGTTGGAGAGTGAGGCCCATTTCCGCGGGGGAGTCTTCTTAGGGCTGAAGGAGTTCCCAAACAGAGGCATCACTTGCTGCTGGCCAGGGGGTACCTGAAAGAGCAGGAGGGTCACAGCCGGTCTGAGGCTATGGGACAGGAGCGGTGATGTGCCAAGGCAGCCACATTGCCGCAGACCAGGTTTGCTCCAGCCGCCTCCTTTCCAGCACTGACGCTGCCCGGTTTCCACTCAACCCCAGTCCGCCACGCCCATTCTCCCCGGGCAGTGCCCCCTGGGCTCTCAGAGAGGCCGAGATGACGATCTACAGAGGTGCCCTGGCTGCCCACCGGCCACCACTGCCCGGCAGCACCTCCCTCGCACCTCCACCGCCACCTGACCCAGCCGGGGCGGGGGCCGAAGCGCGGATGGTGCGAAGCCTCACAGCCCCCCGAGCTGCGCTCCCTTCCCGAGCTGCGCTCCCTTCCCAATCTGTGCTCCCTTCCCAGCCTGTGGTCCCTTCCCGAGCTGTGCTCCCTTCCCAAGCTGTGCCCCCTGCCGCCCGCGCCCCCTCCCCTCGGCTGGTAATCCCCGCGCCCCGCGGCCCGCGAGCGGGTGGGCACGGGCCGTACCACCCTACGGGCACGCCGAGGAGCTGGGAGGGCAGCACCGCAGGGCGTTCTTCCCCGCACGGGCCGCCACCGGCATGCTCCTTTGTTCCGTTTTTCCTCCCGGCATCTCACTGGCAAAAGCAGCGGGCTCGGCGAGGGCACCGCCGATGAGAAACTCCCCCCGCCCCGCAGTGGTAGGGTCAGCCTCGCCGTGCGGGGGCGGTTGGGCCGGGCTGTTCCATGGAGCTTCGCCCTAATTACGGGGGGGGTGGGCAGGGGGAGCGCACCTCTCCGTCGGGCCGCGCCTGCTCCCGGCGCTCCCCGTCCGTTCCCGATGGGATCCGCCGCGTGTCCCGGGAGCGGTTTGCGGCCGCCGCGTTGCCGTGGCGACGGGATCCGGCGGTCCGCTCCGCCTCCCGCCGTGGAGGGGCACGGGGCGGAGTGGCCGGCGCGGTGGGAATCGGGCTCCTCACGGTCGGGCTGCGTCGAAGTGGCGATGTGCTGCCCGCGCTTTCCTTAACGTCCTCCTGAAAATGCTTGAGTGGGCTGGAAGGCTTTTGTGTTGGGTGGTTGGTTTGCGTTTCAGATGCCTGCACGCCAGGCATCTCGTTGCTTGGGAATATGGGAGAAAAGCTGGAGAAGGTCTGGAGTCGTGGACTGCAGGGGTTCAGGGGATGATGGATGAGGAACTGGAGACCGAAGAATCACAAAGAAACACAGAATCATTTAGGTTGGAAAAGACCTCTGGGATCATCGTGTCCAGCCTTTGACCAAACACCACCGTGTCAGCTAGGCTATAGTACCAAGTGCCATGTCCAGTCTTTCCTTACACACCTCCAGGGATGTTGACCCCCCCAGGCAGCTCCTCGCACCACCATTCTCTGAAGCAGTCCCAGTATCTTGATTTCCTGCACACGTTCTAAAGTCCTCCATTTCAGCACATGGTGGAATAACTTCAGTTGTATTGTGCTACTTGCTGGCTTGTATTCCATGGGAGGTGGCTGTGGCAGTTGGTTTGGATAATTTGAATGAACAGCAGGAGTATGTAGCACATATTACCAGTAGTTTTTATATTGCAGAGGGAAAATGTCACTCCTAAATTAAAGTACAATTCTCCAATATTTTAGAATTTAGTGATGTGAATTACTTGCTTCATTGTTAGAAAAACTTCTGTTGAAGACTTCCTGGTGCTTTCCTCAAAATTTTAGATTAATGAGATACTAAGATGCTAACTTTAGTTTAAATGGAACAATAAAGAATAGAAGAAAAAAGGGGGGGAGGAGGGGGCAGGCAGATAAAAGGAGTAAAGAAGAGAATCACCAACCTTTTGCTTTGGTTTGCAAATGGATTAATAGTCCAGGAAAAAAAAATCTAACAGTCTTTCATTCTCAGAATGTTTAATTGGCACCCTGCTTGAAGTGAACCAGAAAATTACTCTCCTGGAATGAAAATTGGAAAGATACTACAATTAAACCTGGTGTCTAGAGACAAGAATAATCTCTGGTGCTGCAGTATCTTCTGGTAGTCCAGTTGAGCAATGTCTGGTTCTTGCAGGAGACACGGTATAAAAACAGTGGCCTTCTGACCCAGTGTACCAGAGAGTCTGCACTGGAACTCAGTGATTTTTGCAATAAGAGGAGTGATTATGGTGTGTGAGGGGGAAACCAATACCCTTAAAAGTAGTACAAAAAATTCTCATTCTGAGCAAGGTCTTTGGGAAGTAGTTGTGGCTTCTTTCAGCATTTAATACCCATATGTGAGTGCATATAATGGATAAGAAAGATGAAGGTCCATATAGATGAGGGCAAGAACCTTGGAAGGAAAGCTGAGGGAATGTACAATTAGAATTATGAACTGAAAAAAAAATGTGGCTAACCTAGAGCCAATGGCCACACAGGATGGCAAGGAACTGAGATCTTAAAACTTGCTTTCCTTTTTTTCATTTGTTACATGCACTGAAAATATGTGAGTTTCCAAAAAAAAAAAAACCTCAGACCTGAAGAGCTCCAGGTGAGAGATGCATTTCCCTGAGATGCCTAAAGACAAAGGCACATATGTTTCCTTTGTAAAAATACTTAAGGGGTTTCTTACTGTGGGTGTGGGGGAGTGAACAAGGACCGATGCCAAGAAGCTCTGGTGAAGACATGCCCTGCCAGTAACACAGGAGCACTAATGTGTACATTCCCAGAAGAAACCTGTGTGTTTCAGCACAGTTGTTGCCTGAGCAGGATGAGAACTGTAGTAATACATTAAATTTGCTGTAAAACTAAATTGTCTCATGTATCCAGGGGCTCACAATGATCCTCTGACAGCCTCTTTCTGTGGAGCAGACACAGAAAAAGCTGGGCAGCCCAACCCCACTGCCCAACACCTTGGCATGTGGGGTGAATGCTTCCTTCTGTGTGTGCCTGATTGCTGTCCACACTGTGGGTAGTGCCTCTGTGAGTAGTCTCACAGTTGGTGGGGCTTGTGAACGAGAGTTCAGAAACCTTCTCCTGGAGACCGAAAGAAAGAGGTTCATTGTCTGATTTCTGCTGTGATTTGCTTAAGGAATCTTTCTTCTTTTGCATGGTTTCACTAAGTTTCATTTCTTGCCAGACTCCATTTCCTTGAAAAATGCTGTGGAATTTCATTGCTGTGCCAACCTTCTGGCAGCAGCTTTTCATCATTGTTTCTCCGCTTCCATCAGGTAGATACTGAGACAAGAGCTGACCATTGCTGTCTCTAGCATTGCCTCTTGATAGATCGCATTGTTCTCTTACCAGCAGGTAGTTTGACGTATGATTTTGAGCGATGTTAAAAGCGTTATGGCATTCATTATAGCACTGTGCATCCTTCTGTGCCTGTTGTGTTGTGGGGAAGTGAATGTCCAGCGCACACCCTCTATCCCAGGACAGAGATCACTTAGGTCCTGCCAAAGCTCATTAAATGGTGAAAGAACTGCATATCCCAGTCATTGTGTAAGGAAGCTGTGTATATTCTCATGAAGACATCTTTGGAGCGCTGGTGGAAAGCTGGGAGATTGACAAGATGAAGATAGGGCTGCAGCACATGGCAATGTGGAAATTTTGGAGTAGATCCAAGCTGTTCTTAGTAGCCTAATCTGGAGCATCTTCTTCGGCTTTTTTGGTTCACAAGCGATAGAGAATCTACAGCTTACACGGTCTCAGAGCTGCTTTTAACTCCATAGTGTTTCTCTTGCTTTTTTTTCATATGCACTGCAGGATTATTATTGTTCTTTGTTATATCAATAATTATAGTGAAATCCCACTGAGTGGTGAGTTTAATAGACTTACTCTAGGCTTATTCTGAGGTCAAGGAGAACATTTATTGTAGTTATTGCTGCTTGAAACTTGCTGAATTGCCTGGTGGGCTAAATGAGACTGAGTATAAAACCTATAAAATAACACTTTTTTGACATATTGAAATTAATTCCCTGCCCAAACAAACTTTTCAGTAGTGAGGTATTCCTGTTGCCTCAGTGCTCTGCAGTTAATGATGTCCCTTCTTTTAGTATACTAGCTATAAAATCCATCACCTATATGTTATTGACAAAGCAGACACATCTTTTCCTCTCTCTGTTTCTTCTTTTCATTACAACCAACGGAAGAGACAAAAGAACAGCCGTTTCACCGCTTTGTAAGGAATTGAGCTTTCCTTCTGCTTGACTGCCGCATATTTCACCACCAGGAGGCCCTCGTTCCAGTGCTTACGGCTAGGCAAAAACACAAGGAGAGCAAAAAGAGGTGGAGAAACCCATCCCCCCAGGAGTAATCTGAAATTAATACTTATCCTATTAACAGAGATTTTCAGAGTACTGTGCAGGCGTCTATTAATTGATTATTGCAGGAATGTTAATATCCAGTTATTAGTTGTGCTGTAACTTCTGGGGGTAATCGAATGTCAGGTATGGTATCCCTGCATTGAACCCCTAAGTGATAGCCAGGAAGGCTCATGCTTTTGTCTTCTGGATAGTAAACCCCCTAGTAACCTAAGTAAAATGATAAAATGGAGTAAAGCACAGGTTTGATTTCTAGTCACTCCTGTCTGCCCTCCACCACCCAACGAATACTTCTTCCACCTGCTTTGACTCCACCTTTTCTCTTTCAGTTACTTATTCCCGGGTTCTTTATTTTTTTTCACTTTTCACAGCTGGCTTTTATTGTCTCCTAAAAGTTCTAAATATCTGCGCTAATAGACTCTCTGATTGTTCTATTTTGCTAACATGACCTTTAAAGAAAGGGCGAAGGAGAAATATTTTCATCCTTTTTTTTTTTTTTACCAATCATGTACTTCTTTACTCAATTGCTGGTTCTTCAAAGCTACAGTCATTACTTTGGCTGAAATGTAGACTTTGTTATTCAAAACAACAGTGTGCCTGTGATTTCTTAATTAAAACGTGTTTAGAGTTGTCATTTTTTTTTCCTTAAACCTTATTTTTTTCTCTTCACTGCTGAGTCAAGCCTTGCATATCTGCTTCTGTGCTGGTCTCCCAAGATCGTGTTTCAGTACTGAAGAGTGCAAGACACAGCTTTGTAATGCAATTCCAGAATGGATGATAGGTGAGAATAGTTTTGCTCCTGTCAGGAAATGCAGCTCCTGCAAGCTGTAGGCTGCAAATTGAGTTATCCCTTGTCTTTCAAACCCTGTTCCTGCCCTCCTTCCCTGAATTCACACATACACATTTTGCATGTTTACATTTGTTTACTCGGGCCTTCTTTTATCTGTACTAATGTGTAAAACACTGTACTCTGCTCTAAGGAGCAGAAAAAGTGTAAATGAAGCCATGATGTTTATGCGAAGTTCTCAGGCCTCTGAGGAGGTTTTCCAGTCATTGCTCACTATTCTGGCCACACTGTTCACTTAAAAGAGTTTACACAAATATGCAGGCAGTTCAGCCACTATTCCTGACAGAGTTTGCCACAAAGCTGACCTTGGTGGCCAGGAGTCCAAAGGCTCAGAGAACACGTGCAGCCCACACAGCAGTGAAAGCTTGTGTTAAACTCTGTTTGTCTCTGTTGCTATTACCTGGCTACTTTTTGCCTGCTTCCATATCTGTATTTTAATTCTTTGTCTCTTACTTTCTCAGTCATCTGTTTCCATGGGTCACTTGAAATGTCCTTTCCAGGAAATGATGAAATGGTAAACCTCCAGTCTGTAGGTTCCTGATGAGTCAATGCAGGGAAGGGGAATACCAGGGAATGGGTCTTAGGGATCTCTGTGTATGGGTTGGTATTTTGTGCACTACTGTAACTCTCCACAGCTGGCAGCTGCTGGAGGAGACAAGATGTTCAGGCTTTGCTGCCGTGTTGTTTATAAGGGAGGGCAAACAGGGCCTGTATTCTAAAACCCCTTCTAAGCTGATTTTATCTCAGGCCTTAGATGAACATCAGCTGTGCTTTGTCTGTACAAACAAGTGAAATACTGTGAAGCTCAGTATGTATAGCATGCTATGAAGGTGGGAGAGAAGTGCTATGTATTTTCTATTCCATGTTCTTTCACTGTTCCTTCTGTATCTTCATTTAGGCATGCTATCAAGTCCAAGAAGTGACACTAAATATCCCCAGCTGGAACCAGAAAAAAATCAGGGTGAACAATCTACTGTCACCAAAGTCACAAGAACACCAATGTAAGCATTCTCCCTAGACCCTGCTAATCAAAAGAATTTTGTATCCAACCCACCTGGTCATTTTTCTCCTCAGGATGCCTTAATCTATAGGTCTCACTCTACACTAATTTTTTGTGAAAGAAAGGTACCAGTGGATAGCTTCTTATCAAAGGCAAAGGTGTTTGCAGCAACATGGCAATGGACTGTGTGGCCCAGAAAGTCCTTTCCAGTCCTGGGTATCTGCTGCCAGCTCATGAGGTTGCTTTTCAGGCTTTTGAGGAATGCAGATGACTCATCATCCATGGTCTGTACTAGCCCAGGACACCAATTTAGAACCCATTCCTATGAGACCTGGGAAGGCCAGGTATGGTAGTATTTACAGCAGTACATGGGAGATCTGGTTGGTTTTGGTTTCCTGATTTAATTTTGAGTTGTTCCCAGGGGTAGCTGGGGATGCAAATATTGGATATACTGGGGTCAGGTAGAAGGTGGTCTTGATAGCTCAACAGTTGTCATTTAAGTAGCTGCACAGTGCCAGTGTGTTCAACAGCAGTAAAGCAGGATCTTCCTTGCTTCACAACAGAAAGTGAACTTTGAAAATATAAATTTTGAATGTGCATTGAATGCCCAAGCAAAATGAGACTTGATGGAGGGTGCTCTCTCTGCATAAACTTAAAATAAAACATAAACTAAGTCTTGGGTTCTAAACTTAGGAACAGTGTTTTTCGTTCTGCTTCCTTTCCCCAGATTCCTTCAAGATGACAAGAAGTCCAGAGTGGAGTGGTAAGCACTCTGTACAAGAATGCAGGATAAAAATACATTCACAAATATGTGCAGCCAGCAAGTGGATGTGTCACATAAGCCAAGGATTTCATTAAAAGTAGTCATTACTCTCAAAGGAAACTTGCCTTGTCTGGCCATCCAGGAGCTCCTGTGTCAGTCACACTCGGACCAAAGCCCTTTTGCAGCAAGCAGCTCCAGTGAGTCGATGGTGCCTCACCTGACTCACTACATACACCACACACACAGTCAGACAAGGTTTCCTTGCTATCTTGACCCTGGGTTTCTCATAGGGGAGTCTCAGGCATTTGGATCCTTAAAATAATTTAATCTTGGTGCAATAACAAAACAACAGCTTGAGCTGGTGCCTCTGAGGAGGGACCCCAAACAAAGGAAGCCTTGCGTTTTCATACCTTCATAGTCTGTGCTCAAAAAAGTCTGGAGTCATCAGCTCCTGCTGTGCCTCTGCATGTCCAGTCCCATGGCTGGGCCACAGGTCCCTGTGCCATTTGTTGTCCAAAGGGTTGGTGCAGTGGCCAGTTTGTGGCCTCTTGCCTGGGACTCTCTCCATGCAGAGCTCAAACCTGCAGCTCCCCTTGCAGCTGCACATTGAGCTGCCTGCACTTCATCTTATTCCTATTATTGACAAGTTTATCAGTTTGGGGTTTTGGTTTTTTGGGTTTTTTTTAGTGAGTTTGTCAGATGACGTGCAATAGTAGTTGTTCCTTAACCATTCAGAAAGAATTTCTTGAAGTCCTCACCAAGTGTTTGATCATGCTAATTTCAATCACATGCCCCACAAGCACCTCTTGCACTTCCCTTGCTGTTCAGGGATTTTTCCTCATTGAAGGTCATCCTTTCCCCGGGCAACACTCGCTACCTGTATTGCACTCTCCAGCCAAGATCCAAGATACAGCAGATATTTGCTGTAGAAAAGAAGTAAGGGAACAATGTGGTATAGGGAAAATTATACTTAATGTTGGCTATGCACCAAGTGCTTAAATATTGTAAAGAATCTCATCTTTTTAATGGGAGGGAAGGCATGTCATATTTAGAAACCGCCTCCCAGCTCACACATCTGTGTAATTTGATTCATTTTGGACATCAAAGCAGATGAAAATCTGAGTCTTTGAAGATTTAAATCTTGTCAGCCTGAAAGAAAGCGAAATTGTTTTCATGGGTCAGCAGACAGGCTGTTCTCACAATTCATTCATTCATTTGGTGCTGAAGTAATGTGCCACTTCAGTTCCAAGATTAAACAACTGGCAGTGATAACTTGTTGTCAGGGATCATGTCAGGATGTCAAGCCTTGTGTAGAACACAGGAAAGCTTGTAATCGAAACTGGGACAGGTGAGCCAGTGTGCAATGGGCTGCAGATAAGAATAACCAAGACAGTAAAAAGTAGGGATTGCAGCATTCAAAACAAATGTCCTAATTTGATAGTCACTTCGATAAGTAGTGACACTGTGCAAAAAAAATAAGCATTTATCTTGCAGGCAATGGGAACTGCAGGTGCCTGGCACTTAAGCTTTTGCTCTTTAATTATGAGCCTCTAATTTAATTCCTGGTTTGATATCTTGGGACCTAAATGACCTAGATGATGGTCTATAATGCAACAGCATTACCACTGTACTTAGAGAAGAGCAAATTACTTTGAAATGTCTGAGATTAATTGCATTTTTAGACATGGTTTTTGTTAGTGGCTTAGGAGAATGGAAATAATGCTTATTTATCACACAAAGAAAGGAAATGTTCTAAGCACAGAGAGCAAAGAAAGTAAAGGAGATGGAAAAAAATCAAAATAAGGATATTTGGGGAAAGTGGTGTGGAAAAGTATCAACGGTGGAAGGAATGGTAGTGGGTAAATGTAACAGAGGCTGCATTGAATCAGAGGCGGGAAATGTTGCACTGGATGCAGACACCAGTGAAATATTCAAAGTCAGTGCTGATAGAGTCAGTCATTTATTTCTCTACAAATGCTTGGGAAATAAACTGAATTATATTGCTCTTAAATTGAAGAGAAGAACAATGCCTATATTGGTCAATACTTCATGATTTTTCTGGTATTGTACATGGAAGTGAGGAGGGGAGGTGGGGTGGGGATCAAAAATAGGTGATCAGTGACAAGTCTGGCTGTTCTGTTAAAATCTAGAGCCTTTGAAAAAAAGCTGGCAGGAGATTAGTTATTCTCCTTAAAGTCTCAAATTAGGTGTAGCAAATATTTTCTTCTATATTTACTGCAGGTGACTTCTCTCCGCATAACATACAATTTATTCAGTTTGCAATCTTCTGATTTCTACATATTTTTGTAACAAAGGTTTGTGCTGTCATGTCTGTCAGCAAGTGAAAGCAACATCTTCTGCTTCTCTTGACCAAGCTAAATTGAGTTTGGTTTACTTTTTTCTTTTAATACACACTACTAGAGCAATGCTGCTGGGATCCAGGTCACTTTTTATTCTTTGGAATCCCTGTCTTTGCTTACATTTAAGTATCATCACAGAGACACTGCCATGCTGCCAGTCACACTCCTCCTGCCACAGGCAGGGTCTTGCCATCACAGACTGTTAGAAAACGCCCCCTTTACCAGTGCTGCTTTGTCACTGTGGACTGGCAAAAGGGAAGCATATTTCACTGAGGAATTATGGGAGGGGACATTTGAGAGACATTAGTTTGCTTATAAAACTGGCTTAGAAAAATATAGTAGCCTTGGAATGTTAGAACCATTTTTTACCCAGATCTGCAGATTTAAACACACAAGTGTGTTGTGCTTTGTTAATTTTGTCAAAGCAGTTTATGGAGTCAATAAATCTTGAGGAAAGAAAGGTTCAAAACTTGTTTCTGTTGGAGACAGTTGACTTGGCTGTGAGTTTTATGGAATAGTTCCATCAGTTGCTTTTTACTAGATAAGGGCATTACCCTGGTCGCGAAGCTGTTTTGGAAGCCTACAATTGCCTTCTATGACCCTGAAATTTCCGCTGCCATTTCAGCAGGAGAGGATGTTTTTACTCCTCTTCCCATGACTGCAATGTGATGTTGCTGGCGCTAGTGGCTGCTGCATTTTGCCCTGGGAACAGCTCTTAGGGATGGGCTAGACCTTTTAAAGGGAATACATAAGAATTAGAGGCATTAATCCCACCAATGTGGTAAATTACTGAAATTTTTTCTGCCTTTCATTTTTCTTTAAGGAACTGAGACAGAGAAGCTTCTAGCAAGTACCAGCCTTATCAAACAAGCGAAGTCTTCCAAGTCCAGACAGTTAAAATACAAACCAGTGACTTTTCCAGGTGTAGAATGGTGAAGAAAAGGTAAAATACTATTTCTTTTACTAAGAATTTGCAGGCTTGTTGTTGTGAAGACCCTTGCTATGTTATAATGTGCTCACTATATGAGAATCAGGAGAGTGTGTGTACATAGATGTGTATGTGTCAGTCCTAGACAGCTGGGACTCATCACAGCTGCTTGTGTATATATGTTCTTTTGTGTGTCTAGTTAGTGTAAATAACTTCCTTAGGGATTCCTTGGATTCACTGACATATGCTAGGTGAAGGGAATCTGGACTGCTAATATTTAATATTTCAGACCTCCACACCCAAGATGCAAAGCTTAAAAAGGATAAGAAGGAAAGCATTTGGAAGCAGCCTCAACATATGCTTGAAACTAGAAGACTAAAAATAGCACCTCATTCTAGAGATGTGATGCAGTGTTTGGAGAAGGATAGGAGATGATGTCATAGATTGAATTAATTTTTCTCTCTCCAGCTGACATAGCTGATCTTGTTGGTACTCACATATACCCTGCAATACAAAAAAAAAAAAGAAAAAAAAAGAAAGGTTCTTAAGGGCAATTGCTCATGTAAAGGCAATGTGAAAGTGGGATTGCTTTGCAAGTCTTAGTGTTGCTTTTTTGTCAGTTTTTCTACACAGATTCTGTCCCTAAGCCACTAAGGTCCCTCCTCTGTCCCCCCTTAAAGCCTTTTGCCTTACTGAGAATGGATGAGAGGACTTTACTCCTTTTGCTAGAAGCAGGCACTCCTCTAAGAGAGATGAAACAACTTCTGTTGCATTGAACTAAGGGCAAGTACAGCTTCCAAACCTTAGTGCTTTGGATGTATTTTTAGTCTCATAATTATGACAGTTCTGAAGTCTGTAGTTTTGTTTGCTTCTCAACAGGCTGCCTTTGCCAGTTGTTCTTTGGGCATTTAAATACAGTGGTGGTGACAAATTATATATTGCATACTTACTGTATGTGTGTCTGGAATTTCCTTCCCTGCCTTTTTTTTCCTATCAAATATACTTGAATTCCTCCTGAAGCAATGCCCAGAAGAGTCCTCCACCCTGACAGTTCAGACTCCTCAGCTGATTTGCAGGTGCTTTTACTTTAAAATGTGTTCTTCAAAGCCACATAATAATTTCTTACAAATGGCTGGGATGAAAGATTTTTGTTGCTCTCTTCAGCTTATCTCCAATTTTCTTTTGCTGTATAAGCACTGTAATAGTTGAAGGATACAGTGGCTGGTCATTTAGGGACATCTCATGGCTGCAGTTCAACACTGAATGCTATTTTGAAATCAAATATTTGAGTGTTGTGTGATTTCCTTCTTCTCTGATAATCATTGCCCTAAGAACAGAGGTCATGTGTGAAATTTGCTATCAGAAACTCTGACTTATTCCTCTGTCTTGGATTGCCTGGCCGTTAAAACAGGAAGTGGTGCTTTAATAATCCAGTGGAAAAACAACAGTGAGGGACAGACAACACAGCAAGAAAGATTGCAGTAGGAAGTACTGGGGTATATTGAACCCCAGTGGGAGTTGTTATTGAGTGGGAGTTGTGCATCTGCACAGAGTTTCAAAGACACAGAATGTCATTTATAATCATCAACTCAGTAAAAACATGAGGAGGAGATGTTAACAGCCTTTTTTCATATATGGACAGAGAAATGTTTAATAAATAAACTCACTTCCAGTAAGGCTGATAAAGAAACTGTGATAATCCAAGGAAAGGAAAACAAGGGATTAAACAAGAATAATCAGGTTAATGAATCTCTGAAGTTTCAAGTTCGAGATTGAAGAAAATTATTAGATGGACCATTACTGAAAATTAAGGCTCTATGTGCAGGAAAATCAAGGAAAACACAGTATTTTAAAGCCAATTACAACTCCTGAGCCCTTTATATATTATTATAAGGTAAAAATAACTGTATGATGATGCCCTCAATGCCTATCCAAGTTTTGGGATCTGAAAAATATACTGCTTATGATGTTGTCTGGCCACTAGCCTGGCAAACATATGGAATGCAAATGGAGCAAGATTGGGGTTTTTTCTGTGGTTTACACAAAAAACTCACTTGCAGAAGCAGCAGGCAAAGCCAAAAATAGAAAACTGACCAAAAGAAGAGCAGTATTGCAATATGATTGGTTTAAAGGAAAAGCTGATGGCAACTGAGAGGCTGAGCTAGAAAACTTTAGCTTTTCCAAACTCATAAGGGATGTGGAAACACTGTGAAAATTATTCATTTATCAAGTAGAGGCTCTTCAAAGTTTGGGGCTTTTTTTTTTAAATTAAGAAATGTCTCAAATAGTAGTGCTGAACCTCTTCCAAATGTGAGTTTAAAAATGTTTTTCCTGTAAAATGCCATTCTCTGATGTGACCAGTGAATCCCGCTGTGACCTAGAAATTTAAAATTTTCTGTCAGCTGCACTTTAAAGACATTCTTCTTTCTGAAGCATGCCAATAAAGAGCTCTCCTGAGTACAAAACAGAGCAGTGTACTCAAAGTCATTATTCACCCTACTTGACAACAGAAGCACTCAGTTTCTGTGACCTGGAATGCATTAAAGAGAGAAAAAACCTCAATGAATTAATGCTTTTTTTAGCTGTAACACTGAAAACTCTGCTGTCCTGTATTCGGTGGATAAAGCTGCTTTGCTTCTTGTCTTTTTCAGATTCATTTTCAGTTCTGGTGTTTGAATAAGTTAGAGAAGCATTGACTCCTTTGGCCATAACAGTTAAGACAGTATTTGCAGTACTTCCAACTTGTTTGTATTAGGAGTCAGAATTTCTTTGGTGTCAGGAATACACAGTCCTGTGTTCTGCAGCATGGCAGATGCATCCGTGAGCAATTTGCTTGTTTTAACTCCCTTTCTGATGAGCTGTTGCAGTTAAATCAAGTTTTCTGACTTACCTTCCTGCTAAAGCAACAGTCCCTGTTGCTTCTCTCGTTTTCTCTCATGCACTGAAGTGTTCAGCTGCTGTCAGGCAAATCCTGTCCTCTATATTTGCATTCAGTCCCAGAAAGTCCCTCTGTCTGAGGGAATGTTCGCAGTTCACCAAATGGCAAAACTGATCCAACACCATGTTAAGGCAGTCGTTCCCTGTCTCTCTTCCCCATCTGCCTGCTGCCTGATCCCACCTTTTTTTTTTACTGTTGAGATAAGTACCTAAGGGAATACAAATAGTGGAAATGCAAAGTATGATGCCCTGCTGGGTTAAAGCAAAGCTCTATCTCACTTGGGACCATGGAGTGTTAGAGCAGAGTGGGAGCCTCACCACGCTCTGTAGTCTGATCAGGCCTAGCCCTGGTGCCAGACTGGCCCTGTGATACACTTGATTCCATTGAGGAATGGCTTCCCATTTAATCTGTGAATAGAAGAATATTTAGCCAATTCTTCTGGTTTACTTAGTGAAATGAAGATATTCACCCATGGACTTTAACCAGGCCTGTGACTGAGCTTTAATTCAAATGCAAGCTTGTCAGTGGCATTGTCACCAAATTTGAAGACAGTTTCATATAAAATAAATGCTAATATTGCTTTCTTCATCCTCCTTTTATCTGATCTTGGAAAACAATTCAAATGAAAAAAATATACATACAACTGCAATTACTACTCCCACTTAGCTATATATGTGGATAGTCTTATTTCATAATTAGTCTGTTGCTTCTGTTTATCATAAAGTTAATATTAAGCTGAAGTAGAACAAGGTGCACTTATTCCAGAACAAAAATCTGTGTATGTGGAGTTAGTCAAGAGCAGTTATTTTGGAATTTGCGACAGCTGTTTAGAAAGCTCTCACAGTTTAAAAAAAGACCTGTACTTCCCAAAGTACACATTTCATGATTCAGAGCAATATATTTTACTGACTGCATTTCATTTTTTTTAAGAGAGGTTTTTGTGCCAAGATTGATAAACTGTAGAAGATAACAGCACTAGCTTCTCAAGCAGAAAGAAATGTCAAAAATTAAAAAGCTGCTTTAAAAAGAGATATTTTTAAAATATCCATCAGCGTATTAGAGATGTGCTCAATGACAGATTTTTAAAGGACTGAATTTTAGCTGCAAGCAGGACATGCACTTAATACATATCTGCCCATTTTGCTACTGATCTGCTTGTTAGCTCAGGAAATCCTTGAGTTTTTTCTAATTTATCAGCTGACAGTGAAATTGAGTTTATCAGCCACTAGTTAGTGACATGATGCTACACTCAACAGCTTGCTTATGGGCAAAGAGGAAGCAGACCTTATGTACAAAGTCAGGAATTCATTGTTAGTATAATTGAAATCTTGAGAGTCAGGTAATTGTTGGTGTAGATATAACTTACAGAAAGAATAATAATGCAGTTAGAGTACTTCTATAAAATGGTAACACATACATTTCTTGTATTCTACTCCTTTTCCTTGTATTTCACTCATCCTTCCACTGCTCCCGTGGGTCATAAGGTTGTTGATTTCTTTCTGGTGTGTGGGTGGTATGGGAAGTTGTCAGCATCTGGAATACTTTGCTGGGAGAACATGATCTTCAGGGTGGTGGTTTCTCCTTCCTTGCTCTAGGTCTCTGCTATTGCAGCTGGCCTATATTTCTCTATGCTGTATCCTTTTGCTAGTCAAAGCTTTCTTTCTACACAGAGTAACTGTTTGGTACTGCTATTTATATAAAATGATGGCTGTACCACACAGAGATAAACAGAAGTAAAACAAATTAGCCATAGACCTGGTTAGTTATGGAAACTGCTGTCACAACTAACCAAGTAAAAGATACAGAAGGGTCAAGAGAAGTTCAAACAAAGCAAATCTGACAAACCTCAGTCTTGAGACCTTGTAAATTCAGTACAAAGGTTATGGCAAATTACTGAGAGTGGCAATACAGTATTACAGGGCTGCATGGTTACAGGTTTAGCTTCAAAAATCAGGAGCAGATAAAAGCAAGCTGTACACACTACCACGTAATCCATCAGGCCTGGGCATTTTTTTCAGAACTCTTTAGAACTGGATATGCTCACATTTTTTCTCTTTTGGGGTAGAAAAAAAAAGGATGCAAGAATTAGAATCTCAGTTATCTGAACTTTTCAACCTAGAAGCTAGGTCAAAGTATATTGCATATTTTTACAGGTAAAATATGAAGCGAAGAAAACAAGGGTAATGGCAAGGATAAACAAGTGCTGAAATTTTCTGGTTCTTTCTCAAAAGGTAAAAGAAAACCCACAGCCTCCCCAGGCAAACAAACATCTGATTCTGCTTTGAGCTAGATAATCTCTTGATGTCCCTTTCAGTCCTATTGTTCTTCATTACTAGTCTGCTGTTTTTTATCTTAAATAAAAAATTCCTTGTGCATTCTCTAAAGGGACAGCTTTTCTTATCTCCTTTCTCTTTTAAGACTGCATGTGATATACTGATATGTGTCTCCATAAATCCTCTAACTTGGTTTAGGTTTTACAAAGCTTAAAAGTGGCCTTGTTTTTCCCAGTTTGCCTTTTTTTTGGAAAAAAAATTATCATGTTATTCATAATTATATAAATAATGAATTGCCAATTTCACAATCTCCTATTAAAATAGTGAATCTTGTAGAGCTTGGACTGCTATCGCTTACTGTGTTTGTATAGTTGAAGTATGTCTTATTCTTTTTCATTTAGAAAAATAACCATTCCTGAATTCTCTAGCTGCTGTTTTGATATTACTGCTATCTTTGGCATCTCCTCTTCCCCAGTCACATATAATCTGTTGTGGTCCTGGATTGACCTGGCACCTCTTTATTGTCTAATTAATAATTTCCTCCACTGTGGCAATTCTGAACCGCAGTCTGGACAGGACAACTTGATAAACAGAAGGGAGATCTCTAATCCTATAACATATCCTTAGTGATTAACTCAAGATAAATTAGAGGCAGCAAAATCTGTGTCTTTGTAATGCAGGATCACTCCCAACACTGTAGTATTGAGTATTGTGTCAAGGCTTTTCTAAGGGTCTCAAGAGTGTGACAGAGACATAACTCAGTCTCCCAGTATGGTCTCTATTCCTTCCAGTAATTCCATTTTAACAATAGAGCTCTCCCATTACTCCAGTCTGAACAATGAATTTTGGCTCGTCTGGTATTTTGCCAGTCCTGTCCTGAGATCCATTGTATGCATACAGCTTTTGCAGTCCATCTTAGTTCTGACCAAAAAGAAGGAAAACATAGGCAGGGTTGTTTCCTTCAAGTAAAACCTTACAGTTTACCCTGACATATGCAGACAGAGTTTCAGGCATATTCCCAAGATAGACATGGAATTCAAGGAACTGTCCCAGGGAGACTGCAGATAAATGAGGGATTTAGACCAGAAGTGGCAGAAAGATAAGGAAGCGTTGCATAAGTACAAACAATTTTTGTGGTTTCATGCTACTGTGTTCTGATAACCTGAATTCAATTCTGATATTCTTCTCTTGATAGTCCTGTATGCTTTTAGACTATGCTAGTCTAGTATACTCTTGTTAGTATAACCCATTAGCTAACAGGTTTTCAGAAGAGCTTTCAGGTGTGAAGAAAGAGGGGCAGGTTGCAATGTGTGTGAGCTACTGTAAATTCCATGGAGCACATTTAAACAACGTGGCCTTTCCCTGAGACTGACTGTGGTTAACGCAGTAGGTTGTGGTGGCCAAAAAGGGGACACAAGTTGCAGGTGTCACACACGAGATAGTTTATTAAATCACTCCATGAAAAAAGAAAAAGGAAAAAAAGATAGGAAAAAGCAACAGCAAACTCTAACTACAAGTTACACAACATATACTGTAAAATCCCACCCATGGCTACTTCCCATTGGTTGAATAGCAGTGTCCATAAACTTCATTACAGCTTCTAATTGGATGTCACTCTTTGCCCAGATGTTCTCACTCCCACGAGAAATTTATCTCTTCAACATTCCTTTCTCATAGATAGCTTCTCTCAAAACCTCCTTATTTCATTTTGGTTTTGCTGG
This sequence comes from Sakesphorus luctuosus, assembly GCA_013396695.1. Taxonomy (NCBI): domain Eukaryota; kingdom Metazoa; phylum Chordata; class Aves; order Passeriformes; family Thamnophilidae; genus Sakesphorus; species Sakesphorus luctuosus. The sequence continues at coordinate 541,871 of VWZD01006533.1, forward strand.
CTTGCTGGTTTTTCTCACAGGACTAATTAAGTTTCAGTGTTCTCATTTCTGTACCAAAAGGTACCAACTACCAGGCCTCAAACACTGCCTGCAGCTCCACAGGCCTTTCTTAACTCAAAAACTCTTAATAATCCTCACAACTGACTGAGACAGAATCTGTGTTTGCATTTCCTCACAGAAAGGTATTTGGCAGATTTTGTTTTGGAAGCAGTGACTGTTCACTATGATGTCACTAAGGGAGCAGCTAAAGTCAGACAGCATTGCATGGCTATCATGATTTGTGGATTTGGGTAGTTTTGGAAATATAATAGCTAATACTACTTCCAAAGTGGAGCTGCCATTTACTTTGTATATTCCTTTCCTGTGGGACACATGAGAAAGTTTTTACTTTGTTAGTAATTGGATTGTCTTTGAAATATGCAGTATTCTCCCCTCTCCCTTCAGCTCTCCCTCTCTACCCCCCACCCCCAACATGCATTTTCTACTTTACAGAGGAAAAAAGTCCAACCAATGGCTGCTAGAGAAGGGAGAGGTGAAGAACAAGAAGAAATTGCTGCACCTTTGGAGTTGGACCAAGGGTTGGACTTGATGATCTCAGAGGTCTTTTCCAACCCAATCGATTCTATGATTCTATGATTTAAGCATTCTGCAATTCTGGGAAGATTTCATCTATCAGATTATTTTATCCTGGTTAAGAATAGGCAAACTGCCAACTTGAAAGGTCAGAGAAGGCATTAGCTCCTGTGTTTGACTTTAGTCTGTTTGAGCCACATGAATACGGATCACAAACTAGGCAATCAAAAAAACACCCCAAAACCAAAACAAACCTCAAACCCAAACAAAACAACAACAACAACAACCCCCTCATGATTTCCCTATTCTGGATACCTAATACATTTATGGTAACGGTTTCACTTGAGTCTTATCTTGTCCAAACTGGCACAAGCTCTCAAGTGAGAGGAAACGCAGCTCGCAGTGGTGTGTCCCATTGCCGGCACCTCACTCACAGCTGGAAGGGCGCTGCTCAGCAGCAGCACCTGTGAAAGGGAAGGAGCAGACTCTGGCATGACTCCACTCACTTGGCCGGTGTGTAATGGGATGGGATGGGATGTGTGGGGTTATTGCACACCACCACCTGGAAGCCAAACGAACCATTAATGATCACACAACATTTCAGAGCTGCCCAATGTAATTTATTGCTCAAAGTAGCCCTTGGGAGTGGGAAATGATCTTCAGATTCTGTGCATTCATTGACTTTTCTGAGAACTGTTTTCCAAACTAAAAGGACAATGAAGGGAAGGTTGTTTACAGAGGCATTAGCTGCTGCAGAGCTGCTCAGTAGGACCAGAAGGGTCACTCTCTGCACATGCATTCTCTTCTGGAATAAAAGCACACTTGGTGAAGGAATTTGCCTCTAAAGGGCTGTCTCCCTAAGTGCTCCTCTGGAATAGCCCTTGCAGAATAATGCAGTTTTCAAAAGCAGTGCCAGCTGGTTCCTCTGTACAGACAAAGCCTTGGGCTTCCAGGATTAGACTTTTGGTACTTATAGAAATTGCTTGATGTCTTGGATGGGGACCCTGCAAGCACCCCTGTGCTGTGCTGCTGATGGCTGGGGGCTGTGGGGTTTCTTGCCTGGTTTCCTGACTTGGCTAAGAAACAGCTTGGCAAAAGTGCCCTTAACCTCCCATGGCTGAAAGGTGGGTAAGTTTTCACAAACACCTTGAAACAGGCTGAGATGTTGCTCCCATGCCTTCTGCTATTTCAAACCCACACAAGGGGCAGCCAGGAACTCCTGCTCACAGGAATATGCACATCTCCTTGACATGCTGTCCTGTACTGACTGTGCTACCACAGGCAAGCTAAAGCGGGTGATGCTTTCCCAATACTGTCTCCAAGAAGACTGCAGATGTCTCAAAGTGTTCATATCCTAAAAAACACGTTTTCCATCCTTTTAAAATGGCAGATTAGGTCATGTGTGTGACTCAGCCTCATTTTCTTGTCCTGTGACTTCAGACAAGCCACTTCAGTTCCAGCTCTCTGATGGGTTTTGGGCATCCAATCCAAAAACACCGTGTGCCTTGTTTAGGAAGATGCGTGAGTGGCACCCTGGGAAAACAAAGGGAGAGTGTGTTGAATGCAATACCCTCCAAAGCAATGCCACTCCACGCTTTGAACTAAGGCTGCCCTTCCTACCTGTAAAATAAGGGCAATGTGATATTCCTTAGGCATAGTGAATATAGTAATTGATAAATCATAGATGATGAAGTGACTAAAGACAGTGACTATGGCATATTTTGGTGTGGGGCAAGGGACAGGGAAAAGACAGCCCCACATTCCTACCAGGAGCCCGCGCCCTCCTTCATGGGCCTCCTTCATGGCTCTCCTTCCCTCACGGCCCTCCTTATGGGTCCCCTCCCTCACGGCTCTCCTCCCTCATGGTTCTCCCCCTTCAAGGCTCTCTCTCCCCCCTCACAGCTCTCCCCACTCACGGCTCCCTCTCCCTACTCACAGCTCCCTCTCCTTCCCCCACGGTTCCCACTCTCCCCTCAAGGCTCCCTCTCTCCCCTTAAGGCTCCCTCTCCTTCCCTCACAGCTCTCCTTCCCTCACGGCTCCCTTTCCCCTCTCACGGCCCCGCCGGCGGCCCGGGCGGGAAGGCGGCGGGTCGGTGCCCTCAGGAGCAGGAGGAGGAGGAGGCGGCTGAGGGGATCTCGGAGCCTTCCCCCTGGGTACATCACCCACCCGCTCCCGGAGCTGCCCGGGCAGGAGCTGCGGTTTCATTGTTGTTGTAATTTTCGTGGGGAATTGCGGTGCTCCACGGGGGACGGAAATTCCGCGGTGCCTCAGCGTTCGGGAACAGAAATGTGCATCCCATGCGAAGGCAGCTGGCAAGGAAAAGCCAAGTAAATCCATGTGTTGGTAGGCGATTAATCGCTTATTTTCCCTTGAATCAGCAGGTGTGAGGTCACAGCACGGTGTCCCTCGGGGCAGGTTGGATCGGCTCCTGCCCTGGCCGGGCCATTTTCTGTCAGCCCAGACCGGCGGAGCTGCTGGGACCGGGCCCGGCACACGCTGCCTGGAAGGGGCGCAGCATCCCGGCCCTCATCACCACCCTTGGCACCTGAGGGGGCACAGGGCTGCTGGTGTTTCTTCATGGATTTGCCCTGTTGCCTCAGACTTTCACCCTTTTATCTGCTTCGTTGCAGGCAGTGGTGACTGAAATCCTCCAGGTACGCCAACACACCAGCAGCAGGAGGACCCTCCACTGAGCAGGAGAATTTTGTTCCTACCTAAATCTTTTAGCAGGGTGAGGTGTGATTTCTCCCTTTCCCCTCGTAGCCTGCAGGGAGTGACAGGTCTGGGTCTGCCTTGTTCTTCTGCTGTGAGACGCCAATTGCCTCAGGATGGGGAGTGGGACAACGATCCCATGGCCTGCGGAGTGTATTTGAAGTGCAGGATTATCTGCATTTCAGGAGGATGTTTGTAATGAAGAAGGGAATTGTAATATAGTTTTAATACCTTTTGCATTACTTGTTTTTCTTCCTTCTGTATTTGAAGCTAAGAGGTTTTAAAAATATTTTGGTTTTTAATTAATGTTTTGCTGTAATTATGCAAAGGCATGATTTGTCATTCCATAATTGTCAGGCTCTGAAATAGAAATTAAATATATCTTGACACTATCAGAAACAACTGAGTTTATAAGAATATTTCCATATTAGCAGAATAAGGTCATACTAAAATTGCAATATTTTATTTCTCCTTTTCCCAGCCTCTGTATACACAAGATTCTTGCAAGCAAATTAGGCAGATCTTAAGTATCCACTTAGAAGCTAAAAAAAAGGCTCTTTGCAGATATTTAGCCTAAATTATCCTGCCCTCTGTTTGACTGAGCCCATCTTACAGTTTGTGGATTTTATTAACAAGGATGAGCAAGTAAATATATACACACATCTGGATGAGGTGGTTTACAAACCTTTTGATCAGCCATAGCTAGAACAGCAAAAGTAAGTTCACAATTAAAACAGAGGCAACTTACCCATTTACAAACCCACAAAAATTATACAGGAGGTTGTAAGATCATATTTCAAAGGAACTAGTTTGTATTAATTTTTCTTGCATTCATAAAATGTAAGGTCATATTTTGCTTCTTATGAAACCATGTTATCACTAAGTGCCTGTTCCAGTTCTAGGCCTTGCCCATAGAAAGTCACGTAGAGAAGGCAGAGAAGCAGAGGTGGAGCACAGATAGGGCAAGCTGACCATGAATAGATGTGAAATGAGTGCTCTGCATGTGCTTTTGCATAATAAAAGCCTCAGTACCCTTCTTTTATTCTCTTCATGCAAGCATACCTCTTACAGGCATTACATGCATGTCTTCAGCATTTATTGGTCATTTTGAACTGAAGCAAGAACTTTGAAACAAACACAGCTTTAACAGCCTGCTCTCACTCTGTATCACTAGGCAGCTGTAGCCTTTTCAGTAGGACTATTTTGTGGGGTTTCTCTCATATAAAGATGTTGAAGCTGAGCTGTTGCATGGCCTTTCCATCACCCATTCTGTCTGCAACTATGCTGACTTTTGTTATAAAAATACAGACTGCCTTTAGCATTCTTACCAGAATACATTCCAATAAATATAAATAATTTCAAATGTTCCCACTTCCAAGACTTGTCTGTGACCCAAGATTCTCACAAGGGAATGAGATCTCTTTTCCTAATACCTGTGAAGCCCATTCTAGCCACACTGGTTCATGTGAGAGTAAAGCAGTAGATTTTCTCCTTCTGGTCTGGTTGGTCAGATAATGAAGAGTTGGAAACAGAATCCAAGTTTAAATCCATATATGATGACATATTGACAAGTTTCAAGGACTTCCTAAAAGTCCTTTTCCAGTAATTTACTCATTTATTGCCTCCCCCAAACTGTCTTTGTTTGCATTTCCCAGTAGTGATCAATACTTCATTGCCTGACCCTGCAAGATGAAGGCCATGGAGGATCAAGTAGTCCAAGAAGAACCAGGATACCAGGACGATGAGGTAAATTTATGGTTGGTTGCAAGGTATGTGCAGCAAATTTTGTTTGATAGTGTTAAGAAATCAGAGGAGGGACAGGAGATCCCCAAAGACCATCAGGGAGTTCAATGCATCAAAATTTTGTTCCAGTCTATTACCAAGAAAACCTCATTCTCTTAGTCCCTGTACAGCCTGGCTCTTCAAGTACTCTTCATTAACCTTTCCAAAGCTATGCACAGTTTTTTAATGGGATTATCATTATTTCTCTATATTTTATGCTTCTATATGAAATGCAAGGGGACTAACAGTTAATTTTATGCTTCTGAGGAATAGTCATCAGCATGAAAAGACTGAGAAACTCTGGCAGAAAAACTCCAGATGATGATGATGATGATGATGATAACACAAGTTTTATTAGCACAGCATTCACATTGTCTATGAAGTTACACTTCGTGGAGACTGGGGTAGGAAATGTTAAGGCATTTTAGGCTCGCTGTGGCTTTGCTTATTTCAGTTGTCCAGGAAGTTATGTGTTACTGGGGAAAATCAATCAATGTTTACAAATTTGAAACAGACACAGACTGAGATAGATGTAATAACAAGAAAAAGCAAAATCTAATTTTTTTTCTGCTGGTTTTTTTTTTTAGGAATCCTTTTTTCAGGATATTGACCTGCTACAGAAGCATGGAATTGTAAGTATTAGCAATCCCTTGACCACACAGAGTTGTCCATGTAAACAGATAATTTGTAAGGTTGTTTCCAAAATTGTATGAACATTGATGCAAATAACTGAAATTCCTCCTTGCAATAAATTCTAACTCAGTCATGTGGAGGCAAATTTTGCCTCTGGTGATAAGACAAATTTTTAGAAAATCTCATTCACATCAGATTCCTAAATAAAGTGGCAAGACACCCAAAGTATTTAGCACCTAGCACTCTTCAAAAACCAACTGCTTGCTAATTTATTTGAAAACTGTGTGATAGATTATTTCCTGTTCCTGCCAATCTTTCTAATTACTCCTGCATTTTTGGTGCCTGTGAGATTACATTGTGACAATTGTTGCTGTACTATTTTCAGCATGCTGGTGAAGAGGGTAGAGTAGGAGTGAGGAAAATATTAGTAGCTAGAGAAATAAGTGGTTAGTTTTCTTCATCAAATACGAATTCCTACCATTGTTACCATCATCATAATTACCACATAAACATCATTATTTATTTGAATTTATTATATGTTTGTCTAGGAGTCTGGCTCATGGATCAGAATCCTATTATATTCAGTTATAGGAGCAAAATAAAAGGCTGGGTATGCCTGAAGTAATGTAAGATTTAACTCTAATTTAAATGACTGCAGGCAGACACAGATGGGAAGGACAGACACGATGAGTCATCATCACCACTACAGCTCCTGGGCTGAGTGTGTCAGCAGTGTAATTGTTGACAGCTTTTTTTATTGGCAGTTTTAGAGTTCTGAAGAGGGATCACATGACTGGGAGCTCCAGCTATGGGGCAACACAGGAAAAATACACAAATTATTGTGTTAAAAATTTAACCTGTTGATGAAAGAGGCTGACCTGAGCTGGAAGGGAGCTGTACTAACCTAACCTGTCAGTACTAAATAGGGCACAGCATTCACAGAGTGATAGGCATGTATGAAAGGTCTTGAAAATAAAGAATAATGGCTTAGGCTGTTTTTCTGGTTTAATAGGGGCGTTCTCCTTTCTATTTTTTTCTTTCTTCCAAGTGGTTATTCCCACACCTCAGGGGAAGTTTTTGTTCTCAGCTGTGCCAATTAAAGCTTTGCATGAACATATGATGACCCATATCTGCTAAATTCATTTACTTGAAGAAATAATTTTGTGGATTTAGACTTTTTTCTGAGGAGTAGAGGGAAAAATATTTGCTAGATCTGACAGTGTGGCCACAAAGAGAGTCAGAACAGCACAACTGAGGCTGTGATTCAGTGATCAAAGATGTTTGGTAGGAATTAAGGTGCTGTGACCCCTCAGCCTTTGCTGAGTGTCATACACACATCACAGGATGAGAAATAAGCTTCCAAATGAACATAACTAATTTCTCACATAACACCCCTCCCTTATTCTCTGTGCACCCACACACTCCGGGTAAAGAGATGATATGTCCACTTCATAGTTTTTTTCAAAGAAAAATCTTGGCAGGAAATGGTAAATTGATGTACTATCCCACACCTGTTTTCTTGTGAGTCATCTGTTCTTGCTTTTAAATTCCAGCAATGCCAAAATCATAAAGTGAGGTGAGAGGAGGCAAAATGTGTCAGTAGGATGCTGTCTGAAGTCACATGGCTCCCAGTTTATGAAAAACTCCAGTAGCTCATTCCATCCCAAAGTGTCAGACCTGGAAGATACATGTGTTTTAAACTGGACATAACTGTGAACATGACAAAACAGCACAGCAGTTAAATTCAACTTTCAATGATCCTCATAAATCAGCTGCCAACTATCCATCCTCAGATAATGTGGTTTAAGGATTATCTGTGCTAAGGAACCAAGGACAGACTGACTTTTACCGGGCGTCCTAGGATGGGCACCACACTATCTGAAATATTCCATACCGACTCTTTATGACTAACTTGGATCTAGAAAAACTGGCACTGAACAGGGACAAGTAAATACAACTGGACTCATACACCTTTCTCTCAAAACCACCAGGAACTGTTCTCTGTATCATGATCCCTCACACCAATCTTACTCAAAATTTTCTTTTGTTGATGTCACAAACTACACAATGAAGAGTTTACTGCATAAATCTGTTTCTTTCTTGGTGAAAACACAAATGCATATGAATGTATAATAAAATATGTTTCAAAAGTTTACTTCACCTTCTAGCTGTTAACTGTCTGAGTACTCACAGAAGGGGGGGCGGTCCCATGATGTAATGGAGAGCACTCTGGACTCTGAATCCCAAGGTCCTGAGTTCGAGTCTCAGTGGGGACCATCCCCTGGCAGTTCAATGCCTCCCTGCCATCCCATCCCGTCACATCTCGGATGCTCAGCAGGGTCAGCCCCGGTCAGTACCGGGTGCTGTGACAGTCTGAGGACTTCACTGTCACTGTCCAAGCTCTCTCGGCCATGGCAGATGGACCTCAGGACTTAAACGGTGGGGCCAGTTCTGTGCACACTGTGCCTCACCTAAAAATCCTCTGAGCAGGCTGGAAGGGCACACCCACATGGGGAGAGCCCTGCCCAAATCTGCGTTTGTGAAGATCGGCTATTATATATATATAGACTCACAGAAGGGAAATTTCTTTACAGAACGTAGCAGATATTAAAAAACTGAAGTCAGTTGGGATCTGCACAATCAAAGGAATCCAGATGACCACAAGGCGGGCACTGTGCAATGTGAAAGGGCTTTCAGAGGCCAAAGTAGACAAGATTAAAGAAGCCGCAAACAAGCTTATTGTAAGTCACTTTCCTGAGAATTTAAACCTACACTGGCCTCTTCAAACTGCTGTGCAATGTTTCTCTTAACAGATTCTCCATCATATCATCAAGATAATTTTGAAAATTGTTCTGTTTTTACTCTAATGGGATAATACTTTATACTTCACAACAACCAGATAGTATTTTCCATACCTAACCTGTGTGACTGAGGTTAGAGTGGAGAAAATGTATTTAAGTGGGATATTGCACTTTAACTTCAGGTTAAAGCTAAAACATGTTCTCTTTGGTCTTCCTTAGGAACCAGGCTTCCTGACTGCCTTTGAGTACAGTGAAAAACGAAAAATGGTATTTCATATTTCTACTGGCAGCCAGGAATTTGAGTAAGCTTACCTCCAAAATTCTTTCTTCACCCAAATGTTTCCAGTAATCATATTTATTGTCCTTAATCAGACACAGAAATACAAGGGAATAAACACTCAGCTAGGACAAGTAGGTCCCTTGCATTTGGAGCTGGTGTTGGCCCAGTGATACCTGCATCAGTAAGCAACAGAGCCAACTCTTTTTCTGAGGGGAAACTGGACTGTGTACAATCACTGTAAACAAACAGTTTGCATCCAGAAATCCTGAATATATCATCATTTTTTTACCTAGTCAAAACAACCTGCAGGTCTCAGGTCAAAATTACAAGTCTTCAAGACCTCCTTTGAGTTATTTTTATGGACTTTTATCTTTCCAATTTTATTTTCTCTCTTCTTTCTTTCCAATGATAATTTCTATGTATCTTTCTCTTGCACATAAAAAGGGAGGTTAAGACGGAGTTAATTATGAATCAGGGATCATTTAGTGCCCTTCCCTTCATGCATCAAGTCAGGGGCTTTAGGGCAGAAGTGACTTTTCTTAAAGTAGCAAAAGTGTCTCTTTTTTACTTTCCTCTTGTGATTTTGTGGATTTAACTATCATAATCCTCTCCCTTTCTCCAGTAAACTTCTGGGTGGTGGGATTGAAAGCATGGCAATCACTGAGGCCTTCGGAGGTGAGAGAACCACATTGAATGAATATTACCAAACAAAGAACTGAAACTTAATTTAAATTTTAATTAAAAAAATGGATTACTTCTATCAAATTTACCACATCGTAGTCACAAAGATGAGGACCTGTATGAGTGCAAGAAGAAAGAATATACTTCTAGTGTTTTCCCATTTTCCCTCCTCATTTGCTTGCAGACTGTTTGAGCTGAGTAAATCACTAGACTTGGAGCCTGCTGAGTCAGTACAACATTGCATTATTAACACTGTCACTAAGATGACAAAGTTCTGGTGCAATGTGCTCCTTTCCAGTAACAAAATTCCCACAGGAGGGATGCATTGTATTTCTTGTAAGATTTCTTGTAAGATTTCTTGTAAGATTTTTGAAATCACAATTAAGCTACTATTAGAGTACACTTGATTAGTTTGTGCTTAACACTTCAACAACAGTAAGACAACACAATGCTCTTCCCTTTAGAAAATATAAACTGGAGACTAACATGGTTTGATATAGTGAGATTGATAAACTCGTAAGCTTCTCCTTGATCATTTTACTGAAAATTAAAACTGGCCCAGGTCAATGGAATCCACAACCATTTCTTTCCCCACATGTCCTCAGTTAACACTTTTCCATGGGTGCCATGTGATTTTAACTTCTACACACAAGGGAATAAATGATCTTAGTGACCAAGTGCCATCAAATTAAAGGATTTCAGATTTTGCTTTTCATGTAACACATTTCTCCTGCACAGAATATGATTTATAAAATGAAGTGAAATGATTTTAAAAGATAGAGGTGAATTTTGTCAGTAAGAGTGGTTCTAACTGCAGTAATGCCTGAATCTGGCAAACTTGGAAAAAGAAACACTGACTTTTTTTTCCCTTTTCTTTATTTGACAGAGTTCCGGACAGGCAAAACGCAGCTGTCTCACACTCTCTGTGGTAGGTGTAATACCTTAAAAGAGAGAGGGGTTTCTTCTCAGTGAATCCATTCTTTACAACTGTATTAGATTTAAACACATAGAGACAAGTCAGTGTCTTTTATTTCTAGAAGCACTGTGTAACAGACCTTGGTACCTCTTACCTCCATTAACTGTGTATGAGTAGAGAACTCACATAAATGATTATTTTTTAATACTGCTCACATCCATATAAGTTTTACCCTAAGGAGAGAAAAGATAATAGACTATCTTAGAGAAACCAGTGAAACACACCATCTGGAAAAGCAGGGCACAAATGTGGGTCACATGTAGATGGGAGGGCATTACTCAGAAAAGGGCAAAGATTCTCTCTCAGTATCTCTTTCATGTTCCTGGTTTTGAGAGGTTTTGCTGAGCATGACATTCTGAGAGGGTACTGGAGGGACACTGCTGGCTGTCAGTAACTGGAAAAACAAATACTTTGGCAGTCCTGCCAAACACAGCAGGACTCTGATTTCCCAGATACGTCTTGATGTAGTAAACAACAACCAATATAAGTATTAATGCTGCTGGAATTACCAGACACTGGGTAGGCAACTTCCCTTAAACAAATGCTATATTGTATAGTGAAATATGGTATGTTCTGGAAAAATAAGGCCTCTTCTGGTTAGTACAGCCTATTGGTCAGCAGAGTCATACCCTTTTGCATGAATGATTACAACTGGATTGAATATTTTAGCTTATTGGCTCCAAAGAGACTAAACCCATAATCAGTAACCATTTGTGTATGAGGAAAAAGTCATATCCAACGAATTTTTGATCAGATGAGTTACAGCTGGGGAAAAAAATCTGTACTGAAACAATACAATTAATTTGGGCAGAGGATTAAGAGGATGCTTTGTGCATAAGAACTTATTAATCATATCCTTAAAATACACAGATTTTGTTATGGTACTGAATAAAACACAGTTTTTACACCCTTTATTAAATCTCATCTGATCTCCAATTGAGAAAGGGGACTTGAGTTTATTCTCAAGATGGCAGTAAGACCTGAGATATTCCTGATTTCCACATTGAACTGGTGGTTTTTTGTGATATAAATAAGCCATTGTATTTTATTTAAAAAATAATAGAGTAAGAAAGTCTTTTTCTCACTTTTTCACTTTGATCTTCTGTGATTCTCTGCAGTGACAGCTCAGCTCCCAGGACCAAATGGCTACACAGGTGGAAAGATTATCTTCATTGATACTGAAAATACTTTGTATCTTTTTGACTGTTAAAAGCTACAGGTATGATGAACTAGAAAGACAGTTTATTTTGTTATATGGAAGTAGGAATCACCCAATAGCTCTGTACATGTAAAACATTATGACTGGCAGAGAAATCCTGGGGAGCACAACGTACAGTGGCCCACAAAGAGGTGACTTTCCCTCTGTCACTTGATGGAATCACAAATAAGTGACTTTTTCCTCTGTCATTTGATGTAATCCAACTTGGAAAAATTGGAATTAGGATTCAGATTTTATTTTAAGTCAGCTTTATTTGTGTGTGGGTTTTTTTGAGTTTAGTGTTTTTGGTTTTGTGGGTTTTTTGGGGGGTTGGTTGGTTGGTTTTTAAGATCTGATAGGCCTCCTACAGGTGATAGCAGCTTTTCTATTCAAGATAAATTTATCTAAGTACTAAACACTATTTTTAACACTTCACATCTGTGGCAGACTGTGTATAAACAGGTTTTGCTCACAGCTAAACTCCCAGAACACAGATATCCATATGTGTTGTCCCCCTGCCACAAACCCTAAACACAAACCAGTTACCATTGTGAGCCCTGAACTATCTTTAGGGTACGTGGCACAGTGTGAAGAGAGAGAGTCAGTCTTCTTTAGGATCGAAATAAACATTCTTTTGTCAGTCCCTGCCCTTAATTCTATTTTGGAATGAAGTTTCATTATTTTCAGGGCATGGTTTGTACAAAGAGAAATCCTTAACTCTGACTGACATCAGCCGACCAGACCGTCTGCGTGACATTGCTGATCGCTTCAACGTGGACCACGAGGCAGTGCTGGACAACGTGCTCTATGCACGTGCATATACCAGTAAGAACATTATTGGAACTGACACCATATCTGTGGTTTTTCTCTAAGGTACCCTTTTTAATAGTTCTCAGTTTGCCAATCGCTCCAATGGACTCTGTCATAAGACACTGCTTTAAAACTTCAAGGAAGTTTTAAATGGGACTTTTACTGTGAAAGTACAGTATAAACATGAATAAAATTATTTTAAAAAATTCTGCATGTCATTTAATTCAACATTAAGTTGAAGTGTTTATATTGCTTTTCAGTTCATAACGAAAAAAGTTGACTTCATGCATAGTTTGATTGTGAAGGTTTTCACAAAGAAGTTTTGTGAGATGGGCAGTGGAATCTGGAGCCTGCAGAAGCACAGGCACTGTTGGGTACTGTAGATTGTTACTGGAAACTAGATTTAAAACTGCTGGCAATGAAAATATAAACAGTGCAGACATTTAAAGTGGAATTGTAAAATTCAGGCTTTTGTTCCTTCAGAGCTCTTTCTGGTCCTAATTTCACTTGGCAACTCTCCTTCCTGCCAGGTGAACATCAGATGGAATTGCTTGACTATGTAGCAGCCAAGTTCCATGAGGAAGCTGGTATCTTCAAGCTGCTGGTACAAGACTTTTTTGTTTGTATGCTTACTGTTTTCAGAATAAGTTTGCCTGTTTCTTTCCCTATATTTACTTATCTAGTGTAATTACAATGCAGGTCATTGACTCCATAATGGCACTTTTCCGTGTGGATTTCAGTGGTCGTGGAGAGTTGGCCGAACGACAACAGAAACTGGCACAGATGCTGTCAAGGCTCCAAAAAATATCAGAAGGTGAGGGAAACATTGCAAGACTTGGAAGACATGGACTGGAGTCACTGAGCAGTCAGTAGCACAACCACCTAGTGGTCCAGATGTATTATCAATCAGGCACAGGCCCTCCTGTAATCTTTCCTCCCTTTACACCTCTGAGAATTACCAGAAAGATCAAACTGATACTGTATTATTTCAAGATGACAGATTGAGAAAACTTTAGCACTTTTCAGCATTTAGAGTTTTTCTAGAAATACTGTCAAGTTCTAAATGAGGGAATAGGTTGTGGAACTGGACAAATACCCACTAAGAGAAGTGTCTTCCCAAATTTCAACAGTCTGAATACAAAAGAAACACAAAGAATAGAAAAAAGGATGAAGGCACAGGGAGATAAAAAAGCGTGCCCACTGCCGCTTTCCCAAGACCTTGCAATGCTCTGAAGGATGATGACAGGATGAATAGAGTTCCTCCTCTCTGGAATGCCTCAGAAATGTTGATGAGGAATGAGTCAATGCTTTTTTTTCATGCAGAAAAAAAGGCAAACAGAGAAAGGGAGGGAGAGGGGGCTGAGGGCAGGCAGCCAACAGAGAACTGAGAAAGCCTTTTCCACTGGAATTCTGAAAAGTGCATGTTTTTGGCATATTACAGCTGAAGCCACGCAGGAGCAAATTGGGGCTGCCTCCTGATTAACTGCAGCCATGAGCCATAAAGAATATTTGCTTCTCATTCATCTGAAATTTGAAGTGCTTCAGCAGCAACCTTGCTTTTACCATGGATGGGAGAATATTTTGGAATTCTAACTGGGTGTAGTCTACCTTCTTTGCATTGTTTTCTGTTGCAGAATATAATGTGGCCGTGTTTGTGACCAACCAGATGACTGCTGACCCAGGAGCAACTATGACGTAAGATCCTTCTTCTTTTTAAGAAATTTCTTCTGTTTTGTAATATGTGTTTAACAGAGATGAGAACTGAGATGGTGTGGAGCAAGTGGCACTGAAATGAAGGTTCAGATTGGTCACTGGTCCCTTTGGTGTGAGGAATCATTCATGGATGACACCTATAAGTTTCAGCTTTTGCAATTATGGTTTTTTACCTTTATCTGCTGCCTGGTATGATTTCACTGTAACACAAACAAAGAGAACAAGCTACAAATAGGATTGAAAAAGCATCCTATTTCCCTTTGAAGCAGCTTATATATGATGTTTAAAGTGTGTATTTCTTGAGCTTCTTGAATTTAATGAGAGGAAAATTATGCCAGCACCAAACATTTGAACATCTTATCTTGAGGCAAGTGTGTTAAAGTCCTTTTTAAATGTATTTACCTATTTATTACTCATTAGTGAGTGGAATAGGGTCTGACAGTTAATCACAGTACTAACCTCTGGAATTTTCACAGTGGATCACCATAATTTTCTTGCTAATTCAGCTTTCAAGCAGATCCAAAAAAGCCCATTGGGGGCCACATCCTTGCTCATGCTTCGACTACCAGGATCAGTTTGAGGAAAGGGAGAGGGGAGCTGCGCATTGCAAAGATCTACGACAGGTAAATCACCTTTCCCTCACAGCAGGGAACCTGTGTTATGTTATGAGCGACCATAAGGGGACAACGTTCAAGGTACTGAAACTTTCTGGATGGTGTGTTTGGAGAAAATCTGAAAGGACAAACTAATGAACAGATTAAACAACTGACTAAAGTTGTCTTTCACATTGCGTACGTTAAATTATGGAATTTTCCATCATAAATCAGCTCTTCAAGAATACCAGGAAATACTTTGGTAAGACTGGTGGTCCCTAGGCAGAAAAATTCCAGAACTGTTAAGTTTTCCTGACACAATTATTTCACATTTTCTGATCTTGATGATACTGATCATGTTCTACAGTTTACACAGAGTTACAAAGGCACTGAAGTATTCCAGGTCATTTACAGCCACAGCATTTTGGGGACAGATTCACAACTGCATTTAACATGGAGAAACCCACAAGTTTCTTGTTGTTTTTTTTTCACCCAGCCCTGAAATGCCTGAAAATGAAGCCACATTTGCAATAACTGCTGGAGGGATTGGGGATGCCAAAGAATAGGTAAAATACTGGTGTAAATGTACTGAGGGGCAGTTGGGATGAAGGTTTGTGAAAGGCCTGGCTGCACTTGTAGCTTCTGGGAGCTATTTGAGATATTTTTGTGAAAATACTGGGATGAACTCTGTACAGTTCAGTTTTACTGAATTTGGTTCATTTAAGGTCTTCATTTTTCAACTAAACTTTCAGCAGACAAAGATTTAAGAAATAAGCTTGTGAACTGTTCTTCCAATCCTTTTCCTGTGTTTCGTGAAAATCAAAGCTGTCCTTTCACATGGAATTAAATACACGCTTTCTTAGTTTATTTCAAAGAGAATGTCTAAGTGGTAGAATTTAATGGAGTGAAATGGAGAAGAATTGGAATAAACTCAGTTATAAAATTGCCATAAATAGATGGAAAAGGCAGTGGGAGGAGCAACAACCCAGGAACTTGATGGATTCTCATGTACTGTAGAAGAACAAGTAATTTTTAAAATACGTTCTTAGGCATTTTTATCTTGACTAGGTCATGTTTACATTTTTATTTAACATTTTTTTACTTTTTGGAGAGAATGTTTTAAATCTGTTCTTATTAAAGTTAAAAATAAAGACTGTGAATTAGAACTGAGGGCTGATTATGTTTGGGTGCTTTGAATTAAACTCTCCTCTCAACATTTCAATTGATCTTTCATGAGAGAAATAATCCAGGTGCAACCCAATGTTTTCAACCTTTTGTCTAGTTCTCTAAAGGAACAAACTTTATATGATTGACTTGTCATTCTTCTAATATAAGTAAGAATACTAAAGATTACTATTAATTATCACCATCATCAGTATTAAAAAGAATAAAACAAATCCAGTGGCTGGATAGGAGGGAAAGGCACTTGTGATTGGGCTTGCTGAGGGAGGCAGCCAGCACAGGCACAGCTTTGAACCAGCCAGAGATGTGGGTCATGGGGGGCAAAAGGAGCAGCTGGGAATGAAGAGAGAAATGGGGCATCAGGGGACAAAATAACAATTCAGTTTGCAATACCTCCGGTGCTCATGGAATGGCTTGTTTTAAAATAAATAGTTTATATATTTATATCTATAAGGGAAGGTCTTATTTTGTCCTCTAGTAATGAGAATGAGAGAATGAGAGATGAGAGATTCATCCAAGAGAAGCAGGACACTGTAGCCAGGCTTTTCCTTGTGACAGACCTAGAGGGCTTGCCTTCCTTTAGTGGTTTCTGAACAGAGTTGGTATTTTCCCGCGGTAAAGCACTATTTTTCACAGTGGAGAAAAGTCTAGAGAGATGATGGCAGGGAGGGTGGCTGTTCTGGAAGAGCCAGGAATGGATCAGCCGATGTCATTTAATGCAATGTCTAGTCCTTTGCATGTGTCTTTCCCACACCAGACATTCCTGTCCAGTGGCCAAGTGTACCCGCTGTCAGTGAGTGCAGTGTCACTTTACTCCCTACCACCCGCCAAGAAAGGCCACATTGTCTTCCAATACTTTAAGCACCCAGATTTCGTTTTGCTTTCTCACACATGCCATATATACCTACAGCGCGTAAAACTGAAAGGGTAATTTGTGTGTCGTTCCAGGCTGTTATTTTTATTCAAGGGTCTGAAATGAGACTCACTTCTCTTCTGCCAACATAGTCGGGTTTTTATAACCTGACCGCCCAGAAAGCACCAGGGGTAGCACAGCCTCTGTTTGGGGACAACAGAACTTATGGCCTGTGCCACGTAATCGCCTCATGGATTATCCCTTCATTGCGCCAGGAGCCTCTGGTTGAGCTGGGGAGTTCTGTCCCGGCCTGCTGGCGCTCCGGCAACAGCAAACATCATGGCCGCTGTCAATCTGCTCCAGCTCCGGCGCCGCGTCTGGATCTCCCTACTAAACTAATAGGGAAAAACCTAGACTCGCGAGAGCCGCCACAGAGGCCCGAGGGGCCGCTCCCGCCCCGCAGTCCCGTTACTGTCCCGTCATTGTCGCGCCATTGTGTCCCCTGCCCCTCCAACTCCCCTGCGGGGTCTGCGGGCGCGTAGGCGACGGGCCTTATTCTTCAAACCTGCTGCGCAATGAGCGTAACCCTCCTGCCCTGGCAGCGCGGTCTACTAAAGAATGTTACGCCAAGCGCACGGCCTCTTCCCGCCTTACGCCGTCCTGAGTTACGCACCTTGCGCACCCCGTGCACTTACGTAACGTACGCCTCTGCTCGGGTTTTGCCCACTGTGCAGAAGGGGTTACGGAGCGCGCTCCTTGCGTAGAAGACTTTGGGGAATAGCCTTTCCCTCCTTCCTCACGTCGGACCCCGTCGCTAAGCAAAGAACGCTACGCACCTTTCGTAGCCCGCCTGCTACTGCGTGGGGAGGTGTTTCGCCGCGCGCGCTTCCTGCGTAATTAGGTTCCGTGAATAGGCGTAGGTGTCTCGGAGCGCCGCAGTTTGCGCAGCGCCGGGCCGCCCGTAACGTAAGCGGAGCGGGCCGGGGCGGCGGCGGCCATTTTGTGCCGGGAGCACGGAGGAAGAAGACGCTGGTGTCTCCACACTGCCCGGGCCCTGGAGTCGACCGAGAGCCCCGCCGTTCCGGCCGCTGACGCCCAGCGGGTCTCGGACCCCCTGACCACCTCTTCTCCTTTTGTGTCCCAGCAAAGAGGCGAGGTGGCGCAAAGCGAGTCCTCCGAGGCGCAGCCGCCCCTGGCTGGACCCTCTCCCCGTACCCCCAGCCCCTCGCCGTCCCCACGGCCGGCGTTCCGCTGCCTCTCGCCCACCCCTCCGGGGGCGATGAGAGGCTTTGGGGACCGGGGCCGTGACCGAGACCGCGGAGGGTAAGGGGGGGTTCGGCACTGCTGGGGGATAGTGTGGGGGGGGGCTGAGACACCGCGCTGGGGCCTGAGGGACGGGCAAGGCCGAAGGGGGGTGGGTGCGTTGTAACAACGGCTCTGGGAGAACGAAAATACCGTTTGTGGGGATTTCCCCCAACAAATTCTCGTGTGGGGGTGGGGGGAGCTGGAGACTTTGTCTGGCAGCAAGGTTGGGTGGTGGGCTTTTGAGTGTGTTTTGATTTTATTTTTTATTAAGCTCTTCCGTCGTTCACGCGTAACTAAGTCTTGCTTGCAATTGTAAGGTCTGCACACACAGTCCCCCCCACATACTTTAATTATTTTCTCCCAGCCCTGTTCTTTATCGTGCGGCCCCGGTGCCCCACGAAGGTTTCGGTGGCTCTGGCAGGGCTGTTTGTTCCTCTGCCCTTCTGGTTGTCATTGCTCCTTCTGGACTTCCTGGAAAGATGGCAGTGGGGGAAGGATCCCTCTCAGCTGCGCTCCCAGGCTTGTTGTGAGAGGAAGCGAGACTGAAAACTGCTGAGGACTCGGATACTCGGGAGGGTGATCCCGGTGATTGTGGTCCTGTATCACACCTGCTAAGCTTATGTAGCAAGAGAGAAGTTGTTTGTGTGTGGCACTGTATAGACCGAGTACTTCATACTCTTGAATCTATTATTTAAAGGGAGTTTGGCTTGGAAACGGCTTTTGCAGGTTTGATTTGGTGTGATTTTTTTTCCTTTCTGAGAGTGACAGCAACAAATAAATACACTGGCATTACACTGCATAACTAGATTGAGGCTCGAGGTTTATGAGGCTGAAAGTAAAAAGGCATTAATTCCAGGCCTTTTTAAAGGCAAAGTTATAGCTGATTTTGGAGAGGGGAATATTCTGGCCTTCAGATCATGAGTAGTTAGGCCTCTGTTCTCAGGGATTAGCAATAAACATATCATGTGGGTTCTGTTAATCTGGCAGACTAGATCTCAGTTAATAAGTCTTCTCTCCATTTTTTGTTTTTTTTTTTTTTTGAGTCCCCCACTTCATTTTCTTCCCTTTCCACAGGGGGATTAAAGAATATTTTGCTGTCTGTTGCAATGCACTTTAACATTTAGTGTCTGGTTGTCTGTGGAGGAAGACAGTTGTATCATTGCCTTATCTACACCCACATTTCACGTTCTGAAATTAAAGGTACTTTCATTATTTTTCCCCACAGAGAGGAGGGTTCTGGTGTTTTTCCGCTGTGAGGTTTCCAGCTCAGTTTAACACAAGGACATTGGAGTAAACGCTTTGGCAGGTCTGAGATAGATCAGCTGGTTTTGGAGTTTAGTCAGTGAGTTTGAGTATGCAGATTTGTGTACAGTTACCCAGAGGAGCACAGGCCAAAGCGTTGACAGAACACTTGATGTGCCTTAAAATTGGTGTCATCTCGTGTTGTGTGAAGTCTTTGATTGTAGTGGGTGCTTCTTTTTTAAATTGGGGGTCTGCAAGAGTAAAAGTGCCTGCAGGCTTCTCAAGTTTCTTACATTTGCACAAGAAGTCTCTTCTATGGCATGTTATGCTGGAAACTTCAATGCTTTCAGGGATTCAGTTTGTTAGGTATGTTCTTTTAAGGTGTGAAAACATTTATAACCACCAACTACCATCACACTTCATAAATAACCTCAGTACAATTTTGGGCCACACAGCATTTGTAACTTTATCACTGATTCTTTTGTAGACTAATCAAATACAAGTTTTCTGCTTTCCTCTTGCCAGAAACGAGTTGTAGGTGACTCCTTAGGATAACTATGACAATGTTTTGTTCTGGAATATATCAAATATGCTCAGGTCTGTCCCAGAAGTGATGGCATCGGTAATATGAGAGAATAATGTTTTGAGCCAGTCTGAATTTGCATTTGAAAAGAGCTGTTGGCAAATCAGGGTAACGTTCTTAGATTTAAATCGGTTTAACTGGAGTTGGAATCCCAATTTACCTGTAATCAGAATGTAAAGTATCAGTTAGTGCCAGTTTAGTAGGCAAACCTCAGCAGGCACTGGTCAAGGGCTCACATCCTCCAGGTCAGTATCCAGACATATTCTGTACAAGAATGGAAAACTGAAACTATGGGATTTCTGTGTAAAATCCGTAAGTTCTTCCCTCTGTAGCTGTGGGAGGGACATTCATAGAACCGACTGTTCCAGGGGCCAGTCCTGCAATCAGCCCTGTCCTGTTTCTTTCCTCTGACCCTTTCAGCTTCTGGTGGACTGGAGTGAGATTGTGGGGTTGTAGGAACTACTTGGATGTAGCAATAATTGCCATTTTGACCTCAATTTAGGAAATGAGGGATATTTATAAGAAGTGGAAGATGCTTAATGCACAGCTGGAACCCAGCAAACATTTTCAAACTAATTCAGTAGGTTTTAAGTTAAATTATATCTACTATACTTAACTTTTCCAACAATTGAACTCCTTCTTCCTGTTACAGTGTTGACTTGAGATGTTTTCTTGGTCTTTTGGTCACTATAACTTGTAGTTTCCATTGGGAAGGGATTTAAAGAACAAACGTACTTAATATTTGAGCAGACAGTCATAAGATAATTCCGATCTTACTCTTTCTCCCTTTCTTCCCCCACAAGTTACTCCTGTAAGAAGGTTGCTTTGGGATTTTTGGTGCTTTCAGTTTGTTTCATTAACAGTTTTTTATTTCCCACTGGACTGTGGGTCAGGTGCAGCCAGTTTGGATTTGCTGTCTAAATAAAAGTTGTTGCAATTGTGTAATGGATTCCTGTTTAGCAGAAAGCTGTGGGTGACCTGGTAGCATTTGGAAAAGCACCTTCTGCTGAGCTGGTGTGATACTAATGGAAAAGCTGTAACTTCTTTTTTTTGCATTTTAAGATATAATTTATGGTATTTAAATAACCTTTTCATGCGACTGGATTTTTAGTTGCTCTTACAACTTATTGCCAGGAGCTCATTTTGGCTGTTGCATTAGCCAGTCATTACGGTTGATTCTTAACATTTTGAAGTGTATGAAATTAACTGGAAAAAAGAGCAATAACTTACTCTGCTAGTTAGGAAATCTTTTCGTAAACACTGGCTTCTTCTCTTTTGAGTCTTCATCTGAATGCATTTGAGAGAGGATGTGGTTTTTCCCAGGTACTTTTTTGGCTTTTTTCCCCCCATTAGACTATTTTAAAAATAATTTTTAATGTTTCGAGGGTTTTTTAAAATATTTTTTTATTTGCTTGGTTCCAGAATTACACATGGATTTGCAGGCTTGGCTGGACTTGTTTACTTTGTGTTCATCATCCTGTTGTTTTTCATTTGAGGCGTAGTTCTTGATAAGAAAGAAGAGGAGAGGATAGAGGAGGAGATAGAGAAGCAGCTATTTTGGGTAAAACTAACCTTGAGAGAAATAGAAGGAACTTGGGCATTTTTTTCTCATCTCTTCTGTCTAACCATGTTGTTGGTGCACTGTCAGTTTTGGCACAACCCACAGCTCTGTCCTAGGGACAGGAGCTTTAAAGGGGTGATGGTTTAGGGTTCATAAGTGACTTAAAGCAGGTTTATGTTATTTCCAAGAGTTTTGTACCATCACAGTGATTGGAGGGGTTTGACTTTTGCTGGAATATTGTGGGCATGTGTCACTGTGGGGAGAAGAGAATGGGAAATGGTTTAGAAATGTGAAAATTCCAGAGTAAGTTTTAAGTAGTTTTTAAACATTAATAGTATGTTTTTGAATAACTGACATTCACATTCCTAGGTTTGGAGCCAGTCGTGGTGGTCCTCTCCCTCCAAAGAAATTTGGGAATCCAGGGGAACGTTTGCGTAAGAAAAAATGGGATTTAAATGAACTGCCCAAGTTTGAGAAGAATTTTTACGTGGAACATCCGGAAGTGGCCAGGCTGACTCCAGTAAGTTCTCAGATTCTGTCTGTTCCATGTTACCTACAACAGAAAATGTCACAAGTTGAAAAACTTGTCCTGGGAAGTCTGGGATAGCACGTGATAGAACTGTCTCTGCATTAGGCTGGTTCGATGTGTGTACTCTCTAGAATACCAGTTCTTGCTGCCTTCAGTGTTTAACATTAGCAAAGGTGATGCTTCTGCTCTTAGTTGTTTTTATACAAGATATTTTATATTTTGACATTGTAATGCATCATCATAATGGTTATCCAGGCTAGCAATTTGTCTGTGAAGATAAGACTTAAAGAACTTGAGTTAGTATTGAAGAGGCCCTGAGACAACAATGAAGTAAAAGTGGCACAAATACTTGAAAAACGTTTGCAAGGAGTATTTTATCGTAGTAATTTGGACTGAAAGAGGCTTTGGGGAGATCTCTAGTCTAAGCCTGTGCTCAGAGCAGGGCAAACTGCAGAACTAGGGCAGGTTGCTTAGCCCCTTGTCCTTTTGTATTTGAATATCAGAGAATTCATATCCCCTCTGGGTGGCTGTCTCGGGACTTAATGTTTCTCTCATGGTATTTTTTCCCCCCTCTAATAATTATCTGCAACATCTTCTCTATAGTGACCTATCAGATGGTTGAAAGTAGCAATTAAAGGTTGCTGTAAGGCCACTCTTTCCCAAGCCAAACAAACCAAGTGCTCCCCCTCTTTGTTCCTGCAGCCTGTGCTGCAGCCTCCAGCTCTCCCCCATAATGGGACATGCCCTGTTGAAACAATGTCCTGTTTACATTGGGAGCTCAAACTGGGGCACTGCTTTGTGTTTACTCTGTAAATACAGAATCTTCCCTGCCTATCTGACT
The DNA here is from genome assembly GCA_013396695.1 of Sakesphorus luctuosus. Taxonomy (NCBI): domain Eukaryota; kingdom Metazoa; phylum Chordata; class Aves; order Passeriformes; family Thamnophilidae; genus Sakesphorus; species Sakesphorus luctuosus. The sequence continues at coordinate 564,720 of VWZD01006533.1, forward strand.
TCAGTCTAGAGACTTTTTTCCATCTGTAATGCATTTTGATAATTATAAATTAAGAGCTTTGTTCTTAACATGAGACAACAAACAAAATGTCATTATCCAGTTACATAGAATTAAAAATCCTTATGTGAAATAGTCAGGTGACATAAAGGAATTGAAAGAGGCATCGACTTCTTAAAATATACAACAACTTGAACTCCTGAACCACGATTAGTATGAGCTGCTGTAGCTGTCCTTGGCTTAACCAGCTAAAAGGATTTTCACATTTTCCCCAGAAGTAGTTTTCTCTTTTTAGCTTTTCACTCAAGCTCAAGAGATTCTCGCAAATAGTCGATCTATTGCTTTGAATAAAGTGCATGCTTGATGTTGATGTGTGTCTCTATTCATTTCTAATGAGCATTAGAATAGGGTCATCAGTTGTGGAAACACGTTACAAAGGGCAGTTGGACTTGGAAGATAAAGTGGTTTATTTATGTCTAGGTTTTCTAATCCTAAAATTCTGTGGATACACGTTTCAAAAATATTACAAGAAGTCCCATTATTCAGAAAAATTTTGAGGTCTTAGGGTATAATCATGATTTTATCTGGGCTTCTTTTACGTAGAAAGAAGTGCTGACTCCGAAAAAAATCCAGGCAATGTTTCAGAGTTACAAGTTGTCCAGCAAGAACTTTGTGTTTGGCCACCTATGAAATGTTGTAATTGAAGGACAGGGACTGCCCTGCCCTCTGTAGTATATGAGGCCCTATTTAGTTTGTTTCATTCTTAGCATTGCCAGATAAAATATGTTTCTTATCCTCTGTTTCTAATCGCTTTTGAAGGTGTTGGCCATTTCTGGCCTCTGGAAACAGTGTAATTCCTAAAAATACTCTGCTAATATACTTTTCATTAAAAAGGGCTTGTAAGAAGACACAGCCATTAGTCCTTCTCGACTACATAGAGAGCTCAGACCTCTGAATATTGCAGGAACTGTGCAGTAACTCAGTCTTAAAATCTTAAGGAAAGTGATTTTTTAAATTCTTTTTATTTTTTTTTAGATCTCTGTTTCAATTCAGTTCTGTAACAAAGCTGTTACCCAGAGGTGTGAAGAGACTTAGCAGTTAGAATCATGTAATTTAAATCCCTGCTGACATTTACCATTTGCTTTTTCTTTTTTTCTGCATAAATAGTATGAAGTTGAAGAGTTGCGAAGGAAGAAAGAGATCACAATTCGAGGGATGGAGGGCTGCCCCAAGCCAGTGTTTGCCTTCCACCAGTGCAGCTTTCCACGTAAGTGTTTTGCTCTTCTTTAAGATCATGAGGATTACTCAGAACAGGCCTAAACAGTTATTGGCTCTGTTTTCTAAAAGGTCTTCTAAAGCCTTAGTCATCCTTTTAAGAAATTTTTTTCTTTTTCGAATTTCTGTAGAGTATGTGATGGATGCCTTGATGGACCAGAACTTCACAGAACCCACTCCAATTCAGTGCCAGGGCTTCCCACTGGCCCTCAGCGGTCGTGACATGGTGGGCATTGCGCAGACCGGCTCTGGGAAGACTCTGGCAGTGCGTATTCTTTCCTGTTACTTATTTAGTTAACTTTCCTGGGCACTTTGTAGAAATTACCTGTGTGTTGGTAGGTTTTGGGCTCTCCAGTGCTACTTGCATGAAGTGAGATGATTACATGTTTTTAAAGCTTGCTTTATTGCAACATGGGGAGACTTAAATTTCACAGGCTGTTGTGACACAGCATGTACTTCACAGGCTGCACACACACATTTTGTGTGTGTCTTCCATTTTGGATGCTTAGTCACTTCTCTTTGCTCTGTGCTCACCTTCCAGTGTGAACAACAGTATGTTCTCTTTAGCACATGTGTTTTATTGTCTATGCAAGTTGAAATAAAAAATGGTCAAGTCTTCCAGGTGTATGTTAATTTAAACTGCAGTGTTCAAAAGGATTTTTATCCTTTATGAAAAGCATTGATTAGGGCCAAGATTGCTCATATTGAAATGAGCCTTCCCTTAAGTGGTGCTGAGCTGCTGTACTTTGTGCTCATGTCAGAGTAGATAGTTGGTCAGCAGCTCTGAAAGCTTTGTTTTGCTCTATACTGCAAGTATCTTCTTTTTGCAGAATCTGGATTTTTTAGATATTACAAAATGCTGTTTTCTTCTGTTTTAGTACTTGTTGCCTGCAATTGTTCACATCAACCATCAGCCATATTTGGAGAGAGGGGATGGCCCAATTGTAAGTTGATTCTCTTCCTTTTTGTGTGTATGGCATGGCATTGTTAATGAGATGTGTGCTTTATTTAATTGGTGTATCAGAATAGTGTGTAGAAGAATGTTTATTGTCACAATGTGAACGTCCCACTCAGTTGAAATTCTGTGTGATTGCTGACATAGCCTGAAGATATTTAAATGTTTCAGCTAATAAAGAGCAGATGGTCCAACTTTGCCTGTGGTTTTCAGTTAGGGGTGTGTACGCAGCTTGACTGTCCTGAATCCGTTCCTTTTGCAGTGCCTGGTTCTGGCACCTACCAGGGAGCTGGCCCAGCAAGTGCAGCAGGTGGCTGATGACTATGGCAAGTGTTCCAGGCTGAAGAGTACCTGCATATATGGAGGAGCACCCAAAGGTCCCCAGATCAGAGATCTAGAAAGAGGTAATTTTTAAATGGATGTTTGCATTATGTGGAGGAAGGGGTGTTGTAAAATCTCTGTGAAAGTACAACTCTTCCTTAAGACCTATTTCGAAGGGAGTGAGAGTGAATTAGTAGCTGGCTCTTTCTCCAGTTACAGTGAGAATTTGTGAGGTAGTTCTCTTTGTTGTATAGTGACTTGAATATTAGATTGTCAGATTTCTGTTTTCTCTTTGAAATTCTGACTTTTGAAGATCATCAGGATGTAAGAAGGGGAAAAGGAAACTTCCCAGACGGAGAACAGGTTATTTTGAGTAAATGCAATACCAGCGAGTTTATGGAAGGATTTTGCAAAAGGCAACTTTCAAGTTTTCTGCCTAGGTTTGTTAAATAATCACACTTTGTTTCTGAATGTATAGAAACATCTTTACATGGTTGGAGGAGGGTGTGGTTTTTTGTTTTGTTGCCTTTTTTTTTGTTTGCTTTTTTAATTGTTGTTAAACACTAGGCCCTATTTCTGTTCACATACCTTGTAATGTTCTATCTGTAACTTGCCCATGGCAAGGGACAAGAATGAGGAACCATGGTTGTACAGCAACACCGTAGCACAGTAGTGCTTAAGTGGCCTAACCTGCTTTTCAAGGACTAGTTACATAAAATTTCAAATGCAGGAGTGTGATGATGGCTTTGATCTTCACCAGATTAAAAAAAACTAATAGAATTGTGTGAAAAGATAAAAAAGTATTGTCAAGGTGAGGTTATATATACAGATCTACTCAAGAAATCAGAAAATTTTACTTACTGCTGCAATTTGCAGAGTTATTGTTGAAAACTGCAGTAATGGGCGTGTGTGGTGGAAGTCTGTGGAATAGCTGTCTTGGAGAGAACAGCAGCACACTCCAGTTCAGAAGTGGCATCATCAGTGGGTCAGTCCAAGGGTGCCTGAAGAGGCCTTGGGAGGATCAGCCCGCTGGGAGTTTGCACTTGTTTCTAGAGTGCTGTAAAATAATGTTCTGCTTATGAAGAAAACTTCTGTCACGCTCTCTTCCTTCAACTTACCTTCTGTGAACATTTCAGTGACACCAGAATACTCACCTAAAAGATTTGGGAATTGGTAGAAAGCGGATCATCTTTTAAGGAATGTGTGAATTGCCAAACCTGATACTAGTTTACGAATATTTGAACTCTGTTTTGACACACATAGGCAGAATGGTTGTCTTCACTATTAGTGCATAATTGCTCAGTAGTAAAGCCCATGCTTTGGCTTTATATATTAAAAAAAAAGAAAGGAAGTACTTTGACCCATAGAGCAAGAGAAGCACTTCACGTTTGATTAACGTGGGAAGTTTAGCTGGAGTTTGCTCTAATTTTTCGAGACACCTCTCTAGACTGCATAATTCTGGATGGAGGGGGGCCAGGGTTGAGTAGAAGCTTATCTTACTTCTGATTTTTGGATAGCTCTTCACTGATGTTTTTCTGACAGTAAGGTTTTAGCTTCTGTATTGCATTTATTATTCTAATGGCACTGTAACAGTAATTTCAGAATGGAAAAAAATATTAAAAGAAAGTAGGGCTTCTACTGAAATGACTCAATCTTGGGTACGAATGAGGGTGGTGCTTTTTTTTTCAAAAAACAATTTTGCTCTGGAAGGTGATTCATTCTGACTAAAAATACCAGTTGACATTCAAATGAAGAGCCTTACTCTTTTTCCTTATTCTGTTCTGAAGGTGTGGAAATCTGCATTGCTACACCGGGTCGCCTGATTGACTTCCTTGAGGCTGGAAAGACCAATCTTCGTCGGTGTACATATCTGGTGCTGGATGAAGCAGACAGAATGCTGGACATGGGGTTTGAACCCCAAATTCGAAAAATTGTTGACCAGATAAGGGTGCGTGACCCTTTTACGAGGACAGTGTCCTTTGTTTTCCTATTCCAAGCCCAGTACCTTAAATAAATCTGTTTTCCTTTTTTCTTAGCCTGACCGACAGACTCTGATGTGGAGTGCCACCTGGCCAAAAGAAGTGCGCCAGCTTGCTGAGGACTTCCTGCAGGACTATGTTCAGATCAATGTGGGAAACCTGGAGCTGAGTGCCAACCACAATATCCTGCAGATAGTGGATGTGTGCATGGAAAGTGAGAAAGACCATAAGTAAGCTGATTTTCCTACCATTTCACTTAAAAGCCTACATTGCTTTGTCAGCCAGCTAGAAACTCCAAATAATGAGGTTACTTGTAGTATTATTTAACCTTTGGGATTTACAAAATAAGTAAGTCCTGTAATTAACTAGTCTCTTGTGTATATTCTGTCCCTGTTGTTGTACAACTGACTGAAATTCTGTGTGATACTGACTGATTTGGATGTGTGTTGTGTATGTCCTCAATGTCGGTTGAGAGAGAGCTCCTCTATTCTGGTACATGTGGATAAATATCTTGGCACTCTCTTGTCTGTTTTAGACTGATACAACTGATGGAAGAAATCATGGCAGAGAAGGAAAACAAGACTATCATCTTCGTGGAGACAAAAAGGCGATGTGATGATCTCACTCGAAGGATGCGCAGAGATGGGTGATTAGCTTCCTCGTTCCCTCCCTCCACTTTCTTCCAGTGGGAGCAGAAATTGTAATCAAAAGCAGTAAGGTTTAAGTGTTCATGATGCCATTGTTGGGAACAACTTGTCCATTAATTTCTTGGCTGAATTCAGTCATTGTTTCCCAGAAGATTCCAGTCCATCAAAGCATTAGTGGAAGAGAACGTTTGTAATCGGTGCAGCTTTTTTAAGTGTATCGGAATCCTGATAATGTTGATTGGGACTGTATCAATGTAGCAGATGTGATTTGGCTTAGATGGTTGTTTATGTAGGTAATGGCTTTATAGTGTACATGATGAGTAGATAGCGGCCAGAGGATGGTAGGGAATAAAATAAGTAAAGCTTCCTGTTACCTTTAGTGTATGTACTTTGTGTCTCTACTAATGTGCATCTCTGTTTGGCAGTTGGCCAGCTATGTGTATCCATGGAGACAAGAGTCAGCCAGAACGAGATTGGGTGCTTAATGGTGAGTTCATCACTGAGTGGAGAATAACTTGGGCTACTGTACCTAATTTACTCAGATGTGTTTTTCTGTTGTTTTTTTTTTTTTAATCCCCAGACCCAAAAGGTACCTTTAAAAGAACTTCCTTTGCCTTTATACTTGTAATTTCAGTATTCATATTTTCCTTTTTTTGTTCATTTGTTTTGACAAAACAATGGGAAAATTGGTCCACCCAGAGAGCTGGATTGTGAAAAATAGTTCAGGCATTAAATCCTGACTTGCTGGGGTTTCTGGAATTGACCCATCTTACCTAGATTCTGGAAAATGAGCATTTAGTGTAAATCAAGTTCAGGTAACTTAATCTTTTTGAAAAATCTTACTTCATAGCATGCTTTATTTTACAGAGTTTCGTTCTGGAAAGGCTCCTATCCTCATTGCTACCGACGTTGCATCTCGTGGGCTAGGTTTGTACATATAGACCACTCTTGCCTACTGCTGCATATTTTTCTTCTTTGGACTGAAAAATGTTTTCTTTAAAAAAAAAAAAAATTCAAAGCGTGATTTTCCCCCACATGTGAAATACGTTTTTTAACATTAATCTTTTTTTTTTCTTTCATATTCAAAGTCTCTTCCTGCTCCTAATGAACAGGCTTTGGTCTGCAGCAAGGCCTAGGCATGACCAATCGATCGCCAAGAGGGAGAAGAGACGTCCAATTATGCAACCCAACCCTTCCACCACACTCACTTCTTCCCCAAATCCAGCTTTTCTTGCTGGATAGCAGGGATGGATTATTGCTCTCAGTTCAGAGCGTGTCAGATAAAGTTCAAGTAGGAAGTTGTGGGGAGAGCATTTTGACAGGAAATAGCTAATATTCTCCCCATATGACACACCACAGATTGAACATACCAACCCCAGTGTACATGCATGTTTACCCAGCAGATGTATTCACATCTGAGAAAGCACTGCTCCAGATCTTTGGTCTTGACATGTAACCTTCCCTCCTCTGTGTTCCTTCTAGGCAGGACCACTGAGATGATATATGGCCTTTAACATCTTGTTACCCAGAGATGTAATTGAATCAAAATCGCACAGCTCTATTCTGGTGGTATGAAAATGATCTGTCTGGATGCATCAGTTGTGCCCCCTTTTATAATAACCATATTTGTATTGTGAAACATGGTGTGCTGAGCACAGTCCTTATAAATCTGCCCACCCTAGAAGAGGATGGCTTCTGAAGTGCTCTGAGTTTAATAGCAGACATTGAATACTCTCCCCACTCTGAGTTTGGTAGAAGATAAACTACTTGGGGATCAATGTCTCATTGTAATAAATTTTAAACAAAATTACTGCAAATCAGTAGAGATTAACTTGGAGAATCTAGTTAGTTAAAACCCTCAGTTATCTGATCTCTCCTCATATGCTAGATGGGTGGCTGTGCTGTGCATCATATGGTCACTTTAATACAGGCAGACCATTACTAGACTTGGCAGCCTTTGTTCACACAACCTTCTTCCCACCTTCCCCTCCCCCCTCAAAAAATGTCCAGCACTTCCTCAGGAAGTGATTATATGGACTTCAGTCTCTGCCCTCTAGGGTCATGTCTGGACCTGTGCAGTTAGAACTTGGGCCTGTTGGGAGAAGGGACTGAGGCCTGAAACCAGTTGGTATGAAAGAGAGCTGCTTTCTCTAGCAGCGTTTTTTAAACAGGCTTGCTGTGTGCTGGTAGCTTCTTTGTGCATCTTGCCTAGACATTTAAAACAGCCTCACCCCCCTCAAAAAAACCGAACCACTCCCCCCAAAACAACTCAATTGGATAACACTTCAGAAAACAGTCTTCCCAGTTCCCATCCTCCACTTCACCTGAGCGAAGGGGGAAAGGTATCAGAGTCTGTTTCTTGTTACTGAACAACATCTCTGCTTGTATTGGGGCCCTGAGTTTGCTGCTTAAAGTAAGTCACTTAACTGGCAAACTTCTGGAAGACTTCCTCCAAGATCCTGGAAAGTGAAGGCTTCTACCTAAATAACATAAAACAGGGGCGCGCGCCTTTTGGCTGAGTCACCAGGGCTTTCCCTCTTCCTAATGGAACATTGGTTTCAAAAAAGCTTCTTCCAGGTAAGTTCTGAGTCCCGTAATACCTCCTTTGTGATAATTCCCTGAAGTGAGGTCCTCTCTCTGCACTGATATTTTTTTTTAAAAACTTTTTTTTTGTTCCGTTTATTAAACTACAAGCATTGAATTTGTTTTGTTTGGTTTTCTTTAACAGAAGCTTTGATATCAGCTGCAGATCATTCTCAGTGCAGGGGTGGGGGCACATCTACAGTGATGGTCTAAACTACTCTCTAGACTAGCATGTTTGCTAGTTTATGTCTGTCCCGATTAATAGTTGGAGACTGTCTGTGCCATATGGTGTTCTGATGGTCTGACAAAGGGAATGTTTCCCAGGTAGCTGTCAAAAATGATTTACAGTCTCAATTCTTGATCCTGCTGCATTATCTTCTAAAAGTGCAGGAAGATTGCGAGTATGTGCAGACACTTTGGAGCATGCTAGACTGGAGAAGCTGAGTCTTGTACGCACTCTGGTCTTTTCTTCAGCGAGCTGTGTGCTCTACCAGGATCACTTTCTAGTCTGGAAAACACCCTTGCATCTTCCTCTTCCCGCCTTCTCATTCTTCCTGCTCCTCCCCAGTCAAGTCAGTTCTGTCTGCATTGGTAGCTGCAATTCCCTGTGGTTTCTGATGGGAAGGCACATCCTTCTGTCCTCTCTGGTAATTCAAGGCACTTGCTACTGGATGTGCAAAACAGGACTGACTGAGGACCTTGTAATCTGGAGTTTGTCAGTCTAGTTGCACTCGGGCTGTGAAGATGCAATCTGTCACATGTACTACTGTCTTTACTTCACTTTCCTTTTTAAAAAAACTGTTGCATCAAGGACCCTAGCTGGAGACTCGCGCAGCCCCCTGTGAAACCTGCCTTCTCACTCCCTTTTTTTTGGTGTGATTCAGGACTTTGGAGTCAGCAAAGACTGAGGAGCCCCCCCTTTGCTGTAATAAGAAACAGACATGAAGTCCCCCTCTTGTCACTACAACCCTCATGTTTTTATTTTTCCTACAACCCCTTTGAAATTGATGCAGTCTGGGCAATAGATGCAGTCTGACCCTTTGGATGTCATTTTTGTATCTTCACTTTTTTGACAATTGCCCCTAAGAACCCCAAATAGGGGACAAAAAGCGTTGGAGGACCTGAAACTTACCTGAACCCAGGTTCTCCGGCGCTTCACAACCAAATGGGGCTACAGAGAAGCGTCTAAGCCAGTTCACAGAGCGAGCGTGTGTGGGGACTTCTCGCTGCCACGGACCCTTGATGCATGCTCCCCGCGCTCCAGTGGTCCCGTGTCAGAGGGCGGAGTTTTCGAAAGGAGGCCGCCAAAAATAAAAGGCAAAGAGACGGGATCGGCTGCAGCGGTTTCCCACAGGAGGAGGGAGTGTGCATCGGTCTGGTAACAAACAGAGAATGTTTCTCTCTTTAAAAAAAAAAAAAAAAAAAGGAAATCACAAAAATCTGTGTTTTATCTTGGATATTTTCAGAATATTCTTGTTAAAATGCAGATTTTAAATTTTTTTTTTATGAGCTGTTAGGGCACTTACTGTAAAACCATGCATTTGAAAATACTGTATACTGTAGCAAATAGGTGCTTTTGGTACTTAAGGTGCTTTCACTGAAGCATTACACTAACATTTACTTGGTTTCTGTTCCGCAAGTTTACAAAGTCTTGCCTTTTTGTAAAACCTGCAATTCTGATCTCCTAAATTTTAATATTGTTTTGCCTACAAAGCCATTTTGATAATTTTGTTTCCTGCTTCCATCTGGCACTGGAAGTGGAGAATCGCTAACAGAATTCAGGATTGTCCAAATTACACGAACTGGACAGAGCAGCACAGTGAAGTGTTAGTGCAATGCATTCTGGTGATAACTACAAAGCTGAGTTAAGATATTCTAGGTCTGCATAATTTTTGATGAGTTGGCCAAATAATACTAATGTAATAGAAGTGCCTTTATGCTAGGGAAATTAGTTCATTGTATCTTATTAGGACTGTAAAAGTAAATATTTTTAAGATTGCCTTTTATTTCATGTTGCCGAGTGGAAGGTAAGTGATCTCATTACTGTTATTTTTTGTTAGACTTCTCCCAACAGAGTAAAAGCTTTACTGTGGCAGTTCTGCCCTTCCTCCACCCCAGTTTGCTCTGTCTGATGGTAACATTTTCACTTTACGGATTGTGTTTAAAAAAAAAAAAAAGAAACCACCAAAATTCAATTAGCTTATTCACAAACATCAGTGTCTTTGACACAGGAAGACAGAGAAATGCACTCCAGGGAGGATGGCTTTGAATGCAGGGCAAAGCTGCTTTAAAATTATGACTCTTTTTTTCAGGACACTGACCTTTGTTCCTGACAGTCTTAAATTTGAGTCTTCTACTCTTTTGGGATGAGTCTGTCTTGTATTTATTCCATGCAATTACTAACTTTGTATTTTTTTTTCTTATTACTGTCACCTGCATTCGTGCTCCCCACCTTTCGTTGGCACGTCCTCTCTTCTTCTCCCCTTTCCTCAACCCCACCCCTTCACTGTACTTCGCTCCTGGGCACTTCACAAGACGTGGAAGATGTTAAATTTGTGATAAACTACGACTATCCGAACAGCTCCGAAGATTACGTGCACCGCATTGGCCGTACCGCACGTAGTACCAACAAAGGTACTGCCTACACCTTCTTCACACCAGGAAACCTGAAACAAGCCAGGGAGCTTATCAAAGTTTTGGAAGAAGCCAATCAAGCCATCAATCCAAAGCTGATGCAGCTTGTGGACCACAGAGGAGGAGGAGGTGGTGGTGGAGGTAAAGACATATGGGAAAGGACCTACACAGGGAATAGGTTCCCCATTTTTGAGGGAGGGAAGATGGAAAGGGCATAGGGAAGTAGTAAGTGCAAGTCTGAGACAGGGAACAGATTAGTACTAAAGCTGTTCTGTTCTTGAGGTCACAACACTTCATGTAGACATAGTATTTCTGTCCCAGCAGAGAGGCAGTCCCCTGTTTTATCTGAGCTGTAGAATTTTTTTTCTCCTGGTAAGGTCCTCAGTGGATTTTGTTTGAAGTTATTAGTTTGTTATGGCTCTTACCTAAGCACAGGCAACAGCATGTGTGTGGGTGCATGTGGAAAATTGAAATCAGTAAAGGGATATGTTGACTTAGCTTCAGGGACTACTTTTCCTCCCATTCCCTGAAGGAACAAGAAGTTTCCTTATATTTCCAAGATAGTCCTGAATTTCTTTCATTTTTTTGTCTCCAAGCACATACGTAAGGAATCCTTGTGGAACTTGATGTTTACACCTTGAACAAAATGAAGAGGCATGTGCACAACTGTGCAGGGAAGTTAGAGTCAGAAGAACGTGCTCCTTATGGGCAAAACTGGGGTTGGAAAAGGGGGAGAAAGGGTGGAGTAATTGTACCAGAGTTCATTGTTTAAGACTTGTTCATGGTACTAAATCTTAATATATCCATCACCAGGAGGTCGTTCTCGTTACCGAACGAGCAGTTCGGTAAACAACCCTAACCTGATGTACCAGGAAGAGTGTGACAGGAGGCTCCGGGGAGTGAAAGAGGGCCGGAGAGACTCAGGTGGCTTCAGAGACCGTGAGCGTGCTGACAGTTACGCCAACGGAGCCAACAAGACGTATGGCAGTGCCTATGGGAGCCCAAATTCTGCTTTTGGGGCAGCACAGAGCCAGTATGGTTACACTCAAGGGAGCTATGGAGCAGCTGCCTATGGCACGAGTGGCTATGGCACTGCAGAGTACAATGCCAGTGGCTATGGTGCCAGCGCCACAGCTGCCACCGCTGGGAGAACCGCACAGAGCGCCACCCAACAGCAGCAGTATGCAGGGATGGTGGGGCGCTCAGGCCAGCAGCCACAGCCGCTCATGTCACAACAGTTTCCGCAGCCCCCTGCCACTAATGTGATGGGCTATATGNTGTAGACCTCTTGCATTAAAGGAACCTTTTCTTTCTCTTCTTTCCCATTGTGATGTCTCTCATGCAGGTTAGACTTAGAATTCACCATTCAAATCCCTTGAGCGCATTAAAAATGGCTCCCAGTCCACATTATGAATTCTGTCCTCTTTTTTTTTTCTTTTTTTAAGAGATATATATAGTTAACTGGAAAATTTATTATTTTTGTCTTGCATGTTGATAAATTTGGAAATTTTATTTTCTCTAAAGGAAATGGGTATAAGGCAGATAGGTCCCAGCTCCATCATCTTGGTGTCAAAGGTTTGTGTGAAACCTTGCTTTTGAGGGGAAGAAGTTTCTATTCTGTAACATGTTAACTTAATTTCAGGAAGTATCAAGAGAGGTGGGAAGGTTTGGGGAACCAAAAAGCACTTCATTCAAAATAAGAATGCAAGGGAGTGATGCTCACTTCTCGGAATCTTAATTTTTTTTTTAATAGCTCACTATTATTGCTTGTAATCTTACTGTAGATGACTTTCTATAGGAAAACTCTGCTCATTTGTCTGAGCTGGTGGTGTTCAGAGTAATGCCTTAGGTATATTTGTTGGCATTTTCTGCAGCTCTGGAAGCTCTGTCTTCTGGTACTTGTATCAGTCTGCAGTAGGGAGGTTGGGATTAAAAATCCAGTGTCGGAGGCCAAACCTGCCTTGGATTTGGTAACTTGAAAACCTGATAGTTGCTGTGGGTATCACTGCTAAGATACTTAGTCAAGTAAGTTCTTTGCCTGTGATTGTTAAATTGCAGCATCACAAACACGTGGAGCCTGGTTATTGTTAAATTGGTTTCTGCTCTTAAATTCCTGTTATTGAGTTTATTGAGGGGAGTCTTACTTGAGATCCCAGAAACTAAACAAGTGATGAACAGCATATCTTGTTTGTCTGCCCTTCACAAACTCCCTTTGGCCATGGGGAATGTTCTGAATGTCACTATGCTCAATAAAATGAGACAGAGTTTTCCACAATTAAGAGGCTTGAATAGGGAGGGCTGGGGAGGGGGCAAGGTGGGGGGAGGAAGTGAGGAGGAGATTGACTGGGATCTCCTTTCTGTGAGGTAAGCAGTGAGCTGGTTAGTGCATTTTGATTCTGAAGCTTTTTTCTTTTGTACCTTGCTCTGACTATTGCTTTCTCTGGCTTTTGAGTGCATTTCCCTGCTCCATTGGTCCCTTTGAGCTGAGCTCTTGCAGGTAGGTAGTATTTTAGAAAATGTTAGAGAAGAGTGAAATTTTAGTAAATACATAAATAAAACTTGTTTGTTTTACAGGCTACGGTGGGTGTGAGGGGAGTTCCTCCCTTTAGTAAAGCATGTTGTTGATTTGTGATTTCTAATACCAGATGGTTCAGAGACAGTAGATGATAACAGGAGTTGGCTGCTCTTGATCTGGTAATATGGCAAAAGAATGGATACATCTTCTGGTTTGAGGTGCGCTCTTTGCATTATGAGAGTGCAGGGGGTTGTGGGTTTTTTCCTGTTGGCGTTCTTGCATATGGATGAACGAGGCAGCCCACTCCTTCTGTAGCAGAGTGGAACTTCTTATAGCCCTGGAAAAGAGCTTGCTTATACAGAAATGATTTCTTTTTAGATTTAATTTCTTCCCAGAGTAAAATTTTGGGCCATGACTGCGTTTTCATTTTCTTTGGTGCAGTACACAGGTAGGTTGCTGACAGGGAGAAGGGAGAGATCTTCCAGAACCTCAAGTTCCCTCATCCCATTTTATAATTCCAGTGCATGGGCAGGAAGTTCCTTTCCTTGTGTTAAGTGAAAGCCAGAAACATTTTGTTTACCCAGGCACTGACTGATTTGTCTTTGGCCTCCCTCACAAGCAAATGTAGAGCTCTTTTTTTTATTTTCCTTTTTTTTGTTTTAATTTGAGAGTTGAATGCAGAAATGTGTTTGAGGGGTGTGGGAGTAGGACATCTCACTGACTGGCTTTAAAAAGGGTCTCTGGACCACCAAAGCTGCCTTACAGTCTTGTTACAGCTTTCACTTCTTTTGGAGAGGGCTTGTGCATGTGCAAACGTCAATGCCAAGTCTTGCCGTGCTTTACTGCCATTGAGGTCAGCTGAAGTCCAGAGTCTCAGTTCAGTTCTGAGTGTCAACCAGACTGTTGAGTGCATAAATGCACTGTGGCATGTGCTGCCCCTGTCCCACCTGGTGCTCACTGCTCTGTTGCATATACCAGCTGGAGGGCCCTTCTCGATTAAGCATTAGTCTCTAGTGTTGTTTGCATTGTTTTCAATCTGTAACAAGTTTGTGGGAGTGTCAGATGAGTTGGGTGTCTCCTCCCCTCCCACTTTCTGAAGCAATTTACTGTTTGGACTTCTCTGAACAGTGGAAAGGTTAGTGGCTTTGTGTGGGATCAGCATCTTGTTTCACGCAGCTACTGGTCTCTGAACACATTCCTGTTGTAATTAATGAAGACTTGAATTGAGAGATTCATAGATCTGTGGTGTTCAGGCACAGGATACTAAGAGCTATGTTACTATTCTTAGTTTGTAAATTGTCCTTTTGATACCATCTTGTTTTCTTTTGTAGGTATAAATAAAAACACTGTTGTCAATAAATTGTGAACTTGGTCTTTATTTTCGGAATGTAAAGCTGTCTTTGTCCCTGTTCTTCCCAGTTCTTAAAATGACAAGTTCAAGGAGGTGGAAACACCTCTGGCAACCCAGTGAATTTTAATTGAAATTACCCCACTCTGTAAGATATGAGGAACTGAAAGTGAGTGAGTGGGGGGGATGTTTGAATATTTGTGTAGCTGGAAGATTCATGTCATTCAAAGGGGGTGTGTTTTTCTTGAATGTTACAGGACCTAAATAGAGGGTCAGGCAGAGTTAATTTTTCAGAGGATATTAGTTTGTACAGTTAAAGTAACAGTTTGTAGCATCTGCCTGTGTCAGCTGTGGCCACCTGAGAAAGAGATCCCATGGCTTTTGTCTGTGCTATCACTTAATATGAGCACCATGGTCCCTTTATGATGGGTACTTGCCAAAGGACTAAAGGGAGTGACAATTTCCCTTACACTCCTTGCACTGCCTCAGGGTTCAGGTGTGTTTCGGATGCAGATGCTGGGAAGAGTCAGGAGAGAAGAATTCACACTACTTATGTATTGGCCAGCACTACTTACACTAGCACCAAATTCAAGTGAGAAGAAATAAAAAAATGGAGGGAGAGAGTCTCATGGATGAAAAGCATTTCAGCTTTCCAAGCCTCGTTGTCTTCCTGGCACCAGATTGAAACTTGGCTCAGCCATCCGTTAGTCAAAAAGGGCCAGGGAAGGAAAGCTGTGATCCTAAAAGCTTCATTTTTAGAATTTCTTGTGTTGTCAGTGGAATGTCTTCAAACAGGCATGGGGAGACTTAGCTTCTTTCCTTTTAGGACTGTGTGAAGAGAAAAGGTAATGAATGAACTTCAGTGAATTCAATTGTTCTATTGTTTCAACAACTTTATTTTTTCTAAATTGCTATTTAGAGCATGGGATAGTGGGGTGCCAGGTCTGCAAACTGCAAATGGGAGACAACCGCTACAAGATTGCTGCTAAGGGGATTCCACAAGCTATTTTATTATCCTCTATGCTGAAGGAAAAGGTTCCTATTTCCTCTTCCATGGTTACTTTTTCACATGTGTGGACCCTCTTAATTTTTTTTGTAGTGATGTACTTTCCGTAGGGCTTTCCCCTCCTTTTGATGTTGAGCATGGCCTGAATAAATAGTCTGTGGCCAGACCCTCCTGAGCCTGCCCCACCCCATCTAACCTCAAAGCTGGGATGGCAGGGATGCCTCTGGGACATGCCAGAGGACCATAGGCTTAGATGCGGGGTGGATGGAGCAGTGACTGCCGTGGAGTGGCTGTTGGCCTGGTACAGAGTGCTGGGGCCGTCTCTGTGGGATGCCAGAGGGAAGGGCAGTGATGTGCCAAGCATGCACCACACAGGGCAGTGAGTGCCTCATGGACCAGGTGGGTGGGGCCAGGCTGGAGAAGTGGGTGGGGGAACATTGTGAATGTCAGTGAAGGCAAATGGACATCCTGGCCCCTGGGATGGAACAACCCCAGGTGCAAGTGCTGGGGGCTGCCCAGCTGTAAAGTGGCTTGACAGAAAAGGCCCTGGTGGGTACTGGACACCAAGCTGAACACAAGCCACCAGCGTGCCCTTGTGGCAAAGAAGCAAATGGCCTCTGGAGCTGCAGGGCCAGGAGGGGGGTCCTTCCTCTCTACTCAGCCTGGAGGAGGCCACAGCTGAAGTGGTGTGTTCAGCTCTGGGCTCTCAGAACAAGAGACAGGGGCATACTAGGGTAAATCAAGAAGGACCACAGGAGCATCTGACGTTAAAGAGCACGGGCTGCAATCTGAGGTTGTTCAGCCTTGAGAAGGCTGAGTGGGATCTTACCCATGCGTACAAATGCTTGATGGGAGCAATAAAGCAGCCAGACCCAGGCTGCTGAGTGGTGCCCAGTGACAGGCAAGGAGCAATGGGCACTTAAACATCAGAAAATAGTATTTTACAGAGGGTAGTCAGACATCAGCACAGGTTGCCTGTAGAGGCTGCATCCTGTAGATAGCCAAAAATCCTGACTGGACAGGACCTTGAACTATGTGCTGTGAGCAGGGGCATGGATTAGATTCTCCCTCTCCTTCCGCCATCTGCTCCCAACCCTGGCTGTTCAGTGAAATACAAGTTTTGGGGAGCTGGAAGCTTCCCTGGGATACCTTTCATGTCCTTGTGTTAAACAGAAAGGAGCTCATCTAGTTTTGAAAACAGGATAAAAAGAAGTAGCATTCTATAAAAATCCCTTTGCAATGCTTTGGTATAGGCTCTGAAGTCTTATTTAATACATTTCTTTATAAAACACATTTTTTGTGGGTTTTTTTCCTTTTTGCAGCATCACTGTCTTTTTGTCTGAACTCTTCAGTGTTAGAAATGTTTTGAAAAGTTGGGTTTTTTGAAAGAATGTAAAAGAGATGCAACCTGCTATAATATTTTTGACTCTCATAAATGACTGCAAAGCATTTGCATATCTTCAGACACTATTTCTTGCCCATGATCCAGAACATTTGTGTAAAAGAAAAGAGGGGAAAAAAAAGGCAATTCTCTTCCTGCTGTGATGTTTCAGGGACAAATGTTTTTAGTTCTGCCTCCCGTACCATCTAAATTTTGCGGCTCTGCCACCAGTGGTGTGACTAAAAGCCAGCAGTTATGTTTTTTCCCCCTTTGGTTCCATCATCACAAATACAAAGAGTATGGATTTCTCACAAAATACAGGACACAGGACACATGAACTGAGCGAAGCTAAAATTGGAATTAGTTTGGAAAAAGTAAAAAAAGGGAATTGACGTGGGCCACCTTGATGGCAGTTATACAAAGTAATTTTCTGGCTACAAAAACATTGAATGGCAGAAGGAAGTCTTAATTCTGCCAAGGCCAGCCACCTGCTCAGTGCTCCTGTCACCTCTCTATCAGCAGGTATATTGCATGAAGCTACCAAAAATCCAGCCCTTGAAACATCAAATGCAGGCCATCACTGCTGCTTTTGGCAGACTAGAAAATAGTTGTCCGCTTAGCTAATTTAATCTAATTCCATCTTCCTCCACAGAAAGGTGTTTCAAAGTGTACTTCAGCCTCAGCAAACCACAGTGTGTTCTACCAGGATTTATGCCCTTGGTGCACTTGTTAGCTCTGGTGTGTGACCATTTACCAAAACACGGCACTGGAAGAGGCATCTGATTTTGGCAAACAGGAGTGTCTTGGCTATGCAGATGCCCATCTTCCTACAGAATTAGTTCCTGACAATGTTACATTTTTCCATCAAAGGAAAAGTAGGCTTAATAATATCTCCATATGTCTGCAGTTGCTTTCTCAGGTACATTGTCTCCCTGCAGCTATTTTTGCCCCCTCAAAAAGCTTTTTTTTTTTTTGCATGATTCATAATATTTCAAAATGTATGTAGAATTGAATGTACCTCAGTTTTTAACTTCCCAAGGTGGGGTTAAACCAGGCTTAGCTCTGGTTTAATTTCTGCTGTGTTTCACATGTGCTTCTAAAGCCTTGTGAGCAGTGATGCCCACTTGCATTCAAGATACATTTTTTTAAACTGGACTTTGGGTGCATAATGTGCATCACAAATACAGCAAAGAATAAAGTCATGCAAGGATTAATGCATGGCAAGCTGCAGCTCCACTGCACATTGCAAGAGTGTTGAATGAACATTTCAGATTTATACCAACCTATTTACTACCTACCTTTGGTAACATAGAGATAGAAGAAGTCACAGTAGAAGATGGTCTGTACCACCCCGGAAACTACAGCAATCTGGTCATAGAAATTCTCAGTGTGATAGCGCCAGACCCAGTTGGCAATGTAGAGAGCTCGGTAGAGGCCCAGGAAGAAAAGGTAGTGTGTCGTGATGGTCTCTGCTTCCCCTGTCTTGCTGATCATGAAGAGCTGAGGAAGGATAGCCACAGACTCCAGGTAGATGGAGAAGGTCCAGAGTATCTGTGAGGTGCAAAATGAAGGCAGTGGGGAGTCAGTGCTGGGTAATATGTGTTAAGACTCAAGGCTTTTTGTTTGGCAAACACTGATGTGCAAGTGGGATGAGTAGTGTTTCTGAAGTTGGGAAAAATGAGCCTGCTATGCTGGGACTGAGAGGAGGCAACGCTGAACATCATCAAGGCCTGCCAATTTTGCCTTTCCTGCCTGCTTTTACTGTTAAAAATCTCAGCTATTCAACGTGCTTCTCCCTCTCCTGCCTGGTGTAAGGCTGCTGCTTCGCTTCCCTTTTCCTGCTTCAGCTTTTCCTTACCTCCAAGGGGGTGAAGCTGTGGTTCTCCAGAAATGACAGGCCTGTGACAGGGACGAGCAGGAACTCAAGGCGAAAGGAGTCATTCTCACTGTCAAATGTTTTCCGGAATTTCACATAGATCATGTACACGGTGACGTAGGCACATATCAAAAAAATTACCTGGGAGAGAGAAGGGAGACGGCAAGACCTCACCTGCAATTGCACCTTCCACGCTTAAAGAGAGGATGGCTTTGCTAGAGGTCTGTAAACCTGATTCTGGTGGGGCCATGCCACAGTGAGATAGTGGTGAATGCTTTTCCTCTACTGCCTTAAGGATTCACTTCTGCTGGAGTTACTCTAGTGGTCAGGTAAAGCTTCCCCCACCATGAGGATCACACCTGTTTGAGTCTCTTTGGGGTTCTGTGTGAAGAGGTTGGCTTGGTGGCAGCCTTCTGTTAGTGTTGCTGCTGTGCAAGGACACCCAGGCTTGGTTCACAGAATCTCATCCTGGTTTCAGTGGTACTAAATGTGGCTCAGCTCACTCACTGACTGTGGCAACATTTTTTTTTTTAAACAGAGGGCCAGCGACACCAAAGAGGCATGTTTATCCCCCCTTCCTGGCTGAAAACCTCACCTAGTGACCATGTACCCTTATCTCCCTGAGAAACCACGGTGAGCTGAGGGGAATCTCTGCTGCTTAACTGCCCTTTCCTTACCTTCATCACAGTGTTATAAACAGAGATGAAGTTTGTGAACAGATCCAGGTAGCGAGTTGTGAAGACGAGGGCAAAAAGGATCTGACTTTTCCCAGAGATTCCTGCATGGCAGGGAGACAAAAGGAAGGTAAAGCAGATGAAGGGAAGGACCCATAGGATGGTGGCTTCCCCTTATGCCTTCTTTGGAAGCACTTGTATATATGCATGTTGTTTTGTGAGCCAGGTCTGGTGTGTAGGTGCAGATGTAGCTTTAAACCTACCCCAGGACTGGCAGGAGTCTCCCTCCCAAGTAACAGATCAGGCTCTTGCTTATGCCACTGAGCCCTGCCTGTAGGGATTGGTGCTCAGTGAGCATGTTCACAGCTTTTGCCAGTTCAGTCCTTACTGTTGTCAAAAGGCCTTTCTCCTCCCTCCCTTCCCCCTTTGCCTTACCACCTCACCAGGAATTGTGTGATACAACATGTGACACAGAAGGGAAGAGCTGTGGGACCAGTGCAGGAACACTGATGTGGCTTGGTCACCACTGGCAGGGAGACGTAGTCAGGCCCACCCATTTCTCTTATCAGTGATAATGGTCACAGCCCCAGCAGCCCAATCCCAAAATCTGTTGTGGAGGAAACTATGAACACTGAGCAAAATCCTGCTGCAGGAAGCTGTTGTCCTCATTTCCTTGCCTCAGGACAGGACAGCCTCTGGCACCTGTCCACCACTGGCAGGACCTGCAACCTAAAGCAGCTTTCTCTCCAGGTTGTTGGTGCCACCACAACTTCTTGCACTCATTTTCCACTTCCCTCTGGCCTTAATGCCCTCTGCTTCACCACCCCAAGACCAACACCTGCCTGAGGCTGTGTGCCTTGCCACATCACATCCTTCCAACACATCCCTCTCCTTCTGGCAGGGACACCTCCCAGAGGAGGAGGAGGATGACTTCCCTCCAAGAGCCCAATGGGGATGGCTGCCAGTTTGTATAGGCTATCAGTAGTCTTTCCAGCACCCCTTTTGCTTGCACTCTGCATCAAGCTGCCCTCCAAGAAAGACCACCCTCCTTCCCAGGGGCATGGGAGCACTCACCAGCACAGGACTTGGACTTCAGGATCTTCAGCAGGAGAATAATGATGGCCAGCAAGTGGGAGACATCCCCCAGGATGCGGAAGATGTTCATGGTGCTGGGGTGTCTCCTCTGGGGCGAAGGAAGTGGGGTGCTTTCTGCAGGCAGGGAGAGCAAGGGCAGGGACTTTTTGTCCCCCAAGCCTCAACTGAGTGAACGGTCTCCGCCTCAACTTTCCTTTTTCCCTGAGCACAGCACTCTTCCTTATTGTGGAGCAAAGTTCAGGCTTTCCTCTCCCCTGGTTGCGGGTGTCTTTCCCCTGCCAGGCTGGATGTCTCCCTTACTTTTCCACTGAGTTGGATTTTCCCTCTCCCAGGCTAGGGCTTTTTTCTCCCTGCTTTAGGTTGGAAGCTGGGGGTTGTTTCCTCGAGAGCCCCAGGCTGAGCAGCCTTGAAGCCAGCGCTGGGTGACGGTGACGTGGCTCCGGGCTGGCCGGGGAGGAGAGAGAGGAGGAGGAGGAGGAGGCGGGAATTACTGCCTTATTTTTTCCTTTTTCTTTTTTTTCCTTCCTTTTTTTTTTCTTCCCCAGCTTGTCTCAAGTTACACACGGAAGTGTGGCTAAAGGGGAAAAGGCAGTCGGAACGGGATTCCCATCGTCTGGCCTTAAAGACACACCCTCCTTCGAGGGCCAGGCTGCCCAAGGAAGTTCGGAAGTTCGCCGAACTGCGTTAACCTGTTCCCAACCGGCAGCCTTCTGCCCTCTGCCCTCCCTGGCCCCATCCCATCTCTAGCACTTTCTCCCCAGTCCTCCACCTTGTCTCCTGGAGCAACAGAAGAAGTGGGGAAGAGATTTGAATTACCAAGCGATTGCAGCCCTTTCACAGCAGTTCATGCACAGGCATTCCCTGGTGGAGCCCCAACAGGTGACCCTGCCTTCAGGTGTCCCATCTGGAGCAGTGTGGATCCCAGAGCCCAGCCCCGGAGGAAAGAAAAGATCCTCACAAGGGCTGGTTAGAAACAAACTTCACCGAAAATAATCCTGGATTCCTGCAAGTGGGTTACAAACAGCATAGTGCATGCATTGAATGAAAGAAGCACATGGGTGCTGCTGGTTTTACAGATTTCACAAGGAGAAGCTCAGAAGTGACTGTTTGAAAGTTCTAATATAATTGAGAACAGCCCTGGGTGACCAGCCTGGTTTGCATAAACTTTGTCCCTGGAGAAACAGTTACACAGGGAGATCTCATGGCAACAGTGAAGAAACCTCTGCATTAAGACCCAGCAATCAGTTATTCAATATCTAATAACTTTATGTTAAGTGCTATGTTTTAATATAAATAAATAAATAAATAAATAAATAAATAAATAAATAAAATTTATTTTATTTAGCTTTATATTAAGTTGCTTTAAGACAACCAAATGGATTTTTCAGCTCACCCTTGAGCAAATCATATCTGACCATGGGTCTAATTTGATTACTCTTGGGTTGTGTGGTCCTGCCTGATCTTGCCCCAGAGCTGGCTCTCACTGCTGCCCTCCCTGTCCCCAGCCATCACCCAGGGCTGTCTCCTGCGTGTATCTTTCTGTCCTTACAAGCTTGCTTGTAGTAAAATCCTTAATGATTAAAGTGTAAAAATATTATTCCTGGTGCTTTCTGAGAGGATTAACAAGCCTATTAGCACCACCAGATCCCTTTCTGAATACATTTGCATACATTTCCTCCCTGCCCATTAGGCTGGCAGTTGTGTTTTCCCTCTCTGACGCTCCAGCACCTGCATCATTGGGCTTTTCCAGATGGATTCACAGGCCGTGTTGGAAAACCCCTGCTCAGACCCAGGAGACTGGTGATGGCCCAGCTAGGGCACTGAGGCAGAGGCTGGTGCAGTGGGAGAAGAGCAGGTTAGACCAAAAGGAGAGCATAGGCAAAGGAGTGACTGGCTGAAATTGTGTTTCCAGCCATCAGAGTGAAGCTGCCTGGGATTTCAGAAGGGCTTTGCAGGGCCATCTGGGTGCCATAAAAGCCATGCCCCGGCCCTGGTGGCCCTGCAGGGCCCTGTTATCCCAGATCCTTTTGTGGATGGGCAGAGAGGTTTGAGTCATGGAGAGGGATGGATATTTTGGGGGAAGGAAGAGATATAGGGTCTTCTCTTCCAAGAGATCCCCTTCCAAGTCTCTGAAGTGCAATGTCAGAGAGCCCTCATCTTTCTCCTGTGCCTGCACTCTTTTTTGCAGCTTCTTGTCTCACCCAGGGAAAGAAGCCCCCTGCAGAGGGGTAAGGCTCTTGTGGGTGGCAAAGGCTTATTCTCCTAATCTTGCACCTTCCCAAGAACTGATCAGCTCCAAGTCCTGGCACTATACCCTGCTGTGGCACCAGGAATCACCAGCTGATGTGACCATCAAAGGGACTTCATGTGAGCAGTTCAAGTGAGCTCACTTCCCATGGGACATCCCTGTACAGCATGAGGGACATGGGAAATTAGCCAGGAGGCCAAGGGGCAGCCAGGTGCTCAGAGATGAAAAAATTGGCACATGAAGAGGGAGCAAGTAAAAATAAACCTTCCCTCCTCCCTCCCTGCCACAACGCCAAGTGCCTTGTGCCGGGTGTCTCCCTGCCTCCCAAAATAATGCCGGGTACTGCCACCACCCTGCACGGTGATGCTCTCTCCATGCCTCTCGTTTCCATGGTGACCACAAGGCATGTCGCCAGGGTGACAGGGAGGCAACTGAGCTGGGATTTGGCATTAAAACCAAGAATTTGGGGTTGTTTGGTTTATTTTTCTTCCCTCTCCCCTTTAGTTCTATTTTTGGGGTTTCCCTCTCTGCCTCTACTGGTCTGTAAGGCTCCTCCTGCAGAGCCCCTGGGCCAGGCAGCAGCAGCTCCATCCAGTGCCCTTCCCCACCTCTGCCTGTTCTTCGAGGCAATGATGAGAGGATGAGAAGATGGACAAAGGGGATTTCTTTCTCATTAAAACATTTGTTTCCTGATATTAGGTTGCTTGGCTGGGTGTCCCTCTCCATTTCTGCTGCAGGATGCAGCTCAGGCTGCATCTGGACCTCCTGGGACAGTGGGCAGTCTCAGGGATTCACTTGAGAGAGGGAAATGATTCAGCATTCCCAGAGGGACTGGGGAACATGATGGGGTTGAACACCATGGGCCACCTCTGTGTCCCTCCACCTCTGCCTCCCATGACCAGGTCAGTTGGCCTGGGGCAGTCCTGGAGCCCTGGGGACAAGGATGGGACAGTTGGAGGAGGATTGTTGAGGGACTCTGGCAGGTGCTAAGGAGTCAAAAACTTTGTTCTCTGGTGTAAACACTCCAAGACAAAACTGCCCAGGGCAGAGAGGGCTTGAGGGTTTGTCTTGACTTAGCTGATGTCATTGGAACGTGGGACCATAAGTGTCCAAGCAGGAGCTGCTGGCACTTGTCTTCATTCTCAGACAGGAGAGACAACAAGCAGCATTTGCTCACCTTTCCAGGAGCTCTTTCTTCTCCCTCAACCCATCTCTCCTTCTTACTCCCTCCTTCTCTTTCCCTCTATTCACCCCTCCATTCATCCCTCCAAACATTCCTTCATCTATTGTTCCATCTCTCTTTCTCTCCTTTCATCTATCCCTCTATCCATCCTTCCCTCCACCCTTCTATCCCTCCATCCTTCTATCCCTTTGCCTCCCTCAATCCCCACAGCAGCATTGGGAAAGGTTGGCGGAGTGGGGCTATTTTTGGGAGCGTCTCCCTGGCAACGGCTGCCACCACCGTCTGTGGTGGCTTTTCCATAGGTGCTAAAATATTCCACGCTTCTTATTAAAGACAGTGCTGGTGGAGACGGACGGGGGTGGTGAGTGTGAGCCACCCCACTGCTGGGGCCAGTGGCCATGGGGCGGTCAGGGCGTGGTATCTTGGGGGCACAAGGACTATGAGACATCAGTGGCATCCTTGATGTGACATCCCCATGTCCCTCTCAATGGCTCCAGCAGTGCCAGCTGCCTCTTGGCTGTGCCAGGCTGCCACAGGGTTCCCATAGGGACAGCTACAGATAGGATGGACAGGCTGGCCCAGCTGGCCCAATTCCATCCAAGTGCAGCAGCTCCCCAGGATTCCCCATCGGAGCAGCAGGGAGCAGCCACTGGTGCACTGGGATGAGCTCCTGGTTTGCAGCTGCTCATCTGCATGGAGCTGCTAAACTCACCCTCTGCTTCCCTGGTGGTGGCTTTGCCAGGTGGGAGCAGGCTGTGCTCACTGCGGCACTGCTCACTGATGCCATAGGGGACAGCAGGCCCCACAGCATGTTGTGCAAGGGGGCATTCTGTGTGCCAGGGCGTCTTGGGATGATTTTGGGAAGGAGGGTCATGATTGTTGCAGGACTGGAGGTCAAAGGAGACTCAAAAAGATATTTTTTGATACTTTTTGACTTCTCAGCATAGACCTTAACACTGGGGACAGCAGATGAGCCACCAGGATGGAAACTATGTCCTCAAACCACTCCAACCTGAGCAGGGCTGTCCTCAGGAGCACATGCCTACAACCACTGCCTGCATGGTCAGGGGTCTCTTCAGCCTCTGTCTTCACCGCAGCAGCATCCCCTGTCTTCTCACCTTGTCAGCAAGAAGTGACCTCTTCAAAGCCTCAGAGATGCTGCTGGCAATGGAGACCCAGAGGAGGTTTCCTGGACAGGTTTCCTGGCAGAGCAGCTGTGCACCATCCTGGAGCCCTGAGGGCCCCTCTGTGCCCATGTTCCTGTGCCCAGCATTACCCATTCCAGAAGGAAATCCCCAGCTCTGTAGGGTGGGGAGGCAATGCCCCACAGCAAACACTCTGCATCAGCTGGGAGAGCCTGGTCCTCCCTCAGGGTAAGATATCAGCCCAGCACCCTGCATCCAGGAGGGAAAAAAGTCCCCAACAGTGGATATTTGATCCCTGTGCACAAGGCCAGCAGGAGGATTCACCTCCTTGGGGGCATCTGGTGGCCCGGCCATCCCTTTCCCGCTGCCGAGGGTTGCTCTCGTCTCCCCCATGGTGGTTCCGCAGCTCTGAGCTCACATGCGAGGATGGGCTAAAGTAGCGGAAAGCTGTTGGATCCTACCACAGAGTTACTGACTTCTCAGCTACAGACTGCATAGCAATCAGCGAGGGGGAGAGGCAGCCGGGGAAAGGGAGCGGAGCGCAAAGGGAGGAAGAGTGGAAGCGAGAGGGGGGATCTGGGGACTAGAAGAGAGGAGCAGTGAGGGGCATGGGCAAATAATGCCAGAGAAGGAGGGAGCCGGGAAGGAGGGGGAGACCTGAACCCATCGCCGTGCCACGAAGGCACATCAGCACTCCGTGGGATGGACGCTCCTGGGAGCAAAAAATTCTGAGAGGCAGAGGCAGGAGGAGAGCGCTGGCGTGGGCAGGGCAGAGTTAGGAGAGGAGCAGGTCGCAGCAGAGAAGTAGCTCTTCGGGGGAAAAAATAAACCTAAGCTGGAGGCGAGCGAGGACTGCAGAGAGACTTCCCTGATTCCTCTGGTCCGGCTGAGACATTTCATGGTGAGATGGAGAAACCGTCCGCTTTCCCCTTCCTCTGATGTTGGCTCGGCACGGCTGGAGCAGGCGGCAGCCCTCGGCAGGACCCGGGTAAGAGGCGGTGCCGGGGCGCGCTGCTCCCCACACCGGCATGAGACCGGGAAGGGCTTTTTTCCCTTAGGAAAATAATGTATTGTTTCATTTGCGTTCACTCCGAGGAACAGCTATAAATATAACTTAGAGAGAGATGCGTGGCTTCGTGTGAGCCTGCCAGTGAATAATAAAGTTGCCTGTGTGCATGGCATATACACGTACAGCTACCGGAGCGGCTGCGGGCCGAGGGGCAGGGGTGGGCACCTGCCTGTAAACCTCCCCAGCTTCCCTCCCCGCCCCTTGCCACCCTGACTTTGGTCGCTTTGCAGATAACTTCTTCATTTTTACGGCTCCCATGTTTTCTTAGTGTCTTCCTGCCCTGGGCTGGGTCTTTCTCACCTTTTTCCTCTGCTCCAGGTGGGCAGTGGTCCCAGACAGTTCACAGAGAAGAATGCAGCTCGTTCTCCAAGTGCTCGGGTGCAAATGGGGCTGAAGTGGACATGTTGGTTCTCCAGCTGCCTGTGGAGCTTTTTGGGCTTCAGATCTGCCCCTCTGTCCTTTGCCTTCCACCTTTCCTAGTCCCAGCATGGCTGATCCTGCTGCTGGTGGTCCAACATCCCCCAGACAGGCACAGTGCAAAGGGTCTTCTGGATACTGGGTTTGGGTGAAAGGAGTTCAGGAGGAAGCCATGAGCAAACTGACAGAGAAACTCTGCCTTTACTCCCGTGTTGGCAAGGTTGGCATCCCCACCAGGGTGGGAATGGGCAGACAAGTTTGTGTGGTGCTGGCAGGTCACTTTGGATATCCCTGCTGCCACTTTCAGCCCACAAGGCCCCCCCTCCTGGGCAAATCATCTGAAGTCAACCAAACCCCTCTGACAAAAGCCTGGAGATCCTGTCTCCACTGTCCAGTCTTGACTCCATCCATGGCAGGGCACAAAAAAGCTCTGAGGCCTCTCCCTTCTCCCATTCCCCCTTTTGGGAGGTTGTGCTGTGAAGGGCAGACAGTGACTGCACAGATGGGGTGTGTGTGGCAGAGGTGAAGTGGCTTGAAGACTACCCTCTACCCCTGCTCTGTGCCCTCCATGGCTTGCTTCTTAGGAGGAGGCATCCAGAGGGGGTGGGAGGTGTGGAGATATGCCCAGGGCTGGGCATCACCCAGAGCCTGGGAGGGGCAGGCAGATGCACGGGGAACGCATCTTGATGGAGACATATGGATGTGCCCCTTCTCCGTTCACCATCACAAGTGGCACCCACAGAAGCCTGAGACATCCTGACACATGGCCATCCCTGCTTGTAGCCACTGACAATAATAATAAGTATAGGGGAAAATGTGCCTTAGGAGGGAAACATGAGTCTGGTAGGGACAGGGAATGGTGGGAAAGAGCAGGGATGATGAGGATGGCCACAGACAGGATGACCCGGAGAGGGCTGGTCTGGAGTGTAGAGGGGCTCTCTTTCCTCCACCTTTCTCCTCTTTCATCTCTCCCCCAGTTTGGATACCTAGATCAAGTGCCCCAATGTGTGGTGCTGGCAGGGGGCTGGCAGTGGCCCTTGCCCTTTGTGGTTTTCAAGGAAAGATAGATAGATAGTGAGGAGGTGGCTGGGGAAGGATGGAGTTAGCCGGCAGGATGGGTCCTCATTGGCCCCTCTGGCCACTTGGCCACCCTAAGGTCAGCCACTGGTCACCACCCTGGGAGCAGCTGCATTCCCAGGATGGTATCGCTGATGGAAGGACACCAGCGATGGGGAGGACACAGTCATGGATACCTGTGCCTGCCGTGCACATCAGGCCAGACCTGGAGTGGAGCAGTTAATAGCAATCTGCCCTCAGCAAGTTCCCCTGTCCTGTCCCATTATTGCGCTGGGTTGGCTTAACCCGACAGTGCAGTGGGGAATCAATAGATGGATGCTGGCGTCTTAGCAATCGATCCCTTACTCATACACGCGGCTCCCAGCCTCCCGCTGGCACTCGTTTTTCTGTGAATGGCAAGGACTGAGTGCACCGTCTGCGCCTGCCTCGCAGTGCTGCGAAACTGAGTCAGGCTAAATTCCTGCTCCTTGACAGCACTGCCTCTATGCCCCTTACCAGGACAGAAGGGCCTCACATGAAGCCCCGGGAGGCACTGGCTCTGCATTTCCTCCCCAGAAAAGGTGACTTTAATGGAGATGGTTGAGCTTGAAGACTTTTCATGTGAGAGATGCCGATTCTCTGTCTTGGGACAGGCAGGGGCTGCCTTTGATATGGTTGTCTCCCACAGAGCTCTCAGGTTTGTTCTCCAACAGTGAAGGTGGTGCCAAGGCCCAGGCAGATGAGGGATGGGAGCTGGCTGCAAAGTGACCCTGCCCTGGTGGTCCCAGAGACCCATGCACCTCCATGCCTGTTCTTCTGGGAGCCTGGCAGCAGGCAGCTTGCTTTGGGGACAGTTTTGGCATTCTCCCATTGGTTTATTTGGGGAGGAGATCCCCATCACCTCCTGGCACTAGCCATGCTGGCACAGCAGCACCACTGCTGCTGTCATTGGAGGTTAGTGAGCAGAGGGTGGAGAGCAAGGTACCCTTCAGCATGACACTGCCCTACGCTGCCAGCCAGGGACTCCTGCAGCCACTCTGCCCATGCCTGTGCCAGCCCCTGCCACCACGGCAGCAGGTTTGCCCCTCACAGTCTGGATGACTGTTTTATTTCTATGGCAACATTTCTCCTGAAACATTTCAGAGGAAGCCTGGTGCTGTGCAAAAACAAGGGAGGCAGCGTTCCCCATTCTGTCCCCTGCAGAAGGTTTAGAGAAATGCCCCTGACATCTCTCCTTGCCTTCCTCCTCACCTCCTTCACTCCCTGGCGAGTGGCACCAGCACTGGTATAATGAGCTGCTGGCCTTGTCCTGGCTGCATCTCTGCTGCCTGTTCTCCTTTCCCCTGTCTTCAGCTTTGCTCTCCCCTATTCTCTCACCTGCTCCCTTTCTGCTGGCAGCCTGGTTAAGCGGCCATGCAGAGGGACCAGCTGAAAGAAGTCTTATAGAAAGTGGATGTCAAAAGTGACTCTGCTATAGAGGAGGGTAAAGCCCCATGAGAACTGTATAGATCAGCCCTGCCAGCAGCACTGTGAGTGCAGAGGCTGAAGGGCACTGGGGATCCCAGAGGCTGGACATACAGGCTCTTCGTCGCTCTGAAAAGCTCGATGGCATTACGAAGAGTCGGTGCCTGCCACGGGACTAGACACAGCAGCCCCAGAAGTCCTCTTCTCTGATGTTCCTGTTGTTCCCACCACCAAGAAAAAGCCCTGTGTCTTGGTGGAGGTGACCAGGCAGAAGCTGTGGGCAGCACCGCGGGCCAGCAGGCAAGAGGCAGGTGAGCAGGCAGGATGACAGTGGGAGTGACTATTGCAGCCTGGAGGAGCAGGGGTATGACAGCAACCCTTGGTGATGGTGGGGGTGATATTGAAGTCCCAGCAGTGTGCAAATGCAGCCGTTGTGTCCCGCTTTGCAATGCTCTGCCCTTGGTCTGATCCTGTCCACGAGGGCAGCCCCTGCCATGTCGGGGAGCCAGGGGGCAGGTGAAGGAAGGAGCAATGGTCCTCCATACTTCATGAGGTGGGCAGCGTTTCAGCTTAATATCTTTCAGATGAATTTGTTAAACAAGATGGATCAAGCTGCAGCAATACAAGTCAACAGACCTGTAGTGAAATACCTGATCCGCTCTCTGAAGGAATGCAGTTTTGCAGCTCACCTGGCGTTCTCCTTCCACTCTGTTTCTGGTGCCTCACAGGCATGGCTGAAAGGGAGAAGCTGGGACCCCCTCAGGAGAATGGTGGTTCTGCTGGGCTCCTTGGGCTCCTTGTTAGCATAGCAAGAAAGAGTTTGAGGGGAGGTTGTTTTCTTTGCCTGTCGCTGATGGGTTAGTGCTCAGCAGCCAGGCCAGGCTGGGAACTCATCTCTCCTGCAGCAGCCAGGTGTGGAGCAGTGGCTGCCACCTCTCTGGACTGGGGGCTTGGTGCAGAGCAGGCTTTGCCCTGGTTATTGCTCACCCTTTGCTGCTGTTACTGTTGTTGTCATCACCCCTGACCCATTTGCAGGCACCTGCCTTGCTGGGTGCATGGCAGAGGTACTGCCCTGTCAGGAGTGCAACTGCAGGGGGCAGGCAGATGATGTAAGCCATCCTTGACCCCCTTCTCCTGCACACTGATAATGATCCTTGTCCCCTGACAAGCCAAAAACAATCAAAAGGCCCTTCATGGGCAGCTCTCCTGGCCAGGGACTCTGTGCTGCAGAGATGCCGAGGCACAGGGATGCTGTTGCAAATGGCCTTTCATCAAGACTCCCACAGGGCAGGGTGCTCAGTACCTGGAATGGAGGAGTTAGGGCAGATGTCCATTTCACTGGTGCAGTCGTGCTGGAAAGCTGGAAGAGGTGACCTGAGTGCACTGCAGCCACTTTGGATGTAAGGACCTCAGGGACACTCCAGCACCTTCAGTTTTTGAGTTCTTGTGGGTTTTGCACCAATGCTCCGGAGTCTAGTGCATGGTTTGGGCAGGCAGGGTGCTGGGGCATCAGCCTCTGCAGTTCCTCAGGAGCAGGTGGGACGTAGTCTATGCCTTGGCTGCCACAAAAGCTCTGCTTCTTTTTAGCTAAAAAACCACCCAGGAAAGGCCAGGGGCCTTCTGAGCATTTAATTTTGCTGTGATGCCTGCTACAAAGCATAACACCCACCTACCTCACTCAGCAAGAAAAAGAAGGGACTTCTCCCCAGCTGCTGCTCCAGCAGCATCCTCCCCTTACAATCCTGCTCAGCCAATCCCTGGCCCCTGTATCTTGTCCCCTCAGCCCCTTTTTGGCCAGAGAAGAGTGGAGGAAGGCCAGGGTCAATTCCACTGGCCCACCATGGGGTATCCCCCATCTAGTCTGAGATCCTGGAAAGCAGACAGCTGTACTTGCAGTGCTGGTGCCTGGACGGTGCAACCGGAGCAGGGATCGCTGGGGTGGTGTGGGAGCAGGCAGGAGGTGATGTTGTCACCTTCCTGTGCCTCTTCCTGACTTTGTCATCCTGGGGACCTTTGTGTGATTCCCATTTTTATCTGTTTTTTCTCCCTCTCACTCTTTCTCTCCTTCTCTCTTAGCTTTCTTCTCTCCCCCTCCTATCAGCATGTGGGCTGATCATTGCTCAAACTTTTAATTCAGATGGTAATTGGAATAATAATACGGGCAGAATCCTTCTGGCTCCGTTGCTGCAGCTGGCTTCGGGGAGCTATGAATAGCTCTGAGTCACACACTGAGATGGTTTAACTTCAAATCATTTTGTTTTGTTTTCATATTACCCATCCTCAGGCTCCAGAGCTCCACAAGGGGGTAAAAACATCCTCCCTTCTCACTGCACCTCAAAATATAAGCCAGGCAGAGGTGTGTTAATAAAATTCTCTTTTGGAGAGAGAAACTGGTCAGCGGATCATGCCTTGAGGGGCAGATGGGGACTGTTGGCACTTAATCTATTTATAATTATTGAACGAAAAGGCAGAAGTGTGGATATAAAAATGGTATAGAGTTTATTACAGCTTCCTCCCCTCACCTTCCATATGTCATTTGCCTTTTTAATATGGTAAAAATCTCCTGCACGGTGATTGTGCCTTCGTGTGTGCCTGTACAGTGCCTGGCACCCAGCCCTGCTGGCATGGAGGAGCGAGAGCTTGGCCACTGACTCTTGTGGCAGGACAGCCCCGTGGCACCAGGTTGCCCTATGAGCCCTGGTATGAACCCTGGGAATATCTGTGAGGAACAGGAGAAGAGACAGAGTGACAAAGAGAACAAAGAGGGCAAACCAAATGCTGTGGATCTGCGAGGCTCCGCAAAAAAGCAAAGGGCCCCTCTCGGCTGCGTGTGTTTCCGTCCTGACTCCCCAAGAGGCAAGAAGCTCATCTGCTGCGTTGTCACCGTGCCCGAGCTGGCAGGATGGGTCTGTGGATGCTGGTCTCAAAGCCAGCCAGTGCTACACAGTCTGCAATGGGGATAAAGGCACAAAGCGGAGCACAACCAGCGGCTGCGGTATTGACCACAGACAGGAGGGAAGCATTTGCCAGACAACTCCAGATAAAGCAAAGACTAAGAGTGTAAAAATACTCTGGGATTTTTCCATCGCTGTCATTCACAGTGTACGTCCCAGAGCACCAGATATGGTTGTTATAAAAAGAGAAGTGGGGGAGTGCTTCAGCATGGACTTTTCTGTTCTGTTTCATGAGACTCTTCCACTGCAAATTTAAAGAAGGATTGACAATATATGATCTCCTCTGGCAGGGGCTGGAGAAAGACTGGGATGTGTGAGGCGCTGCACTGTATACTGGGGATGGAGTGATGGAGGCATTGCATCAGCAGCAAGTGCCTTGACATTATTGACCCACAGGTCTACTAGAAAAGGACAGCAACAACCCATCCCCCCTGTGTCTGCTTCGGGTCAGAGCAGAACTGTGGTGGCAGTGTGGGCTGGTGCGATGGCTTGTGCTGCTGGAGCACAGTGTCACACGGGAAGGTGGAGATGACTGCAGCACCATGGTGGTGTCCCCAGCATTGCTCAATCTAGGACACAGGAGGGGGAAAGTTGTTGGGAAGGAAGGAAGGGCAGCCCACACTGAGAGGCTGGTGGATATTGGCCCCTGGAGATCCACCTGGCTGACATCTTCTATACTGCAAGACAGTGGCTGTAATGCCTATCCTGCAGCAACTTCCCACAGTGCTGGTAGGGCTTCCCTTAGGGCCATGAAATATATGGGTGTTCACATGCACCAGGGAGAGGGTAGGAGGGGGATGGAGAGGCATATCTCAGAACTGTAGTATCCCCCATCTCCCAGGGCACCCCATGCTGCACCCACCAGCATAGTTTCATCCGGCTCCCCAGGAATCACCACTGACCCCACAGCTTCCTCCTCCATCTGTGGGTCCCCGGAAGCAGAATCCTTGGACATGCTCTGGGATTTGCATCTCTGTCCTCAGCCAGGCTTTCCACCTCCTTGTCCATGTGACAGGCAGTGCATGTTCAGAACATAAATGTCATTCCTTTTTGCTGGAGACATCTCTGAGCCTTTCCTGTTCATTCAGTTTGTGTTTCAGGTTTCCAAGCTGCAATGGAACCATTTCAAAGGCATTTGAACTATGTTTGTGTAGGGTTTGGGCTCCTGGTAGCACCTCTGGCCTTGCCAAGCTGGTGGCATCCATTTTGCAGGCAGGGATGTCAGTGGTGGCCCTGGGCCACCAGCTTCTGAGGAAGGACAGTGACCTGATGCGGCATCTCCAGGGAGCTAATGTGAATGCTGGCCCCTATGTGATAGCAGCCTCCAGCCCAGAGCTTCTTGCCTGCCTGTCTGTCCTTCCCATGGCGGCACCACACACTGTGGGGGTGTGTTGAGGTGGAAGTGGGAAGTGTGTTTATTTTCATTTGTCTCCTGGCTCGTGCAGCTCTGTTTGTGGCACTCAGTATTACTAACACTTCCCTGTGCCAGCTGGCAGGAGGGGATGAATCAGATTTGCAGCTCCACTGCGCAGACCCCTCACTGGCCATCCGGCTTGGCGTGATGCCTCTGGCCAAAGAGCTGTTGGGTATCTCCTGCCTCTGTCCAGGGTGAGCCCTGGCACAAAATGCCAGTGGCCTGACCTTGCTGCTGGCAATATCTCAGTACCCTGTGGGCAGAGTTGTCCCATCTGACCCACGCTGTTTGCCAGGGACTGGATAAACCCAGTTCTTCCTTTATGCTGGAGGTCTCAGGTGGCTTCATGACCTGTTCTCTGTCCACCGGCAGCATTCTCGGGCTGGGGTTGGCTCTGCAGCCAGGAGAATGGTTTATACTCCTGCTGTCAAAAAATGCTCTTGTGGTTGTTGTGGTTTAACCCCAGGTGGCAACTAAATATCATTCAGCCACTGGCTCCTTCCCCCCATCCACAGCCCTGGTAGGGAGGAGAACTGAAAAGACAAGGTAAACCTTGTCAGTTGAAAGAAGAGCAATTTAATAATTGAAACCAAAGAATGACGAACAAACAATTCATAGTAAGAACTGTAATAATAACTAGAGGGAGAGAAACCAACAGGACCCAAGAGAAATGAGTGATGCACAACCTAACTGCTCACTATCCACTGACTGATGCCCATCCCATCCCCTTGCAGTGATCGGGACTCCTATTATGTAAATCGTCCAGTTTATATACAGGGAATGATGTTCTATGGCATGGAATATCCCTTTGGTCACTTTGGATCAGCTATCCTGGCCATGGTCCCTCCTGGATTCTTGTGCAGCTCATCACTGTCGGAACATGGGAAATGGAAGAATCCGTGGCTTAAAGTAAGTCACTACTTAGCAACAACTATAACATCTGTGTGTTATCAGCATTACTCTCATACTGAATCCAACACACAGCATTGTACCAGCTGCTAGGGAGAAAATTAACTCAGCCCCAGCCAGACAGCTGTTGATTGGTTCCCCCCCCCTCCCCCCATTTCTGACCACTCACATCCACAGAACTCAGTGACATCACAGACCTTGGAGTGTTGGTTGTTCCAGTTGTCCCCCAGAGCCAAAAAAACCAGGTATCTGGTCCTCTACTCCCTCCTGAACACTTTGCTGTTCTAGACAGAGGGATTTTGGTGGCTGCCTCTTCTGCCACAAGTATCACTGACGCTGTAGAAGGTGGCACACTCCTTGCCAGTGTCACTGGCCTGTGTGATCTGGGCTCCAGGAGGATAATTTGGATTCTCCAACTTGCTGCAGCCCAGAGCACTCTGAAAAATGTCATGGCCACTTGCCAGCTCTGGGCCAATGGTGAAGGTCTCACCAGAATCTCAAGGCTTGGAAGGTGATGATGATGATGACTGTGACCAATTCAGGTACTCCTGCCACTCTGTGCATTCTTCACCCCGGAGCAAGAACAGTGATAGCTCAGATGACAGTCAGACAGAGGATCTGGGAGAACCCACTCCATCTTCCCTAACTCCCAGGCACTCTAACATGGTGGAAGATGAACAAGTGGGGTTGGCCAAGCATGCACTGGAACTTCAGGAGGAAGGTCAGGAGTCTCAAGAACCATTTTACGAAGACATGGCGATGTCTGACAGCTTGTCTGGAGATAATAAGCCCAGCCCAACCCAACATTTTCCCAGGCATCAGACGTCACCTGCTCTCCAAAAGACCAGTACAACACTGTGTGGCTCTCATGACTCTATGCAGCGTTGTGCAGATCAGCACGTGGGGATGGAGACTGCTGCCCCACAGGCCCATGCCAGTGACCCTTTTGTGGGGCATCCGCAGTGCACCACGGGAGCAGAGCCCCACATGCTGCACAAGGAGGCCACTGGGGACAGGGAGTTCCCGTCCCTGCAGCTGACCTATGGCATCCTCAGGGAGGAGAACAGCATGATCAGGGAGGAGAACAAAGTGCTCAGAGATAGGAACCTTGTGCTTGAGGAGGAGAACTTTTTCCTCACAAAGATGTTCTATGGCATCAGGGAGGACAACATGGCGCTCATGGAGGAGATTGTTGTGCTTAGCAGGGAATACAACACATTCAGGGAGTGCTATGGCAGGGTCAGGCATGAGAATGACATACTCAGGGAGGACAATGCCATGGTCAGGAGAAAGTTGAAGAACTTCCAGAACAGCTTAGAGAACCAGGCGTGCATGGTGTTGAGCCTGCAGGAGCAGCTGAAGACCAGCCAGGCTGAACGGAAGAGGGAAGCCCAAGAGCTCGAGTCCTTAGTGCAGCAGACTAAGAGTCATCTCCAGCTAATGACCCAGCGGGCTCTGGATGCAGAAAGAAACATGCAGTGGCTGAAGCAGAAGATCTTTTTTCTCCAAGGACAGCTGGAGAGCTCCAACCTGGAGAAAAAAACCCTGAGAGCAAAGTTGCCTGGTGACAGTGAAGGACAACTTGGGCTTCACCTGGCAAAACCCCCTCAAGCTCATAATGGGTGCAAATGTTTCCATCAGGCAGCTCCTGCCTCAGGAATGAAGGTTCTGCCCATTATTGCTGAGGTCTTTGAATCTACCAGCAAAATTCTCAAATTGTAATCAGAAAAATCTATGAGTGCAATTCTGTGTGAGTTCTATGGATGAATGCATGGACCAAGACCATGGTTCTCCTACCTGCAGCCACTTGCTGTAAATAAAAGCACTTGCTTTTCCATTCTCAAACGTGTGTGCTCAGACTGGTAGCCTTTGTCCTTTGTGGAGATACTTTCCTTGTGATTAAGAATCTGTTGCAGGTTATGGTGTGACTTTAGCTGCTGGTACTCTGTTCAGGCACTGTGGAACAAGCAGGAAACACTGCCCAGGCTCTGAGCTGCGCAGTCTGGCTGTGGTGGACTCTATGCAAGAGGCTGTGCCACAGCCACAGCTCACACAAGCTCCTGTGTGGGTGCCAGGAAGGAGAACAACAGCACAGGATGCAGTGCTCTTCAACAGTGTGCTCATTCCTTCCCATAGCTGTACCAGCCACAATCATTCATGAGCAAAGCCCTTGTATTTTATGTTGCTTCCTTTGCCCCTTCTCGGAGAGGTGGGAAAGGAGAGACACAGAGATACAGGTGCTGTTGCACATGATTTCAGTGAGCAGAAGCTCCTTAGTTCTTCCTTCCTCTTTTTTTGGAGCTGGCTGCTGCCTGGGCCACAAATCCAGTCTGTAGAAATTGTGCACCTGTTCCTGCAGCTGGGGAAAGAGCATTGGTGGTGGTGAGAAAACTCTGGGAAGCTGTGAAGTACTCATATATGTGAGCCATGACAGGGCCTTCCCTCGAGTATCAGTGCTGGCTAAGGATGAGCTTGGTGTACGCAGGCTGGCTAAGGAAAGTGCCAGTTGGAGAGGATGCCCTTCCTCTCCTGTCTGGGGCTGGCATAGAGGGAGTACCTAAACTGCCTGCCTTTGTCACCTTCCAAAGTCACGTGGAACCTTGAGGTCCAAACTCACCATATACTCATTGGAGTTACATTTTAGTTTTATCCTAGCAGGACCATCTGTGGGGATGAGGTGACCTTTCTTCATCACATCAACATTTGTGATTAATTCAGGTTACCAACCCAGGTTCTGCTGTGTGTTTACCCAGCTGCACAGCAAAAGTTCCTACATCTGACCAAACTCCCTAAAGAGTAGGGTGGTGAGGAGATGGGAGCTGGCAGAGTTCAGTGTCAAAGTGCTTCATTCTGATGGGACATTTTGGGTAGCTGTTCATTTTTGCCTCCATAAGGTGAGTTGTGGATTACAAGGCTGTTGTCTTCTTCTGGTCCCATAATACCCTTGATGTGAACAACCATGCTGATGTTGCCGTAGAGCTTAAACTGCCTCAGTAACCAGGAGGAGAAACTATTGGTTAAACTGCATCCCATGAGAGGTGATGTCTGGAGCTCCTTACTTGCTGCTTTCCAGTCTATGCTCCCAACTGGGGAAAGGTGGTGGACTTCCTTAGCCACATGAAGCCTCATTCTGCAGCACTGACAAGGAGACAAGG
Source organism: Sakesphorus luctuosus (assembly GCA_013396695.1). Taxonomy (NCBI): domain Eukaryota; kingdom Metazoa; phylum Chordata; class Aves; order Passeriformes; family Thamnophilidae; genus Sakesphorus; species Sakesphorus luctuosus. Next base: position 602,020 of record VWZD01006533.1, read on the forward strand.
ATGGTTATCACCAACTTCTTCATCCTAGACATCACTTGCTGTTCCTCTCCTATTTGTGCATGACCACTTGCAAGCAGCTCTAAACCTTAAACTTGACCCTCAGATCCTTGGATTTGTCTCATATCTGGCAACCACTGGTTGCTCATCAGTGAGGCTGAGAGTAAGCAAACTAGCTGACTCTGTCGGCATCCTGCGTTCCACTCTGGCTGCTGTAATCCAAAGGCTACAGAGCAGGATTAGCATGAGTGTACAAAGCCCTTCCTAATCTGTGAGTCATTACCCCTTCACTGCGTTTCACTTCCCAGAAGCTCTGGGCAGACAAATAGGTGAGCTCTTGAATCTTTGGGTTCCCCATTCTTCTGTTCTGAGAGGACTGGACTGGGACATAACATCTGCTGGACATCCTCCCGGGACTCTGCTGCTGAGCTGCTCCTTGGATGCTGTACACAGGGCACGCTACAAGGTTTGTTTCCTCTAACCAGCTTCTCCTTCATTACCCCTAAGCTCTTCTTTTCCATCCATTGTTTTTGGCTCTACCCCTTAATTTTCTTGTTTTCTTTGAAACAGGGGGAATGTTCTGCGCACCCTGGAAGTAAATCCCCTCTGGATCAGGCTGGGCTGAAGGGGATACCCGTGGGCTGCCGTGCATGCCTATGCTGTGTTAGCCCTTGTGCGCAAGGTGTTTAGTCTGGCTGAGCTCTTGTCCCGGTGTAAGCTCTGATATTAATATAATGGCTCAGGGCAAGGGCCCTGGGAGCTGCTCAGCTGTTGTGCCCTTGGTCTGGAGAGCAGTGACCAGCCAGCCCTGCTCCTCTGCTGGCAGTAGGTGCTGCAGAGTGTGGCAGCTGTGGGCTGTGCAATCCAGTCTGCATCCATCAGCTCCTCACCTGCCTGAGCCAGGCTGTGGCACAGTGCCCATGGAGACCTCCAGACCCATCTTGAGCAAAAGACTGGGAGCCCTGTGCCCGCTGCTCTCAACTGGGATGGGTGCTGCCAGGGGAGGCTCTTACTGAGTTTTGCTTTGTCCTTCTCCGCCAGGCACGTGCCCGAGAGTGCTGGCAATGGCAGTGCCAGTCCCAGCTCACCAGAGGTGAAACCCGGAGCCATCCAGTCCCATGTGAGTGCTGCTGCATGTGTTCCTGTGCCCTTCCAGCTCCTGTGGCTCCCTGACATCTGATGATACAGCAAGCCATGGGCAGCATCCGAGTCAACAGGTGAGTAGCCCTCCTGTCAAGGACTACTCCTGCCCTGGTTGGCCTGATTCTCTGCATCTGGCCCCTCAGGCCCTACCTTCAGCCTGCCTTCAAGTATATTCTTCTCAAATTACCTGTCAGGGGCTTTCCCTTTCCTGTTCCATGTAGGACTCCTCTCTCCTTCTCCAAACCAAAACATGCCATACATAGAGACAGTGCTTGGGTGAGAACTATGGAGGAGAAGCAAAGCACTGCATGATGCTGGATCAGAAATTACAGATCCCAGCAGTACTGCAGTAGCCACATGTCCCCCAGGAATTACAGCTCCAGTCACCAGAGCTTGCCTTGCTATGAAATGTGGATGGGGTGTCTTTAAGCCTGTGCTGGTGGACTCCAGCTGACATGTCAACACTGTGGGGTGGGAGGGAGACACTCCCAGAGTCCTGTGAGACTGCAGCTCAGCAGGCATGAGGGCAGAGTGCTCTTGGCAGTTCGGTGCACTCACTTGATTTGATCAGTGGTCAGAGCATCTTCTGACACACATCTTTAAGGAGTATCTGCAACTGTCTCAGCGTCACGTGAGGGGCAGCGTCAGAGCCACCTGCAAGGGAGGGGAGCCAGAGGGGCAAATATCTCCTAGAAAGTGTGTGTGTAGCTTCTGCCAAGGAAACTGCTAGCACTTTGACTGTTGATCTCCAAATTACACCTTTGGCTTCGGATGCAGGATGCTGGAAGCCATGCATGTTGCTGTGGCAACAGAATTGTCCTGAGTGCAGGAAGTGTATAAACATTGTCACCACACGCCATGCAATTAGTGAGCAGAACAGGGGAGAAAATAGAAACTCCCAGCTTTGTATAATATCAGGGCCAAAATGTGGCCAGGCTGTGAGTGCTTGCTCCCAGGCTTCCTGGCTATCCCAGCTGCTGTTAGGTTTCAAAGCCTTGTATCCCTACTGACCACAAAGGTACCACAGAGCTGCAAGCTTCTGCTGCTTTGCTGCCCTGTTAGGACTGCCCTGTCAGATACAACCTCCTGGCAGCAAGACTCAGCAAATATTGCATCTGACCTCCACCGATTTGGTCAGAGAGGCATCATGGTGCAATAACCAGTGAAACATGCTGTTGTGAAATTCAACAGCGTGGTATTCTAGTTCTATGAGCCATGCGCACCTCCTGCCCTTGCTGTGTCAGTGATTGCTGTTACTCTTCACATATTTCTAATGGAAATGCCTGTTTCTTCCCTTCTAAGGTACAGCATTGTCTCAACTGAAGAGGATGGACACAAAGTCTCTGCACTGGGCAGCATGAACGGGCACAGCCGGAATGGGAAGGGCCATGCTCCCCGGCGGAAGCACCGCAACCGTTTTGTGAAGAAGAATGGCCAATGCAATGTTTACTTTGCCAACCTGAGCAACAAGTCTCAGCGCTATATGGCCGACATCTTCACCACCTGTGTGGACACTCGCTGGCGGTACATGCTTATGATTTTCTCAGCCGCCTTCCTGGTCTCCTGGCTCTTCTTTGGCTTCCTCTTCTGGTGCATTGCTTTCTTCCATGGCGACCTTAATGCGCCGGCGGTGGGAGGTGGTCCCTCTCTCCTAAAGCCCTGCATCATGCATGTGAACAGCTTCCTGGGGGCTTTTCTTTTCTCAGTGGAGACACAGACAACCATTGGGTATGGCTTCCGCTGTGTGACTGAGGAGTGTCCACTGGCTATCATGGCAGTTGTGGTCCAGTCCATTGTGGGTTGTGTTATTGACTCCTTCATGATTGGCACTATCATGGCCAAGATGGCAAGGCCCAAGAAGCGGGCCCAGACCCTCCTCTTCAGTCATCATGCAGTCATCTCTGTGCGGGATGGAAAACTGTGCCTCATGTGGAGGGTGGGCAACCTGAGAAGGAGTCACATCGTGGAGGCCCATGTCCGAGCCCAGCTCATCAAGCCCTACATGACAGAGGAAGGGGAATACCTCCCCCTGGACCAGCGGGACCTAAATGTGGGCTATGATGTGGGTCTTGATCGTATATTTTTGGTCTCACCCATTATTATCGTTCATGAGATTGATGAAGAGAGTCCACTCTATGGGATTGGCAAGGAGGAGCTAGAGACAGAGAATTTTGAGATTGTGGTTATTCTGGAGGGGATGGTGGAAGCCACAGCCATGACCACACAGGCACGAAGCTCTTACCTTGCTAGTGAGATCCTTTGGGGTCATCGTTTTGAACCAGTTGTGTTTGAGGAGAAGAACCACTACAAAGTGGATTATTCACGCTTTCACAAGACCTACGAGGTAGCTAGTACACCTCGCTGCTCAGCCCGGGAGCTACAAGAAAGCAAGATGACTATCCTAGCTTCTCCCCCACCTCCCAGTGCCTTCTGCTATGAGAATGAGCTGGCACTTGTCAGTCAAGACGAAGATGAAGATGATGATGAAGTGGGTGTGGTGTTGGGGGGCAGCACCAAGGAAGAGGGAGGTATCATCCAGATGATGGATTTTGGAAGTCACCTGGACCTGGAGCGGCTCCAGGCAACTCTGCCTCTAGATACAATGTCATACCGCAGGGAGTCAGCCATCTAACTCCTCCAGCCTCCCCATTCCATACTCATTGCCCACAGTCTCCTCCATTCCACACCTGTACACTGGATAAGTTCCTTGACCAGCAAACAATGCCTCCCATGACTGCCTCTCAGCCCCTGAGTACATCAAGGCCTGGAGCTGGTCTGATATACTCCCTTTCCCATGAATTTATACTGCCTGAAAGAGGAGTGAAGATACACTACTCTTCCCGGGTATGCAGCTTGTGTCCAGAGACAGGAAAGCAGCAGGCCTGGTTTCTTGTCTCTGGAGAGGTGACAGGAGTCCCTGCCTTCAACAGACAAACTGGGATCAGCAGCAAGTGCTTCTGCTGCTGCGGCAACAACAGACTTTCTGTCCCCTCTCAGTATGGGTAGGCCCCACATCTGTCAAGGGTCCTGGCTCTCATTAGGAGAGGAGCACCATGTAAGCACTGACCAGAAGAGGATGGAAGGGAGAGTTCAGGACTCCTCAAGGGAGTGGGGTTTACTTGCATGTTTGTTGCTTATTGCACATGACTCTTTCTTTGTATATAAAACAGAAAGAGAAATGAAATCCATATTCTTCCACTGCAAAAGCAAAGCTAGGAGACAAGGACACTTCACACAGCCTACTCTGCACTCTCCTTGGCTTTTGGTATCTGTCACCTCTGGAAGCAGCTCAGCTCCACAGACTCGGACCCGGTTCTCCCAGTCCTCTTGAAAAACACTTCCTGCTCCTCTCCTGAAACACCTGGTGGAGGAGGCAGGGCCCAGTACTTGCCACATTCAGACTGCTCCCTGGCAAGGCTGGAATGACAGCCAAGTGACCTGACTGGACAGCAGATCCTCCACTTGCTCCTTTCACCTCCTCCATTCTTCTCCCTGCTGCCATCAGCTGTAAAACTGAATTTGTAACTATTTATTTTTAATAAAGTCTAATATTCCAAGGGGAGGTTTGGAAGCAAAGGCCAGACCCCATGGCTGTAGCCTGGTATAGAGACTGATGAGGGTTATTAGCACTAGTGTTTGCTGTTTGTGTGGTGTTGGAGCCTGGAAGCTCCACCACAAGGGCTCCCTTGTTCTGGGCCTCTCTAGTAAAGACACACAGTAAGAGGCTCAGAGAATTTGTTAAGGGAGAAGGTCATGTAAAATGTGCATATGGAGGGAATCTCTTGCATTAAAATTACTGGTAGGATGAAAAGTCCTGCTTGCTTTGGAGATAATGACAGCTTTGCCCAGGAAAGGGTTATAGATATGCTTGATCAAGAGGCAGACATGCAAGACATTGGTCTAGATGGAAGGCCCAAAAACTCATGAAAAAAACTCAAAGCCTCTCTTTTTGCTAGGGGCAAGCAGAGGGGAAATGAGGGAGGACATCAACCAAAGTTAGACTTGTAACATCACTTTGCTGTAATGTGAAAACTTCACATGCCTTTTTCTTCAGGAGCAGCAGAATCACCCCCTCCAAACAGCAGATGAGACGATGGCAGAAAGACAAACAGGGAGCTCAGGAAGCTGCTCGGGGCACCCCATGGTTGTGCTGTGGAGGCAAATGGCTGAAGAAATGTCCCACCCAAGCCCTGACTTACAAAGCAGAAAAACAGTGTCTCAATATCAATTTGGAATTGGTTCAAGAAGCAACAGGAAGAGGAAAAAGCAGAAGGGTAAGGAAGGAAAGAGCAGGACTGAGAGGAAGAAGCAAATGCAACATGCAGGTGGCAGAGTAGGAAGGGGAAAAGAGGAAGAGAAAGTGAGGTAATATGGAAGTGCATTTGAGAGAGAGCACAGATAAATTAATAAGATATGTCTAGACCCAGACACAGCCATTTCTCATCCCAGGATGCAGATTCTGTGGGGGAACAGCTGTCCTGCCCAGGTTGCTCCAATTACTGGAGCAACTCCCTTCACCACCTGGCCATGCAACCAGTTTCCTACCCAGTGAACAGTGCACCCATCCAAGCCGGACAGTTTCTCCAGGGGAATGCTGTGGGACACAATGTCAAGGGCTTTACTGAATTCCACGTAGGCTATATCCACAGCCTTTCCCTCATCCACTAAGCATGTCACCTTGTCATAGAAGGGTGTTCAAGCCTTCCTGAACTCACGCTGGCTGGACCTGATTCCCTGGTTGTGCTGCATGTGTTGTGGGATAGCAAGGTGATTTGCTCCATGACCTTTCCTGGTACTGAGGTCAGGTTGACAGGCCTGTAGTTCTATGGATTCTCCTTCTAGCCCTTCTTGTAGATGAGTGTCACATTGGCCAACCTCCAGTCTCCTGGGGCCTCCCTAGTTAGCCAGGACTGCTGGTAAATGATGGATAGTGCCTTTGTGAGCTCTTCTGCCAGCTCTCTCAGTACCCTTGGGTGAATCCTATCTAGCCCCATAGACTTGAGAGTGTCTAAGTGGTGTAGCAGATCACTGAACACTCCCTCCTGGATTATGGGGCCACCATTCTGCTCCCTGTCCCTGTCTCTCAGCTCAGAGGGTTGGGTACCCTGAGGACAACTTGTCTTACTATTAAACACTGAGGCAAAGAAGGCAATAAGTACCTCAGTCTCTTCCTAGCTCTGTAGCAATCCTCAGCTGCAGAGCCCATCTGCCAGAGCAGTTTGCCTCAGAGCCTTTGCTGAAATCCTGGATACCCCAGGTTTTGAATGGCTGGTGCTGAAGCAGAGCTGCCTCTCCTCAGAGCTCCAATGCTCCCCACTCAGAAGCTGGGGCGCCTCTCTCAGTGATGATTTTGAATGTTTGCTGGTTTAGGAAATGAAGTCACTCTCTCCTTTCATTATTTACTTATTTTTCCCTGAGGGAATAAGCAGGGGCTGATATTGACCCGGCTTTTAATACAGCTTTCAGAGTTGGGTGCCTGCCACTGGCTGTGACAGTGGAAAAAAACTAATGGACCAAGAGAGAAGGACTTTGCGTGCGAGGACACGGGCATTCAGGACACAGGCTGGGGTAGTGGCCTTCAGGAGAGGGGGAATCCTCAGTGCTGGGCACTCCCCTCATTGACATACAGCATCCATCGAGGGCAGGTAGCAGTGCCCCCATTCCATTAGCTCTTGGGAGGCTCATCACCAAGGATTGAGTGCCCAGAGGCAAGGATGGTGCACCAGGGCCATGGGAATGTACAGCTGGAGTGGCTGAGGCAACAAAGAGGTCAGTACTGCCACCCCTCACTTCAGGTGGTGTGGCTCTTGGGGGAAAAATGGGAAAAGGTTGCAATAAAGTTGGGGGAACAAGCATCATGCAGCCATGCTGGTATTCCAGCCCCCTCCATATCTGAACCTGCTGACATTTCTCATGTCATTTTTGGCATCACAGTGGAGAAGACATAGAGACATTGAGGAATACCCAACTACCTGCTGTTCACAATAAAAATGTGAGAAAGCTTTCAATGCTGTCAGGTCATTAGAGAGCGGAGAGAGAAGGGGGCTGAGGGGAGGGGGGCAGAGGGAAGGAGAGGAACCGCCAGAGTGCAGGAGAACAGAGATGATGCATAAATCTCTGCACATCAGACACTCCTCATGTAGCTGTGCTGATGTTGCCACACACAGCTCCTCAAGTGACATGATACAGTCACTCCAGTGACTGCTCCTGCAAGTTGCACACATGCCCACAGGCTTTGCTGATACACAGCTTCTGTACCCACACACTAAAATCAGAGAGCACTTGTGCCCAAGAACACACTGCAGGTACCTACATGCGTGTGCCATACATGAGGGCATAATACATCCTACACCACAACTTCACCCCATAAACACCCAACAACATACACAAAAGTGCCATGCAGCAGCAGCATCTATCTCAACAAATGCCTTTTCTTGCAGTATGCCAGGGACTCCTTTACACAGCCCATAAAAAGCCATCAGGATAATCCATCTTGGAAAGCTCTTTGCTATACAGAAGGCTTGACATTTTTAAGGATTCTGCAAATCAGCACTCCAAGCCATTCATATCCATAAATACACTGAGTATTTTACCTTTTGCATACAGTATGTGGAGCATCACCTTTCAGGTAGATGACACCTCCTTGCCCTGTGCTCTCCAGAGAAGATACATCTATTGCATGAGAAAGCATGATGTCCCTGGGCTTCCTCCTTCCTCTATGATCTGACAGAGGGACCACTTCCCTAGCACCTGCCTCTAATCCTGAGGGGCTGGCCTTGCTTTTCAGGAGGAAGACACTGCTTCTTTGTTTATTTGACCACAGTCTATATTTCTTTCCTGACCTACTTCTGAACTTCTTACTTGGCTCGTTGTTGAAAGCTATTAAAATACCATAAATATAATGGGGAGAGGAAGGACTTTTTCCCTATGAATAAGATCCAGGCACTGGTTCAGATCCTCTACCCCATGACAACTAACCACGCTGTTGTCAGTTTTGCCAGCTTTCAAATGAATGTTGTTGTTTGAAATGACACTTGAGCAACTTGTTTCATGTTTTATTTTTGGTGACACTTTTGGACTACCCTTTTGAAAAGAAATCATCATTGGCACCTTTCAACTCACACAAAACTTGCCCAGCAAAACATTTTGATACACACTGCAACTAAAAATATTTTCAAGATACACAACAATAATCTCAGCTGGGGAGAAAATGGGTTTGGATTTCCATGATTAAGAAATGGTGTTGAAAATGTCTATGCTACTGAACAACCATGTTATTTTTTCAAACAGCATGGTTTCATCCAGGTTTTGCCCAGGAGCAGAGAAGGGCACATGGCACTGCTCCAGCAGCTGTGCACAGGCTCATGTCCTCTGCAAGAATGCCTCATCTATTTGCTTTGAGCTTTAGCATCTCTTCTTTGCTTTTGCAGGAGGGCCCGAGGTCTCTCCCAGCTTTTGGACAGTGGCTATGATTGTAAATGTCACCAGAAACCCCCCTTCCAAACCATTAAAAAAAGCCTTACCTTCCCAGGCCATTAAGGGCTTGCTCTCTCCCCCGCGAAGTCAATGGGACTTTGGCATTGCCTGTGGTAAGAGCAGAGCTGGGCCCTAATGGAGCACCACTATTGGAAAACGCCGCGGGCGCCGGCCCTGTGCTAAATCCGCAATGCCGGGACGGGCTATCGCTGCATGCACAGGAGAAGGGGAGGAGGGACAGCAGCCTGCTGGGATGCTGGAAGCTCGGGGTGGGGTAGGGCCAGCTGGGGCGGCCTCGCTGGGACAGATAGAATGGACAGCGGAGGGATGGGGAGGCAGGGGAGGCAGGCTGTGTACGCGGCCGCCTGGGCACGGGATCCCATGGCCGGGGCATGTCACACCAGGAGGAGCTGAGATGGCAGCCAGCTCTTGGAAGGGCTACACAGGCTTCTCCTCTTGCCATGGTCAGCAGCGTGGGGGTCCTGCTCTCTCCAGGTCCAGTGTGTTTCCCCCTGCAGGACGCAGGCAGGCAGGCTGAGTGGCACGGAGAGACTGGAAAAGTCCGGGCATTGCCTGGCCTCAGAGCACCATCTAGAGCTGAAAGCAAGGCTGGCATCCACGCGGGTCTCGGCGTCACAGAATCATAGAATCGCTTAGGTTAGAAAAGACCTCTGAAGGCACGGAGTCCGACGGTTCACCCTGCACTTCTATGCCCACCACTAATCCATGTCCCTAAGAGCCACATCTACACATCTTTTAAATACCTTTGGGGACAGTGACTCTACCATTTCCCTGAACAGCCTGTTCCAGTGCTTGACAACCCCTTCAGCAAAGAAATTTTTCCTACTATCCAAAATAAACCTTCCCTGATGCAATTTGAGGCCATTTCCTCTTGTCCTATTGCTTGTTACTTGGGAGAAGAGGCTGGCCCCCACTTTGTGACAACCTCATTTCACGTAGTTGTAGAGAGCAATAAGGTCTCCCCTGAGCCTCCCCTTCCCAAGGCCAAACAACCCTGGATCCCTCAGCTGCTCCTCACAGGACCTGTGCTTCTTCCCACATGTCCCAACATTCTTGCAGCTCCTGACTCCCCAGACTCCCCCAGTCCTGCTTCTGGCCCCAGCACTGGGGAACCTGTGGGGCTGAGCTGGGGCTGAGGCCGACTCCCCAGGCGGTGCTGTGGGGCACAGCCTGGGGTCAGGGGAGGGAACATTTGATCTAGAGGGAAAGTAAGCTCTGAGAGAACCAGCACCCACCACCGATGCTGCAGCCATAACCTGCAATAAGGGTCAGCTCACCTCACAGCCAGGCCATGGCTTTCACAGAGCAGCCACTGACTCTGAAAATAGTTCAGATATGTGCTACCACTTGGATTTCTTCTTGGGGAGAAGCCTACAAAGCCATGCCAGCCCTGGAAGTTAGGCAGAGATGACCTTTGTTCAGAGTCAGCTCCTTCTGGTTGCCACCTTGCTGCCTGCTTGTCCTTCAGTTGTCTCTCATCCCTGCCTGTTTTTTTGTGCTCAGTGTGTGAGATTTGCTGCCCTTTTTCTTATTATTCAGTCCCTTGATGGGGCATGCACAATCTATGGCTGTAGCAGAGTGCTGCTGTCTCTCCCATGCCACAGGCCAGCATGTTCCCATGGCAGAAGAGGGACAGTGAAACTGCATGGAAGTGACAGCACGAGACCTGTGAGACAGAGGGTTTGCAATGCCCTGAGAGCTCTTCAGGTAACATAAGGAACCTTTTCATACCCCCTTGGGATACTGGCTAACAGCAGTCTGGGTTTCAAATTGTAAGGAGTCTCAGCTCCTGGGCTTCTTCCAGTTCCTCAGGAAAGTGACACCTGCAGAGCAATCAGTCGTCTATAAGCATCATGGTTACCTTTGACCATGTCCTCTTCAGAAGGGAGCATTTAGTATGGGAAATGCCTCTGCTTTCTGGGAAGCCTGGGCACACAACCCCAAGTGACTCACCGTCAAAGTCAAGTCAGCCTGAAAAGAGGTCAAGTGGAGTGATGTGCTTTCACTGTCCTGATGCCTGCAAAAAATTTCAGGATGAACACAAACACCATCCTGAAATAGTCTGAGACACCAGGATATTTGAGCTTTAAAATTGTTTTGGTCTCTGAAATTAGCAGGATTATTTTGGTGCTGGCCCCAGATTTGAAATAGCACGTCTTGAAACCTGGGACCTGGTAATATTTGGGTCCCTGGCTGTAGTACATTGATAGAGTTCTTTGAATGTTCCAGCGCTACAGTCACTGAAAGAGTAAGCTGAGGGCCTGTAGAGCACAAAGCCTTGTTACAGAAACTGCAACCAAGAGAATAAGGAGCTTGAAGTTGCTCCTGATAGGTGATTAGATGCTCATCCAGCAACAGCCTCTGTGTGTCTATCAGGGCCCCAACACTGGCATGTGCACCACTCCTGGGGTATCAGAGCAGGACAAGCTGATGCAGGAACTCCAGAGGAGACTTTGGAGATATATATAACATGACCTGCAGCCTGCACGTGCTTCTCTCAGGGATAGAATAATGAATCAGTAGGTGAGTGGGTGCGAGCACATGACAGGCAAGGCAGACCTATAGCAGAACACTTGGTACCACATAGAAGGATCTTGATGAAATGTAAGCAGAGCAAAGCCATCATTTAGCTCCAGGATGCTGGGTTATACCATGTAGCTTTTGCTTTTCAGGATACAGTGCTGTGCTCCCTAGCAAGGAGGCTGCCTTGAATAGAGAAACTTCTGTGAGCCTTCCAGTGTTGCATGAGGCTGTGGGGAAAGAGAGGAAGAGCTGTGATGAAAAACAGCTCCGAAGCAGAAAGCTGCAGACACAGAGTGACTTGCTGCACCCAGGGTGGAAGAGTTAAATAATAGGGTGCCCTGGAGTGCCCAAGTAGCCAGCAGTGCTCAGCAAGCTGGTGGGTGCTGATGGGACAGAGCCGTCTGAGGTCAGTGGAAGAGACAAGCTAGGATAAGAATAGCTGGCAGTGGTTGCTGCAGAGGAGGTACAAGGTACACTGGTGGAGTTATACTGACTGGATGAAGCTGTGTGTTCCCTGCAGCTCTGTTTGAGACACAGCTCTCCTGCAGCAGTCAGATGGTCTTATGAGCTCAAAATGTGTTGTCTGTTGTTAAAATGCAAGAGTAATTTGTGAAAAATGTGGGAGGTTCTGAGTCCTTGTAATTATTTGATGATTTGCCCCATGGAGAAGCCTCCAGAGTCCTCACAGCTTCCATGGCTCTGTTCTTCTTGCTGCTGCAATCACAGGACAACTCGTGTTCTCAGTTAGAAAGTAAGCAAAGGGAGACAGCAAGGCAAAGTGACTTGCCCAAGATCATGAAACAGTCAGTGGCAGAAGGACAAATTTAACCTTCCACTGTGGGGTCTAACCTGTCACCTCCCTGTACAGCTGAGGACAATGCAAGTGATAAATGAACCAGGACCAGTTTCCTAGACTAGCTCTCTGTCCCTCCTGCATCTGCAGCCACAATGAGGCCATGGCCAGGACATTGCATTTCCCTAGGCACTTACACAGTGCCCATCACCTTTCTACCACTGCCTCCAATTCCAAGCAGCGGTTCTGACAGCCCAAGTGCCATGCATATTCCCAACTCAGACACCCCTGGCATCTAGACATGCAGATGTAGGAACTGGGAGCTGTTGTGCTACAGAGTTGCCCCAAAACTAGCTTACATGGGGCCTTAAAAATACAAATCAGCACTTTCAAATCACAGCCAGAAGTGAACAGGAGGCTATGGCAGGCTCAGATGAGCACGTCTTTCAGTCTCTGATGAGCAACAGCACAATGTGAGGCATAAACGAAAACTCACAACCTCAATTCTCACAGGGAATGAGTCCCAGCTGTTTCTCACCCTTTACTGTCTGGGATGAGTGGTGAGATGGCCTTTTGTTAGTTGGTGCCCTGTGCCTGGTGTTCAGCTGGCGAGGACAGACTGTCCCTTCCAGAGAAACCCCTTGCATAAGAATTAAAGAGGAGCTGGGCTGAGATGCTGAACTAATCCACCAGGGCATGTCGGGAAGATAGATTTTAAGCCATTCTCCCTGCCCTCCCATCTTCCAGTGCATTGTTTATCTCTCCTGTCCCTCCCACAGCAGTATGTGAATTATACTCACTAGGCCAGCTGGTTTCATAACTGCCTGTGTTACGTTACGTTCCTTCACCTCCAGAGCCCGCATGGGAGGTGCTCATACATGGGAGGCTTTTTAGCTACTACTGGTTTGCACTGCTGTGATTAACAAGCCCACACAAACACCACTCCCCTGTAGGCTGCAGTGTCTGCCTGCTGCACACATTTCACTACTACACCACATGTTCTCTCCCCTGGCATATGCATCTGTGCTCCCTCCCATGGCACATGCATCCATGCTCCCACCGCTTACATCACAAGCTCCTTGCAAGCTCACTGTGAAAATGTGATGCTCAGTGAGCTCACTGGAATGCACAAAACTGGCACAGTTGCTGCATGTGTTTGGAGCAATTGCCCCAGCTGTTCCCCTGCCATGGTGTGCTCCTCACCCACCACCCATGGTATCTGTGATACCTTGTCCCCCATCAGCTGCACCCTTCACATGGAACTCAGACTTGCAGGTCACACTGGCCATGGACACACACTGTACACAAATGGGGCACTGCACATCATAGAATTGAAGAATAATTCAGTGTGAAAGAGACCCCAGAACAGCTCTAGTCCAGCTTCCTCCTCAAAGTAGGGTCAGCAAAGAGGTCAAATGAGGTTGCTCAGAGCTTTATTTGGTCTTCTAAAGTACCAGGATGGAGACTGCACAGCCTCTCTGGGCAACCTTTTCCCACACTTGACTGCCTTTGAGGACAGAAAGATCTTCTTTGTATTCAAGCTGAATCTCTGTTCTTTCAGCTTCTGTTTGTTGTCTCTCATCCTCCCACCACGTACCACTGTGAAGAGCTTGGCTCTATATTTCAGCAAGACTTACAGGTCCTTTCCCACACAGCTGTGCTGCATCTATCAGGTCCCCAGCCATATCGTGGCCAGGGCTTTTCCTGCCCAGGTGCAGAGCTGTGCATTTGCCCTTCTTGAACTCTCAGTGTACCTGCAAGCCCATCCCTCCCATCTGCTTATGTCCTTCTGATGGCAGCGCTGGCCTCAGACATGTTGACTTGTTTCCCTTCCAATTAGGTGTCACCTGAAAGCTTGGTAGAAGTGCACCCCATCACCTTTTGCAGGTCATCAGGAACTATGTTAGACAGGACAGATCCCAGGACAACCCCTTGAAACACCCCCCTTGCTACCAGCCTGTAGGTAGAGTACAACCCATTAACAATTAGCAACTCCCTGTGCTTGACCAGCCAAATATTTTTTTGCCCATCTGCTTGTCCACCTAATGAGAAAATACCATCTTTACTTTGGTATTAGAACATTGTGGGAGATAGTGTTGAATGCCTGGCTGAATTGGAGATAAATTACTTCCACTACTCTCCCCTCACCCATATATCCAGTCATTTTATCAAAGGTGATCAGGTAGTTCAGGCATGATTTACCCTCAGTAAATTCACTCTGACAGTTGCCAGTCACTGTCTTCTTCTTTATGTGCCCAGAAATGTGTTTCAAGAGGAGCTACTCCAGGGTCCAAATGAGTCTTACCAGCCTGTAGTTTACACAATCAACATTTTGGCCTTTTTCTTAGAAGAATGGGAAATCTCCTCTAATCTGCAATTCTGTATCCAGTGTCTCCTCCAATCAGCCTCCCAAACACAAGTAATTTCGCAGCTACATTGCCTCCCACCTGACCAGTCCTGTATTTTGTTTGATCTGACCTGCAAATCTCCCTAAAGGGCTCAATGTGGCTTCTCAGTTCTCTATTGCATTACTCCTGCTGTTCCTAAGAGATACAGAGAGTGGGCTATGTCTTTGAGCCCCAGGGTTGTTTCTCTTCTCCTTGGGCTGCCTATCCTCTCACTAGAGGCTTTGAGAAGCTCACACTACTGCCTAAATCCATCCCCAGTGCCTTGCAGAAAGGGAGAAGGGCACAGAGTAGCCTGATCCCTTCCCTTCAGCAAGATGGGAGATGTGTTGCTTTCAAGGTGAAGGAATCCACAAGGAAGACATAGTGCCTCTCCTGTGGCCCTTCATCTTGCCCAGAGTGCTGTGCTGGTGTGCTGGGTTCTTCCACCAGCCCCTAGGCATTCAGGTGCCTTGGTGCCCAGGGAGCACTCAGCATGCAGGTGAGCAGAATGAGCTCACATGTCTTCAAGCAAGATCCTGCTGATTCAGCCTAGAGTGCAGCTACTCCCAAAGAACCTTGGCCCTGTCCTGTGACTCTCTGGTAAATCTATCCTGGCTTGACACAGCTCTGAGGGTGCACATAAATATCCCTGTTTGTTTGTTTCTTTTCCCATTAGGTCCACCTTTTCCCCCCTTCCTTATCATTTTTTCCTTTCCTTTTCTTTTTTTTTAAATTTTTTTTTAACCAAAGCAAGCCAGTGTATGTATAATAAAGAGTCAGCTGCAAACTGACAGTGGCTGGGGATACCATGAGGATAAAAAGGCAGGGTATATGAAAAAAGCAATAAATGCCTTTAATTACAGGTGTGGCCGGGAACAGCTCCTATTATTAAGGTTGCTGATACTTCTGCTTATTGTTTTCACTTGATTATAACTTTGTCAAAGTTTCACCACTGGAGCAGAAATTTTCCATAGAAAGTGATTGTCTCAGCTGGAATTTGGCATATTTATTTAGTTTTTTTTTAAATGTGGGCCCACCACTAGGCTTCCTGAGCTGAAGAAAGTAAATATACAGCTCAGATTGAAAGCTGTGGAACTTACAGGCTTTCAAGCAAGGGCTTGACCTTGGGCAGGATGTCAGTTTTTGTGTCATGGAGGCTGTGTTTTGCCAGCTCCCTGAAACACCACTGCTCTCCCCCACCAGTGTGGACAAATCACATGGTTTTGTTCAACGTGGAAAGAAGACTTGTCACAGCTTCACAGCTATAAACTTTTTGACCTCTGCTAACCTGCCCAACCCTTTCTTGGCTTCTGAGGAGGGCATGACAGCATATGGGCTTTCCCAGGGAGGAGCAGTGCTGAAGGAAACTGTGAGGGCTTTCCCTTTTAGGGCTGCAACCTGCTGTTATGTGTCATGTACTATCTGAATCTCTCAATGCTTCCCCTGTCCTGTACTTCTGGCCACTTCTCTTTTGCCTTCTGGGAAGCCTAGTGGAGAAAAGCTCCTGATTTGAATAGGGAAGGGATGAAACTCAAGGGAAAGAAACCAAAAACCTGAGGAAAAGAAAATGCGACTGGGAGGCAGATGAGACTGCAAGCTGGAGGGAAATGCCAGGGCTGGTTGGCAAAGGGCTATTACATGAGAGCTGCTGGAGTGACTTGGGTGTGGGTGAGCAGGAGAACCAGGAGCAGAAAGCAGGGCTGGCTGGGGCAGTGAGATGGGGAATGGGAAGAGCAGAGAAGGGGTGATTGTCAGTGGGATGGGAAGAGGGTATGGATGAGAGGGACACAGGCAGCACTCAGACCATTTGCCTAGGGAGTGGGAGTTTCTGGTAACAGGGACTGGAGATGGAGATCCCACCAGCTGACTAACCCAGGAATGCTTGGACTTGCTGTAGGGAGCAGCTTGTGTGGAGTGGGACAGCATGTGGTAGGAAGGCTGCGGCTGACTGGCCAAGGACACACAGCTGAGCCAGCCTGGTACTGTCTGGGCAGCAGACTGGGCTTGGGGCTACAGTAGGTGAACAAACAGGGAAAAGCAGGTGAGGTGGACCTGGGAGGGGGCATTGGCTGAACCCAGAGACCAGGGCTTCATGACAAGCCTTTAGAAAGGAAACCAAAAGTGGGAAAGCTTGGAGGGGACAAGGGAACTGGGGAGGACATCCATATCAGCTCGTGTTTCCCTGACCAGAGACTTCTCTTGTGCCCTAACAAGAGACTTCTCTCAAGTCTTTCCCCCAAACCTTAATGTTCTTGTGCTGTTACCCCAAATGCCTCCCAACAGCACATTTCACATCTTTCTAGTGCTGCTTCTTGCTGAGGACAACAGACAATTGATGTTCTCTGTATCAGAATACACATTTCTCATCACTGAGAAATGTCAGCACCAAGGCTGGCTATACAACTGCCCTTCAATGTCCTCATGCATATGAATTATGGTTGAGTCTTTAATTATGTGGCCATAGATTTATTTTCCACAGGACACCTGCAGCACACAGGTTAGATGGTGCTCTGGATGAGCCTGGGCTGTGTAATGAAAAAGGCTCTTTGCAGGGACTCAGGATAATTTCTTTTTTGTTGTTGTTGTTGGGGTTTTTCCCCCCAAAAGTGTGAAGAAAAAGGCGTGACTCATTGTTGAGGCAATTGTGTGTTGGCCTGGATCCCTGCCCCTGCTGTGGATTTCCTACCTGATGCTAAGCGAGTCACTCACAGCAATCTTTTCAGAGGTAGCTATTAGCTATGTTTTATTTATTTTGGCATTTTGCTTTGTTTTTAGCCTTGTGCTATCCTGGGATCCTGATGTCTCATTTGCAGGAGTATTTATTTTTCCCTGCTGCATGTGAATGGGGACTTGCACTTGACTCTAGAAAAGGTTTTAAAATGCAGAGTGCTCTGGCAAAGCGCTCAGATCAGCATACCCACCTTGCAGGAATGCAGGGTTCTCTCTAAAATGCCACCCTCTTGCTTGGTATGAGTCTTGAAAAGACAGAATCTATTACTATTCGGCAAATACTGAGAAACTAGAGTGTATATAGTGTAAAAAGACCCTATGAACATGGATCATTGGTTTTGGAGTGGGGGCTGCATGCTCTGAATGAACTGTGAGTTGGTGCTTTGAAGAACTTTGTCAGCCCTGTTGGATGTGTTAAACCATAGGTACCTGCCTCCTGAGGTACCTTTGCTCTTGAATTGCAGATGGCAATGTGTTTGTTCTCACTTCTCAACTTTTCTTGCTTTCACTGGCCTCGCAGAAGCAGAACTTCAGCACAGTATCAAGTTTTCTCTGTTCTTCCCCTAATTACTCACACTTCCCTAGCACAGGCAAGTCTCTCTGTGGAGAAGTGCCTTTGGTCTTCAAAGCACTGTGTCCTTCTCCAGATAGTGGGTGAAATGGGATTCTGCTTGTTGCGGATCAGGAAGAGCTGCCAAATGTGACCTGGCAGTTTCTTGAGGTCTGCTGGATCATTGGAGCTCAGTTTTCCCATGAGTTTTATTAGGTGCTATGAATATCACATACTGTGACTCTGGAAGGCCACCCAGACATGACACTGAATAAACAGGGCAACTCCAGACCTTCTTTTCCTTTCCTACCCGAGGAATGACATGGTGGGCAGTGGTGAGGCTGGCTGGGTGCCCAGTGAGGTACAGCCCCCTTGGATACACCACCCCACAAGGCTCGGCTCAAGACACATTGCCATGGGTTCCCTCTGCAGTTCTGCAGCATGAGCACTGGAGCAGTCCAAGGACCTTCCCATGTGAATAAGACAGCAGCCAAATGTAGCCAAATGCAGTCCCACGTAGCCCATCTTCTGCTTGCCTGTCTTCAGCAGCAGCATGCCCTATATCATCTAGGGATGCTTTGATCATGTCTGAACCCTGGGAAAGGCAGACTTGAGATGTCCCACATGCAGGTCCCCCAGTTGCTGAGCTAAGGGGTTTGGACTCTCTTCCATGCTCTTAAACCCAAAGATCCCTTCTGTGCAAACCAGGGAGACAGTATGAGGTGAGGCCTCCTGGGATCTGATGGGTCTCATCCTGGCATATGGTTTCGAGTGCAGCTGCGTCTCACTGCTCGGTCTGAGAGGTCAGACAGCCTTCCAGGTGCTGTAGTTTGAACAGAGTCTGAGTGTACATTGGTTGTTGTATTGTGGTACCTAATACAGGGCTAAACCTGGCCGAGTGTTCATCTTTGCAGAACTGCACAGAGGGGAAAAGATGCTTGTGGTTAGATCACTGTAGAGGAATGGAGATGACCCAGCACAGATTGTGTGCATGCATTCAAATTTCTTCCGTCCCCAACCCAAGCCTAACTTCTTCCTAGTTGGGGTTCTGCTGCTTGTGTTGTATATAACACCTTCCTTTTTCAGGCACTGGGACAGGAGTTACCTGTTGCACCACTGGAGCACCGACATCCTTGACGCAGATGGAGTCCCCACAGTACTGGCTGCTACGCACATAGCCAAAGTCAGCAGCCCCTGGCTCAGGCTCCATAATAAAAATTACTCTGTAAGAAGAGGTGTAACTAGGCAATGCTTGAAGAGAGGTGGGTGTTATTAGATCATGTGGTTAGCCAGCACTAAAAACTTGATTACAATTCAATTAAGGGAATGTTTCTAATTAAAGAGTTCTTATTTTAAGCCATAAATGATTAAAATAAAGGTAGCTGAAGTGTCCACGCACACACTCTAATTTCATCCCCAAGGGCTGTATCTGCATTTGGGATTTCTTCAACCTCTCTCTTGCTGACTCAACCAGCAATAGGGGGAGAGGTGGCATGGCTACTGTCCCCCCAGACATTGCACCTGTCTGCCAGGCAGTGTCATCCCAAACTCTGCTCCCACCAGCCATATTGAGAGCTACATCTCCTGAATTCTGATTCAGATCTATCCTTCCAGGCTCTTTGTCAGAGCCCACCTCGCTCAGTGCCTCTGTGAGCCTACCACTTGCAGCAAAGTTGTGAGTGATGCTGTGCTCCAGCAAATCCCCTCTTGACTGATGTGCACCCACCCAGGGAGGAGGGCAATCCAACCCTCAGCTGGATCTAGTAGTGGCTGCATACTTTATTACCTACCTTCCCATCTGCTCACTGTTACATAAGCTGTGAAATGACAGAGGTTCAATGGAGCATGTGTAAGGAAATGTCATTACTACGAAAAACTCAATTAAATTTTAACTTCTTCAAGTGGAGGCAAAGTTCTGTGATAAAACTGGCCCAGCAGTGAGAGAGGGAAACAGCACTGGTTCCCAAAGGCTTGCATAAGCGAGGAACTATTCCTAGGTCTCAAGGGCCCACCAACTCAGTGCAAGCACTGACTGGCAGTAGGATTCAGATTGTTGCAGCCCACCATCTTGGTATGACTTGAAACAACAACTGTTTCCTGCAGTGCAAGGTGCCAGCATGGCTACAGCTTGGGCCTCTTGGTGCCAACTGCCCCTGCTTGTGTTGTGTATTTGGAAGTTTGCATCAGGGTCCTCCTGGCTTAGATGCACACAAGGGCTGTCGTGGTATGGGGCCTCTGGAGCTCTCCCCTATCACGCTTAACTCCTCCTGCAGGAACCGTGGTTCTTGGCTTTGGGATGACTGTGCTGAAGCAGCTCCTGGATCCTGATGAGGCATCCAGTGTCCGTGAAACTGGCAGCATCTGGCTCCCCTGCACAGGTCCTACTGCTGTTTCCTTCCCACTCACTGTACACTGGACTCCAGCCTCTTCTGCAGTCCCACTCCCAGAGCTCACAACAGCACCTCCAATCTCCTTTGCCCATCCAGCACCAATCTCTCAAGCACCCCCAAATACTTCGCCCCTCTGGAGGTCTGCTGCTACAGCCCCATACAGGTTTGATGTATGGCAGCTCCTCTGGACTCAGCTGGCTTTTGGAGCTGCTCTAGGGCTTGCTGTGGCCACTTGGCCCCCAAACACTCCGGGGTCTGGGGGCTGCCCCCAGCTTTGCACATCTTTCCTGATGAGTGCTCCAGGGACCTCTATCCATCCACTTTAGGGTTTAAGTGTGTGCTTTGTCATTTGTGTGGATTTGCAGGTGCTCCACCCAAGGTGTGTTCCTGCTCCTGAGGGGCGTGAGCTGAGGGTCCCGGACCCTCTGTGGTGTTGGGGCGGCTCTGAGGCCTCATAGCCTTCCTGCCGGAGCTCCGCTGGGCACCTGCCGCCAACGCGATGGCTCCCACCACCCGTGCTTGATCGCCGCCCTGTGGGGCCACCCGGCTGTTGCCCCACTCTGAGGAGAAACCTTCAGCGGGATCGCGACCCTCTAAGCCCAGAATGAGTGTGTGTCTGTCTGTCTGTCTGTTTGTCTGTGCCCCCCTGGCCGAGACTGAGGGACGGGAAGGCAGCGGGAGCAGCGGCGACAGTTGCGCCTTTAACGGCGGGCGGAGGAGGAGGCGGAGGAGGAGGCGGGCCGGGGCTGCGCTGGGTGACATCAGTGGGTTTGGCTCCCGGGCTCAATGGAAACTGGGTGAGCGCCGGGCTGTGCCGAGCACACGCCGGCTGGAGGGGACGGCGAGCGGGCGGGAGGCGGCAGGCAGCGCCGCGCCGCGCCGAGCCGAGCGAAGGAGGGACGCGCCGGGCACGGCCGCCACCAGCCCTCCCCAATCCTCCGTCATCCTCCCCGCC